>CM077099.1:23530441-23558226 GCA_039619505.1 Cimex hemipterus
GAGAGAGAGAGAGAGAGAGAGAGAGAGAGAGAGAGAGAGAGAGAGAGGCGTAGGAAAACTACTAACAACTAACAACCAGAAAATTCGGAGTTCCGTGTAATAAAAGTAAGACACTGTTGCTGAATACGTGTGTGTATTTTGAACTACATAAATCAAACTTTATACAGTTAACTTGATCGATCATATTTTAATACATTTAGTTATAGTAAGTATGTATTACAAACCTATAGAATTTGTGATTTTGTGTTTACCGTTATTGGCTGGCATTTGGCAGTTCAAGATTTACTACTTTTCTTTATTGCAAAAATACTCAATGGTTCCGCCTGAAACACCTCGATTTCTAAAGCCAGCGGTAATGGAATGAAGGCGAGAAGGGTCGTCATGGTAACTTGATGTGAAGTATATGTTACAAGTGAAAATGCATTAGCCCATTTCCAGAGGGTTGAAAACACTGGAAATCGCCCAAAGTGAAAGTTTACCCCTTTTCTCCGCAGGCTCAAATCCGCGATAAAACAATTATATCAATAGTTTGATTCGATATTTATGAATAAGTCACACGCCGTCAAGAAAAGTAAAGTGGAATAAGAATTATAAAATGACAACATGGAACAAAAATATTCTTGCAGGTTTTTCTAGTAAACAGGCACACTATAGGTCGCTCGTTATAAGGGTATAACCAGTGTGAGCCAAGAAGCACACATTTGATCAGTGCCGAACGCAAAAGCTCGGTTCTATTTTGATTATATGTATAATTTTATTTAATAGTTTACAGCTTTACAGTTTTTAAATAAAACAGTGAAATTAAGATTTAACACTACAAGCCGAAAAAGAAGATGGCGCTTGTTGTTTGCAAAGCTCTCCCGGATCTCACTGATGCACTGGAGACGAACTTGTTGATGGCTCCTGATTTCTTTCAATGAATGCCTGTTCCTCGTATTTATTTACTATTTGCATTAGCTCAAGTCTGCACTTCGAATTAAGTCTCCTAGGAAGTGATGTCATAATTGGCAGCAAGGACAGCAAAAAGTGACGGTTGTCATCGTCCTCCCTTGATTCTTGTTGATTTTTATAAAGTCTTTCCAATGAAAGAATAAGTCTTTCTTCAACATTCTTTTTGTTTTTTTTACCGACTCTTGGCGAACGTGTAATAGTTTTGGGTGGTGTTACAGCGGACGAGGAAGCCCCATTTTCAACCGAATTTCGTTCCTGTCGAAGGGAACCTTGCGGAGAATTACTTGTTTCCTTGGGTTCAATTGCGCCCCTCAAAAACTGCAGCCGTTGTGAGTACATATATGGGCTCTTCACAGTACCACCTTCACTCCCCGACCTCCTCTTCCTTCCTTGGATATCCCTCGCAAAGTTATCTCGGATATTTTTCCATTTTTTGTGCAGTACATTACCTGAAAACCAAAAAAGATTTGTATATAAAAAAAAAAGTTAGTTCGTGTTTAGTAATTAAATACTATTTTGTTGCAGGTATCTTGCTAGTGGATGTTCGAAGTTGGAACAACTTTCGTGTGGGAAGAAGTATCGCCAGAGAAATAGTAAAAGATGTATTCAAAGCGATTTGGCGTGTGTTCATGACCAGGCCATGCCCCAAATGTTCCAGTGATGGATTGAAATTGAAATTGCCAGAGGATTCGAAAGACCTGCGCGTTTTCCGAATTGCATTGGCGCTACAGAAGGGAAACATACGAATCAAGCAGCCATTCAACAGCGGCTCAATGTATTATAATTTTAAGAATTATTTCTCAACTGCACTCTTCGCAATGTGTGACGCAAACTACTGTTTCACTTACATCCAAGTTGGTTCGTACGGGAATTCTAGTGATTCGGGAATATTTAAGAATTCTCTACTTTACAAACGTTTATGTGATGGAACTTTACAAATACCTCAACCACGCACTTTTGAAAATTCAAATGAAACTAACCAAAGTTTAAACTTTAACCCAACTTTAATCAAAGTAAAGTAAATGGAAATAATAAAGTAAAAATAAATAATAATGAAGTATATTATCTACCACAAGAGATAATAGTAATAAACAAAACTAATAATAAGTGCTTAAAATGTAATAGTAAGGTCGAAGATGACCTTTTCACCTATTCAGGGGAATCCGACAAATGAAGCCGCCTTCACCCTCACCAGGTGCCTCTGATTCTAGTTTTAAGAGAATAAGCTTCTTTGCAGAAATTTACCAATACAGCCCAATCCTTGCCTTGTTTCTCTATCAAAATAGTGTTTCCTGGCAGCGTTCAGTCCTGGGCAAGTTGCGAAGAAATGGAACAAATCCTCCCGCTCTGTACCACTACAAAGTTCACAGTTAATATCATGCTGCTTGAAGTGTTTGTAGTTTAAGTTAAACACAACCCCCCTACGACATTTAATTGTCCACCGCATGCTATCTAAGGGTAGCGAGAGATCCATTAGATAATTTGGGGACAGTGGGAAACTGTCCGAATTGGCCAAAGTTGTGTAATATTGCCTCTTTATATTGTCACAAATGGCCCGTCTAATTAGTCTCAAACCCTCCCTCCTCCACAGTTCAACGCTGTCGATATTGTTCCAATTTAAGGACATTAGATTGTATGATATGCCTTTTTATTTCCTTAAAACAAAACATTTCCTTATTTACAATCTGCTTGGTTAGGATCTTCGGGAATTCTTATTATGTAGTCGAAGTGTAGTTTCACAGTGTAGAGAAAAATTGGCAGGAGACCCGTCTCAGCATAAGAGAAAGCTGTGGGAGTGTACCGAGGCAGCCTGAACAGTCTCCTGATGAGAGACCGCAGAAACCATTCTATCGGCCCAAACATCTCTCCTCCCCAAACCTGAGCGCCGTACCATAAAATAGATCTGCTCACTGTGTCAAATGTTTTTAGCTTAGTCGTGTATGCAATATCGCCGTTATAAGAGGTCTCCAGATAGAATTTAGTCCCGACCTTGCTCTATCCGCAGCACCCACACCAAATGAACACTATCCCTATGTCATAGTCTCTGATGATGCTTTCCCTTTGAGAACATACTTAAACCTTACAGAGGGCAGGCATTTATGACCTATTTTTTTTACGAGGGTTCGCAACAGCAGGGGTCATATAAACCCTCAGGGTGCCGGTGTTTTTGAAAAAATAAAATTTGTAAGTATGTCGGGTTCGAATGCAGGGCCGCTGGATTCGAACCCGGGACCTTGACCTTACAGTGATGAGCGCCGTGTCAAAGACGAAACCTCGCGGCCACCGACGCCCCCTATTTATGCCCTATTAAACAAAACTTTAACAGACGATTATCCACAGCCAGAAGGTATATTGAAAGTACATTCGGTATTTTATCAAACAAGTGGCGCATTTTCCATCGACCCATTGATGTAAATATATAGATTTTACTGAAAGATTTCTGAAATGACTGAATAGCACTTTCAAGGAGCGCTACATGATCTTCAGAACAAAAGTGCTTTCTAAACCCAGCATGGTACAGACCATTCTCAATAAACCAATTTAACCTTTTGTTAATTATGGCTTCCCATTGTCTTGCTGAGACAAGATACTAGAGAAATTGGCCAGTAATTTTCTGGGAGGATCTTAACCCGGCTTGGCAATGGGTATCACGACCGACTCCCTCCAGTTTTCATATCCCGCACCCCATATTTCGTTAAATACCTCCAACAGCTTTTCTTTTCCTTCTGGAGATAGATTTTTAATCATTTTTTTTTACGAAGGTTCGCATCATCAGAGGTCATATAAACCCTCAGGGTGCCGGTGTTTTGAAAAAATAAAATTTGTAAGTATGTCGGTTTCGAATGCAGGGCCGCTGGATTCGAACCCGGGACCTTTACCTTACAGTGATGAGCGCCGTGTCAAAGACTAAAAGTTGCGGCCACCGACACCCCCCCCCAGAAAAGACACTATTTATGAAAACCTTTTTGTCGAAGTTTTCAACCAATGCCTCACCCTGCTTATATCCCAGGCGAAGAAAAAATCTCAAAATTTATCTTAACTTTCGTACATAAAACGTAAAGCAATTGGATTTTCGTAACCCTCAGATTTCAAGGAGAAATCTCACAATTTGTCTAGGTTTAAATACATCGAACCTGGATAAATTGAAGTGTTTTGGAGAAATGACGATTTTTGTGAAAACGTTTTTCGACCAATTTATGCCTCACCCTGCATATATCCCAGGCTGAGAAAAAAATCTCAAAGCTTCTCATTATTTTCACACATCGAACCTAAAGCAATTTAAGTGTTGTAGAGAAATGACATTGTATTTGAAAACATTTTTGTCGAAGTTTACAATCAATTCATGCCTCACCCTGCTTACATCCCAGTCCAAGAAAAATCTCAAAATTCCTCTTGTTTTTCGAACATGAAATCTAAAGGAATTGTGAATGAATATATGACCATTTTTGAAATTCTTTCCATCGAAGTTTTAAATCAATTTATGCCTCACCCTGCTTATAACCCAAATCAAGTAGAAATCTCACAATTTATCTAGATTTACTTACATCAAACATGGAGGAATCTAAGCTTTGTGGAGAAATGAGAATTTCTTGAAAATCGTTTCATCGAAGTTTTCAACCAACCTCTGCCTCGCCCTGCTTATACTCCTGACAAACACCATCATTGAAACCTCGTCTGGTCTTTGGTTTGTGTTTGTTTTATAAAGGCAGTTTTCTTCAATCACATAACCGTCCTAGGCAATGTTTGAAAATATTTGACCCCACGTTTGCGAAAATCTAGCCGAAAGGATCGTCAAACCAGCGAGAGAAGACGGACCCACTATACGATTGGCATATGATGACTTGTACAAGATAATATATTTATAGAATTATTATTCTCTCCGATTCCACTTAGGACAAAATTCAAAATCCATTTTCCGAATATGGGATTCTATTTTTATTAGAAGGTGATGCCACGTGTGTTTTACATGTTTTACAAGAGATGAGCACCAGCTGCACAATGAGGGTGTTGGCAACGACTGTCAATTGCAACAAATTTCCGCGCACAGTACCCACACGGGAAATACGAGAACACTATCTGAGATGGTCAAATTCGCCAATTTTTTTTTAACAACGATTAATTTAATGTTTTGTAAATTGTTTTCCCCTAGTTTTTGTCAAAACTTCTAATTTGGTAAATAAATACACATATTTTCATTCAATTTTAAAAATTGTACTTACTCAATTCGTTCCTTTCAGTTGTGGACATGTCGTCGTTTGCAAAGAGATCGCAAATTTCTCCCCAGCTCTGTCTTCTCACCCCACGATCACTGTATTGGGAAGTTCTCAAGTCCCACAGAGCAGGACGCTTTTCAACTTCGTTGATCAATTTCCCAACGTCTATTTTTTGCATCTTCAAACCAAAAGTGAAGTGTAAGTCAAGAGACTGACAAACAACCCTTCAAGAAAATGGGGTACGAACAGTTCGAATAAACGCCACGTGGTCAGGGCTGATGCAATACTTGTGTACCACTCACCGCCTGGCGTTTTCAAAACCGACGAGTTGGGTCGTCTCCACCGCCTACCGACTCGGTTTGAAAACCGACCGTTACATCTGTCAGGTGCAATGCAACAACAATGACCGACACACCGCCTCGATTTTTCTCGCGGGAAACGCTTCGGTCAAAACCGCTCCGTGTGTCATCGCCCTAAGGGCATCAGCCTCGTACCTCACTTTCTTGAAGGGTTGTTCGTTAGTGTTTTCGAATTAACTTTTAAGATGCAAAAAATATACGCCGAGAATAAGATTTGTAATACGGCATTTTATTTTACTATGGAACTCGTTAAAACTGCCCATTTACATCCTCGTAAAGTCAAAAAATTCTTCAGGGTGTTTCCTCATCTCTGAAAATACCCTCTTCCTCTTCTCTTCTCGATAATTGGATGAACCCACATTTTCCTGTGTTTTTTTCCATCCTCTTCTTTCAACGATAGTTCAACAGAGACACCAGACTCATCTCTTCATCCATGAGAACTCTGTAAACTACACGAAGTTACATACAGTTATAGAACAATATATTTATTAAACAGGATTTGTTATGTAAACTGCAATATAACACCTTGCAACGTTCAATGCTTATATGCACTGCTGTAGGAAACATTTAATAGTTGAGAGAAAACAAAACGCACATCATACCGCTGCATGCGTCACCAACTACCAAAACCGCTGCGAGTCTCATCGCCTAGGGGTCCATACACGCTCAATATTATTGCACAATGTGGGTTGTACAATATTTTGACGGAGGCCCTAAACTGCTCAATATTATTGCACAATATTTTGATTTGTGCAATAAATTGTATCGTATGCAGGCAATATTGATGCATGCAATATATTGCCCAATCGCGAGCACAGACGTTTAACCTTCAAGGCAATATATTGTGCAATTAGTTCCATCCAGAATTTCATGTAGTGAAGTCATGTTGAGTGATAGTGATTATCGTTGTGGGTGCCAGTGCGAAAAAGAAGAGCTCGCAAAAAGGCAGAAAATGGACCAAACAGTGGCTAATTGATAGGGAAAAGTACACCCACGAAAAATTACTTAATGAACTGAGAGTGTATGAACCAGATGACTTTCGCAACCGTGTCAATGAATTGCCTATCAGCTTCTTTGGCAGCCATGACATCGCATTCTCTACCACGTGTTGATACTGACTGATGGGATATTGCGCAATATTGCCTACAGACGGCACAACATTTTCCCGTTTGCACAATATATTTTCAAGGATTTGAATTTAGCCCAATATATTGTACAACCTTTCAATTTCGACTACACACGATCAACTATATTGCACAAACCTAAATGTTGTGCAATAATATTGAGCGTGTATGGGCCGCTTATGAACGGACCATCGACCTCTTCTGTATGTACGCCAGAAGCTTCAGTGATGAAGACGAAGATTTGTTTATTGTCTCGGAAACGAATAAGGCAAAATAATCAGAGCCCCTAAGTCCCTGGACAAGATGGGATACGGCTTAAAATTGTAAGTCCGGAGTACATCGCTTATGTTATTACTTGAAAAACTTCAACCCCTCCAACGTTTCGGAAAGAGGAAGTTGGATTTTCGCGAACACGCAGAAAAATATTCACCTCCTCGTCGAAATTACGCTGCCGATTTCTTTTTCCCATAACTTTGTCACTTTTATCCAATTTAAAATCCCATTGCACCATCGTTTTCAGTGTAAAAAATTCTTTCAAATGATGTGAGGGTGTATAGGGTCGTTTTTGAAATTTTGAAGTGAACTGGGTTTGAGGTACCCTATTTCATTTTTCTCTAAAAAGGGTAACAATTTGAAAATAGACTAAGCAGTATTAAACAAGGTTTATTTTTATAGGGACATTGCTTCGAGGGATATTAAGCCGATCCATCTAAATAGGACACCTGCATAAGAAATAAATAATTTATGTTGAGGCATTAGATTTTTTGCTTTACTAAATTTAAAAGTAAAAAAAAATACAATTATAAAAATGTGGTTTTGCAAAATGTTATACTGTGTGCTCAAAATTAAAATACACTGATAGGCAATAAATTCCACCCAGATGTAATATAACTTGAGTCGTATATATTTTTATATATTAACCGAAGTTTCACGCTTTTTTAACGTTTAATAATTAAGTCGTTTTCTAAAAAAGTAAAAAAAAATGTAAATTGATAAAGAAAACATAAAAAAACGGATAAAATTTGTTTTAGATTTTTAATTAACATTTCAATATCGCGTATTTCCTCCTCTTGCTTTAATTACAACTTGGAGAAGCTTCGGCATACTTTCTACCATTCTGGAAATGTCTCCCTGCTCGAGGTTAGTCCATTCTTCACGAAGAGTCTTTTTGGTGGAGTGTAGCAGGAAGTGATGGACATGCTCTTATTCGTCTTTTGAGGTTATCCCATAAATGTTCGATGGGGTGCATGTCTGGAGAATGGGCTGGCCAGGCTAAGACCCTGATGTTATGCTTTGACGGTACGTTTGTACTATGTGAGGGACATATGAACGGGCATTAACGTGCATTAGAACAGGATTGTCGCAGATGTCATCCAGGATGGGCAACGCATGATGCTCCAAAATTTCATCCACATAACGAGTGGCCGTCAAAGACCCTCGACGAGCAACAACCAACTCTGGGCGATTCTTCAATGAAATTCCCGCCGTACCCATCACCGAGCTGATTTGTGAAGGTTGACTCTGGGGAAAATTACAGACTTCGTACCTTCGTACCACCATCTGAAATTGTAGCGTAAATCTACAGTAATCTGTAAAACGTACAGCAGACCAATCGTATAAAGACAAATGGCTGTGTTCTCGAGGAAATGCCAGACATGCAACTGCGTGTATTATGTACAATTCTGATCCTCTTGTGGAGGCCAAAAGGCACAAGTCCATACTGATTTAATCTTCTTCGAGCAGGGCATTCAGAAATTTGGACACTTCGAACTTCCTGGAGCTGATGAATCGCTTGAACAAGTAAGGTGCCGGTTTCGCAAAAATCTCGAAGTCAAAAAACGGTCATCCTAACCATCTCTAACCATGCCAATATCTTGCTCGGACGTTCTAACTGAAATCTATTTTGAATAGGTTGTAAACATCAGAATCGTTATAATCTGAGACGTTGTTTTATCTTTAAATGGTTGACCTCTTGTGGGCAGTCAATCGTAGTTAATGACTGTTTATCTGTCGCCTCAGAAAGTGGGTTGATCCCACCGCGAAGGCTAAATTTATGGCGAGGGTACTTGTTTAAATCGGCCGTCAATAACGGCTAATCACCACTGCGAGCGCAGAGGTTTTAAACGGAAATATTTATTAGGCGTTGTGAAGGTTTAGTATTTTATTGAAGGTACAACAATGTTAATCTTCAAAAATGTGAGCGAAAATCGCAATATAGCTTTTGAACAGGGGAAAGAAGCTAATTTATCTCAAAAGTGATTATTATGATTCATGGCCTTATGAATCACACATGGGAAAAACCAAAAGCGAATGCGGGTTCAGAAGAAATTCGTGTAGTTGAAGGCAGGGCACACAGTAGTTCAGCTCAATGCTGAAAGTTGCAGCTTTCAAGGCCACCAGTCCTTGGTCGGTGATGCTGAAGTACTAGAGAGGGAAAACCGAAGTTTCGAATTGAAAATCTGTCCGGTTCCAAGGTTATATTATTATTGATATTTGTGTGAGATCCCAGCTTGTCACGTCTGCAAAACTGCTATATAATCCAAAAATACTACTTGAAAAGTGGTAAGAGGATTTGTTTCCTATTAACAGTAATAATTTTAATTAATTATACGTTTAATCTATGGTCATGATTGAGATGAAAAAGCTGTCACAAGCGGGATTTGAACCACGACCTACTGATCAAACCGCAGCTGCCTCTGAACACTTGATCCTGACTATGTAGTGAGGTAATGAGGAATCCCCCCAAGCAGTGAAAGAGGCACCAAATTTAATGAAAATTTGTCCGCCAAATTGTAAATGAAAATCCTAATGTAAATTCAGTAAATTTTACCTAATAACAGGATTTGCAGCAACATTTGAGACGGGTAATGAAAACGAGTTCGGAGATTTATGACAAAATCCTCTTAGAGCTGAAGGGATTTGATCATTAATCCGACAAGGATGTCGTTATTTTAGAAGTCTATTGCCTCGGGCCGGAGAGCGTGGATCGACGAGGTTGTCATGGAGATAAATGGAAGAATCGCCTCCCCATCGCTATTGTCCTCATACCACTCCACTCAATCAGACAGACATACACTCATCCTGGCCTGGAACCGACGATTAGCCCCGGCACTCTGTATTTATTGGTATTTTAATACCCAGAGGCTGAAAATCCAAGGACCTGAGGGTAACCTCCTTACAAAATTATCCTGCAATCGAAGAAAACGTGATCGTTGTCGCGTTTCCAAGACGTAGTTGTGGTTTAACGTGCAAGCCTGATAGACAAATTTGACTTCATGACCAACTATAGGAACAGGTTCATAAGCAAAATGATTTTTGGGTTTCGCCTGTCAGGAACAGAAAATGGATCGACATATAAGCCTCTTCCTCAAAAACTGTCATTATCACTCTTCGGACTATTGCTTCATTACTCTTAAAGAAATTATCGACTCAAGAAAAAATAAGAAATTACCAGGCTTATACAACATCCAAAACATTCTGCTAAAAATTTACCAAGAGATCGACGGTAGATTAACTAATGTCTTTTGCAAGGGTCTCACACTAGATTACTTCCCCAATGTCATAACTTCGAAAGTTATTCTGATTCTGGAGACTGCCAAATGTGACCAAAACAGCTACATGCTGTCTGGTTAGCACGCTAAGTAAAGTTTTTGAAAGATACTGTTTCCAAGGTCATTTGGACATATACCAGAGCAGTTTGGGTTCCGGTCAGAACTCTCCATCTCCTAGCTAGAGATGATGAAACTGGGGTTAATCAACGTAAGCATACTGGCTTCGTTTTGATGGACATCCAGAAGGCGTTTGACACGGTTTGACATGATAACAGGCTGATTCACTTCAGCCTTCCCCATTAAAATCATTCAATATATAATAGCCCCTGTCTCAAAGTTATGACACATCTAATGTGTCGCACAGGGATACGTAATAGGACTTGTTCTTTATTTTGTATTTTTTATTAGACCTAAAGAGTGCAGATTGGCCTTGTATGCTGATGGCATTACACTTCACCTAGGAGACTAGATGCAATACGGACCATATCATGTAACGGCAGGTTCTGCAACAAATGGAGGACTAAAAAAATCCGACATGAACAGACGCTATCCTCTTTTTCTAATCGCAGGACGTTATTGTGTAAGCCGGTCCCAGTCTTAGGGATAAGTGTTAGATGTTAAAGTAAGAAAAAAATTAGGGTAAATGATGATAGGGAACAAAGGTTGTAAATCAGAAGACGCGATCACCCAGACGGGAACGACGTGATGTCCCCTTCAAATCTGGCCAACATAACTTCGAAATAATTACACCTTTGGACAGATAGATAAGAACGTTGAAGGGTGTCGCAGACCCAGACCGAAACCACGTCATGTTTCCCATAAACCTGAAGAACATAAAGTTGCAATAGTTGAACAACCGATCAAATAAATAACTGTCGTTTAGTGTCGTGAAACTAGTTATTTAGTGATGAAGGGTTGTCACTGTCAAAAATATGTTGCGACGTGGGACACAGTAAATTGGGGCCGCGTCAACTATGTGCGCTGACAGGTGATGAAACTGATAAAATAATTAACAATTTAGTATACACTGAGTACATTTTCTTTCATTCAGTATTGTCCTCCACTTTTCGGACCAGTCTTCAATAAGTTGAAGGTGTTCTTGGATGTTGGAAGTCGCTTGGGTAGGAACAATAAATACAAGTAAATAAATAAGTGTGTGGTAATTAGTGACCGTTAATCGATATTTATTTAGAAATCGTGAGATGCAGTCTGGTATGATGTAGGTTTGAGAAAAACATTTTCTTTATCATGCCAACGTTTCGATCTTTATTGAGATCATCTTCAGGGCTCCAAGTGGGCACTCTCGACACGACACACAAGAATGGCAGAATTACACATAAGACAAACACTTCGAGCCTGAAGATGATCTCAATAAAGATCGAAACGTTGGCACGATAAAGAAAAAGTTTTTCGCAAACCTGCATCACACCAGACCGCATCTCACGATTTCTAAATAAATAAAGTCTGTTTTATCCGTAAAGGCCGAATGCAAGCTTAAGAGCATAGAATAATGACATTTTTGTCCCATTCATTCCACGGCGGAAAACGCGAGGAAAGTGAGTTTTCACGGATTTTAAACCTAATTTTGCATTGCTAGGATCTGAATCGTACCAATTCCGAACCGAATCGCCGGAGAAAACTGAGTTAGAGAAATGTTTAAAGGGAGAAGCAGTCTCCATGGGGACGGCAGGAAGTCTGCCAAAGTGGTTTACTTAAGGGATCCTCGCTTCCAGTCGAGTCGGGAAATGAGGGAGTCGCCGTTTCCCGTCCTCTTTCTAGTCAGATTTCCATTTTATAGGCCAAATGAAATCACGAGAGAAACACCTACAGATTCACTTATTGGTTTCGTTTAAGCGCCAAGGTGGTTAGAAAAATTGAATACACATTCAAAGAGAAGAAGACCTTATTCTCGTATTTTATAGTTTATTTTAAGTATTTGTATCCTTTTATTAATTGCAACATACTCTAATATAAACCAAATTAAACTAGATCAAAAAGATTAGAGTTTTAATAAAATTATTTAATCAGGAACACAAAACGTCATTTAGATAGTTTTTTTTTAACTTAATTTATTTGTATCTATTTGTATCAATACAACTGTACATGTATTATACAGGGTGGCCCCAATCGAGCCACACTCCCAGATCGTATAGGAAATTGAGCGCTAAACAAAAAAGATCCTATGGACCTGTGTCCGCAAACCCTTCAGTTCCGAGCTACAAAAAAAAATCATGAAATTGCAGATTAATTTCTGCGTCGATTGATTTTAAAACCAGCCTGATCGGCGGAAAATTTCATTTTGAGCGATTTTTTCGAATTCAGGAGGTGAAGGGGTACACAAAATTACACCATTTCCGATATTTTTTTTAATCGAAAATGCACGATTTGAACACCCTATCAAAAAATTCTCCGTTACAAACCTCGTTTGTTGGTGATCGAATTCTCCGACACATTAGGCCAACCACCAGTCAGATCCATGAAATATTCGAACTTTGGCTAATTTACTGCTTTTCACCCAAATCGAATATTTTCTGATGGGCACCACCTACTGAATGAAATAACGTTTAGAAAGTGTACGCAAAAACGATAAAACTGTCAGAAATGGTGTAATTTTGTGTATCCCTTCACCACATAACTTCGAAAAATAAAATTTTCGGCCGATCAGGCTCATTCGACGGAGAAATCAATCCTCTACAGATGTTGTTTCGAGCTGTTACGGGTCAGGCTAACAGCTTACCTAACAATTTCACGAATAAGATTTTAAAAAAGTGGTTTTTCATGGTTTTTGCCTGTAGCTCGGATCCGAACGGTTTGCTGACAAAGGTTCATAGGACCTTCAGGTTGACGTTTCGATCTTTATTGAGATCATCTTCAGGGCTCAAAGTGTGTCTTCTGTTTACTTGTGCCATTCTCGCGGTCGTGTTGAGCGTGACGCTAAGTTCTCTCACGTACACAGAAGACAAACACTTTGAGCCCTGAAGATGATCTCAATAAAGATCGAAACGCGGCACGATAAAGAAAATGCTTTTCTAAAACCTACATCACCCCAGACTGCATCTCACGATATCTGAATAATTAATAACTAATGTTTTAATCAAATATCAATTCATCAATGAAAACAACTTAAAAACTAATTAACTCACGTGGCAGCTCTTGAATTTTTATACGTAGTTATTACAGGAAATAAACAATTTTGGTCTTTTTTTTCTTATGTTTGTCTTTGAGTATATACAGGGTGGGTGAGAATTAGTTAATTAGGGTGATTGACCACATTCTAGCATAATATGACATTATGAACTTTAGTATTTTAAATCACTATTTTCGTGGTCCGCCCGACCAATTTGAAATATGGCAAAAGGAGAGAAAATTCGTAAGGTCAGTTGGAAATGGGGAGTTGATGTCCGAGTGGATCGAGGTCACGATAGCTCACGTGGTAGAGCACCGGCGTATTTAGCCGAAGGTCGTGGGTTCGAATCTTTCTCGTGCCTTTAACTTTTTTCCATCTCAACTGAAAATCGTAATTAATTGTCTTTAGTATTTTATACAATTCCTGGGTTCGAATCCCGCTCGTGACACTAACTTTTTCAGTTCACCTTACATAAAGATTAATTAATTGAAAGAGATATTTGGTCAATCGGACCACGAAATATAATGGATTTAATTTAGTATTTTCTCTTTTTAAACAATTTTAATGTCAAGAGGCCACTTGTTTTCTGTGATTCGTGATTTCTGTTGATATATAAGAATATTTTGTGTGAGTCTGGTTTTTTTGCCTAGAAATGAATAAATAAGAAAAAGGGGATTGAAGATAATCAAATCATTTAAAATTTCTATGATGTTCATTTTAATAACAACAAAATCTAAATGTATATTTTAAATTTAAACCCCCCCTTTGAAATATTCAGCTTTGGATTTATTTTAATTATGAGACGAATACAAAGGAAATTGCGCAAAGAAACCTAACTCACAATGTGAACTGGGATGCTGAGATTTTTGGTGTGTTTTTTTTTTTATCGGCGGTCAACTATTATAAAAAGACCTTGTGGTGGACCGAATCCGTTCTTGACACAAATGGCCAGAGAATGTTGTGCAACCTGAGGAATAGTTATGCTGTCTACACGGCGCGGCGTCCAGAAGAAACCTGAATACGCTCAGACTATTTTGCCCGAATTTAAAAAAAATGTTAACAAAACAGATTGGATTTTAACAACAACGTTTTGTTGGAACTGATTTTACCGATCCTGATTTGCATTTGGACGTCTAATTTAAAAAAAAAAATGGAATTTTTCAATAATTATGTCTAATTGTATCGTTGTGAAAATACACACATGTGTTGATAGCCTGTTTTTGTATTTTAAACAGGCTTGATATTATTTTTGTTTACATTTATTGCAATTTAAAGAAGAAGTATAGACGTTTTTTTTTTGTAAATTTTTGGAAGCAGCGAGAGTACTGGTTGTAAATCCCTGTCATCAGATTTTGTTGTTTTACTGGTGACTAAACTGTTAACGCCTTTTTTAGTTATTAGTAGTTTTGTTTTATTTATTTTAATTTAATGAAGAAGTAGAGAAAGTTTTTTTTTTCTAAATTTTTGTAAGCAGCGAGAGCGCACTGGTTGTATAAATCCCACCCAGATTTTGTTGATTTACTGGTGACTAAACGGTTAACGCCTTTTTCAACCATTAGTCGTGTTGTTGTGTTTCAAATTTAAGCTTTTTCCCAACGCTTTGCGATCCTGTCTGTCATATAAAATTATCTTCCATACAAATGTTTCAACATAGGCGTTACATTCCGACTTTTTCAAAAAAGCGTCGAGCGAGAGGAGGCGGACGCCCAACGATAATTTTCTACCGTTCTATTGGGTTGTCCGGAAAATAACGCAGGATTTTAAGTTTTCATTAAAAAAAATCTATATAAAATATTCTGTTTACGTTTACAGGATTACTCATTTGTATGAATGTCAACACTTATTAATCCTCTTCCAAATGATATTGTTTGTTTACCTCTGTAGCATTCCGCTACTTGGAAATAATTCAGTCATCCTTATAATGTCAAAGCGAGAATTTCGTACGATTTTCTTTTACGAGTTTAAACTCGGCCGAAGCGGAGCCCAAACGGCTAGAAACATTAACCAAGTCTGGGGCGAGGGTTGTGTTAATGAGTGCACTGTGCAAAGGTGGTTTAAAAAATTTCGGGAGGGAGATTTCAGCCTTGAAGATGAAGAAGGTCGTGGAAGGCCTTCCTCTCTTAATGATGATGTTCTGCGATCAGTGGTGGAAGAAAACCCCAAAACAACTGTTCGAGAACTTGCAGAGCAACTCAAAGTCAGTCAAACGACCGTCGCTGACCACCTCAAGGCGATTGGAAAAGTGAAATCGGAAAGGGCCCATTTTGTTGCATGACAACGCTCGACCACATGTGTCACGTGTAACGTCACAAAAATTATTGGAGCTTGGCTATGAAACTTTGCCTCACCCACCCTACTCTCCGGACCTCTCGCCTACTGACTACCATTTTTTTAGACACCTGGACCACTACTTACAACACATAATATTCAAAAATCAAACGGAACTGGAAAATGCATTTATTGACTTTATCAATTCTAAAAATTCTGAATTCTACTCAGACGGAATTAATAAGTTACCAACACGTTGGGAGAAATGTATTGAGAGTATGGGAAATTATTTTGATTAAAGAACATTGCTTTAAAGTAACTAGTTTCTTTTTTTTGTTTAATACCAACATCCTGCATTATTTTCCGGACAACCCAATATAATCCATCATGATTTTGTATATGATTTGTTGGCTCTTTTTGTTCGGATGACACAATCAATCATACTATTCAAACATTTTTTTTTTATAATTGTTCGTTTGTGATGATTTTCTATCACTTTTTATGGGCAGCCAGACCCAGTGAGGGCACACATGAAAACTCTGAAAAAATAAACTAATTTAACCTTTTGTTAATTATGGCTTCCCAATGTCTTGCTGAGACAAGATACTAGAGAAATTGGCCAGTAATTCTCTGGGAGGATCTTAACCCGGCTTGGCAATGGGTATCACGACCGACTCCCTCCAGTTTTCATATCCCGCACCCTATATTTCGTTAAATACCTCCAACAGCTTTTCTTTTCCTTCTGGAGATAGAGTTTTAATCATTTTTTTTACGAAGGTTCGCATCATCAGAGGTCATATAAACCCTCAGGGTGCCGGTGTTTTGAAAAAATAAAATTTGTAAGTATGTCGGTTTCGAATGCAGGGCCGCTGGATTCGAACCCGGGACCTTTTCCTTACAGTGATGAGCGCCGTGTCAAAGACTAAACGTTGCGGCCACCGACACCTCCCCCCAGAAAAGACACTATTTATGAAAACCTTTTTGTCGAAGTTTTCAACCAATTTATGCCTCACCCCAGGCGAACCCCCCTATATCCCAGGCGAAGAAAAAATCTCAAAATTTATCTTAACTTTCGTACATAAAACGTAAAGCAATTGGATTTTGGTAACCCTTAGATTTCAAGGAGAAATCTCACAATTTGTCTAGGTTTAAATACATCGAACCTGGATAAATTGAAGTGTTTTGGAGAAATGACGCTTTTTGTGAAAACGTTTTTCGAACAATTTATGCCTCGCCCTGCACATATCCCAGGCTGAGAAAAAAATCTCAAAGCTTCTCATTATTTTCACACATCGAACCTAAAGCAATTTAAGTGTTGTAGAGAAATGACATTGTATTTGAAAACATTTTTGTCGAAGTTTACAATCAATTCATGCCTCACCCTGCTTATATCCCAGTCCAAGAAAAATCTCAAAATTCCTCTTGTTTTTCGAACATGAAACCTAAAGGAATTGTGAATGAATATATGACCATTTTTGAAATTCTTTCCATCGAAGTTTTAAATCAATTTATGCCTCACCCTGCTTATAACCCAAATCAAGTAGAAATCTCACAATTTATCTAGATTTACTTACATCAAACATGGAGGAATCTAAGCGTTGTGGAGAAATGAGAATTTCTTGAAAATCGTTTCATCGAAGTTTTCAACCAACCTCTGCCTCGCCCTGCTTATACTCCTGACAAACACCATCATTGAAACCTCGTCTGGTCTTTGGTTTGTGTTTGTTTTATAAAGGCAGTTTTCTTCAATCACATAACCGTCCTAGGCAATGTTTGAAAATATTTGACCCCACGTTTGCGAAAATCTAGCCGAAAGGATCGTCAAAACAGCGAGAGAAGACGGACCCACTTATACGATTGGCATATGATGACTTGTACAAGATAATATATTTATACAATTATTATTCTCTTATAGAATTATACTATTTTAAAAATGTTAACAATACAAGAAATGTTTGTAAGATCTTTTGGAGTGCAGGATAAACAGTTATTTCTTTATGTAATAAAGAAATTTATTCTCCTAGAGTTCTCATCAAACAAGGAAATTTTGCGATTCAAAAACAGCTGTTCTTCGAATGTTATCTTTGCGTTTGTTAGCCTTGTTTTATTAAATTTAGTAGAGCTTGTTTGTAGTGGGCGATGTTGCGTCGGTCTTCTGTGGCTTTGGCCGAGGCGGCGACGATGTTCATCCACTTCTACGAGGTCACATACTCGGATTCCTGGTTCATCAACGTCTTATGCCATTTGCCGACTTCAATCTTCCTGATCGGCTGCGGCGCCTTTGTTAAAAAGCACGACATCCTCCCGGTTGACTTCTTACAGGGATTAGACCCACAGAATCAGTTCATCATCAGGGTGCGTACTCCGGTCATCTACCTATTGCCCAAGTATGATTTTGAAATGTTTCCTGTACGTTTGTCCTTTTTGTGTGTGTGTATTAATCGTGTTAATACCGAGGTAAATTCATTCAAATCAGATAAACTGTTTATTTAATTAAGCACCCAGTTGGGATATGTTAGGCAGAACGTTACAACTGGCTTTGATCCTTCGGCGTCTTGAGATTCGGACGTCAACGAATTTGAGTCATGGACACCCAGTTCTGTAAAAAAATAATCCACATTCTAACAAATTACGTTCACTTTCGCTGCCAATCTAATACATTCACTAACTTCACAATTGTACGAATATAGTATTATTTTTCATAATCTTGTACAAGGACAAACAGAACAAATTCAATGTCTGGCACTGATATAGATCATCATCATATCATAGCTTTCAACCAAAAACGCGACTTTGGAAAGTCAAATTGTGTCACAACACAGGCTCGTTCTAAAAATAAAACATTTGAATTTTGAAAGAATAAAATTTCGACTAGCAATAAAATCACGATATTTCCAATTTGTATGGTTGAGTTGAAAAATAGCGTCACGAGCGTTGAGTTTCAGCCATACTTTAAATAAAAAATTATAAATCAATCAACAATACACATAAAAATCGTTTATAATATTTTATCAAGTAGAAATAGTTAATTACCTTTAATAATTATTAATTCCATAACAAATTAAACAGTACACAAGCTGCTAAATACATTCACTAACTCACTTTCACGTTTAAATTCATAATTCAGACACAAGTATTTTGACGACTAAAATCGTGTAGATAAATAATTAACGGACACTTTAGATGAATGCACGGCCTTGAAGAAAAAAGTAAAACAATGTTAAATATGTCTATACTTTCTTCGTTACGGCATGAAACTAAAAAATTTTACTACAAGAGAAATGGAAAACAAATACGAATCAAAATTTTAACAAAAGTTCAAAATTATTATGCAATTATTCAGATGTCGTGAGATGCGGTCTGGTGTGATGTAGGTATCAGAAAAACATTTTCTTTATTGTGCCAACGTTTCGATCTTTTATTGAGATCATCTTCAGGGCTCAAAGTGTTTGTCTTCTGTGTAATTGTGCCATGTCGCGTTGAAAGTGCCAGTCGAAACGTTGGCACGATAAAGAAAATGTTTTTCTGCTACCTACATCACACCAGACCGCATCTCACGATATCTGAATAATTATCCGTTAACGGTCACTAATCTCTACACATTATTATGCAACATACACAAATTATCAGAAAATAAAATAATAATTTATCTGAAAATTGTTGAATCATTTTATTAACATAACATGAACAGAAAACACTGTATGTCTTCCGATGAATTCGAGTGTTTTAATTATTTCAGACTCAAGAATACTCACAAATTTGCAACTAATTGTTTAATTTCCATCTGACTAATTTTTATTGCAATTGTACTTAATTTTACATAATGCTTATACCAAGTAAAAATAATTAATTAAGTTACAATAAATAAAAATATCTCGATGGGAAAGCAATTTCTGGCCGGCATGGGGATCATTCACATACGTGCCTTATTGATTTTTTTATCTCAACTAAAAACCTTAATTAATTATAATATATCAATTGGTCGAGCGGACCACGAAATTAGTGAGTTGTGAAAAAAGTTCCCACCTTGTGGAAGACCAGAAGTAACATCAATTGGTTGGGAATGTGTTATTTATTATAACTATTTGGGTTCCTCCCTTTAAATAGCTACTACACCATTTTAATAAATTGCCTTGGAAACCAGTCAAAAGTTTTACTAAAATCAGTATAGATTATACCTACTCGGTGATTTTTTAATATGAAATATTCAACACTGATAACCAGTCGTATAGAAGATAGTTGATTGATTTCAAACATTCACTCATAAAAATTGCAATATTTTAACACTTTGCAAGAGAAAATTAATAAAATGTTTTATCAATATAAACTTATTTTGGGCCAAAACAAGTTTTAAGCAAAATGTCTTACGCATTTTTTCATATTTTGGGAGTCAGTGGCCACATCAGTTTAGGTGTTGACACAGCGACTCAAGGGTCCTGGGTTCAAATCTCTGCAGCCATGCGTTCGAACCCGATTTACTTTCAAATGTGATTTTGTTCAAAATCAGCCACACCGCACAGGATATGAAAATCCAAATAACAAATAATAGGACTAATCTGCCTTGGACTATTAGAATAAAATCAGAGAGGTCAAGTCAATAATTTTCAATTATGCTGGGGATATTTTTGACCATATTTTGTTCACAAGTAAGATTTTTGGATGAGAAGTCATTTAACGTCGGTTCCAATCCAGTTTTTAATAACTTAAATATTTCTTTCTTGTTTATTTTTCCACTGTTGTGTAAAAATGCTGAGCTACAATATAAAAATTTGTCTATAATTAATTTCTTTTCAGTTTTTGATTTTTTTTATGCTGCTGAACGTATGTGTCCATGGGATCTGGTTCAGCATCGAGAGCTTCATCCTCTTCGGCCTTCCGGATCTAATCGATAGCACGGTAATTCGAACCCGGTTTGACTAATGAATTATTATACCGATATTTTTTCCCGTGTTCCAGATCACTCTGACGCCGTCCGGGAAATGGTACGGGTTGATCACGGTGCCGGAGAAACTGTGGACATCGATTCTTGCCTTGTTAGTGGCTCTGTTCTGCCTGGCGACCATCTCTCCGAGGGCGCAGATGAAAAGGCAACAAATATCATGAATTCAAATACAAGTGATAAATCGCTTTTTTTTTGTGTTTTTGTTTGATTAATTAATCGACTTTCTGTGCAAGTAGTCACTACTGAAACTGTCGGATAAAATAATCAATACTATTTTACAACCTCTTACGAGCAATATTAAAGGCAAGCTGTTATTCTTTTGTCAGATTTAAAAAAATCTAAAAGTGATCAAATTACCGATAATCAAGTTTTATTCATAAAATTATTTTATCAAAATAAATAAGTAAAGTATACATAAATGCTCTGATTGTCTGTTATAAGGTAATTAGGTAATGAATAAAAAAAAATTATATTATAATATCAACGTTTCTATTAAATTATTGATCAAATACTACATACATCAATATAAATTCTTTTGATATATACATGCTTTTTTGTAAACTTTTTACAACCACTTTTCACAAATATTGACACCACTCTCATTCCCTCAGACTTTATTTTTCATTTTGTATCATCAGAATAATATATACATATATTCATAATTTTCACCCCCACACGACTCATTTATTAACACATTTACACTTTTTTTTTCTTCTTTTCGTTTTTCAATCTATACAAAACATCATCTAGCATTAGGAGTAAAAAAATTAAATGCAATCATTAAAAGTAACTTTTCATTTTCAAATGACAGATCACAGGGCAATGAAGAGAAGAAAAGTAATTTAAATAATAAGTACACAGGTCAACAATTCAAATATTACATCTAAAAAACTTGTACAATATAATTTAAAACAAACAATATTTATTTTTTAAACATTTGTAAAAAAATATACAATTATTTTTATAAGTTGACAAATTAATGAGATTTTTTTTTTTACAAAAATTGTTAAATATTAAGATAAGTGATAAAACCAAACAAAAAGACCATACATCTAAAAATAAGCAATACACATAGAAAGACACCAAAGAAGCATTGGCCACGAGTTTTCTTATAAATGTAAATATACCATTTGTATTAATGGAAGAAGATTTGTTTTTTGTGGCCTTTCTCTTATTTAAGTGTATCACAAGCGTAACAGACTCAGGATACTCTGTCGAGTAATTCTGTTTAACAAATAGAGCAATTTCCATTTTTTTTTTTTTTAATTCCTCAATTCAAATATTTCTAACTTGGCACATTGAGTAAAGTTTAATGTAATTTGGGCCGATTTTGGTTCCATTGGTTAAAGAAAAAAATGTATTATGTTGCACTGCGACTTTGGGTAATAAATAAAGAAAAGAGACAGTATTGCACTTGCTTTTTATCGACAACCATCTTGGCCGATTTCAATAGAGAATATCCTAAACGTCTGTCGCAAAGATTGTGGTTTAAATGGAATGTTTAAAATTGTTCAATAAAAAAAGTAATAAAATAAAAACACAGCCTTCCGAAAATTAATTTACAAAAGCTCTTTATAGCCCTTTTAAAAATACACGATTCAATAAAATAAACGGGAAAACAATAATAAAATTTAAAAACTAAATACTTGTGTACTTAAACAAACACCCAGAAGCCCGACAGTGCTTCAAAACGAAGAAAAAAAAAAAAAAAAAAGCAACACCTAACATTAATGGACGTCAAAGAACTGTTATAATACTTGCTTTGATTATTTATGGCCTATCCAATAAACTAAACTCCTGCTCAAAATTAACGCACCACCTTAATTTTTAAACAGAAATTCTTTTTAGAGAAATCCAGCTAAATCTCTTCATGTTTATTCTCTTTTTTATGCTTCACAATCCCACAAAAGTAAACAAGAATTGTTTACAATCGTGTTAATCCGCTTTGAAATGGATTTGGTAAGATACACAAGAGTTTCCTCCTGGTTTATTCCTCAGTTTCACTGCATCTGCTTAACAGACACCATTTCTTTTGGAAGTTTAAACTTTAATTTAGAACTTATGGCGCCCATAAGACATTTGAGTGAGCGTGAAGCCGTCAGAGCGATGACTCTTCTTGAGGAGGGCTACAGCCAGCGACAAGTTGCAAGAATAATTGGATGTCACCATACCACCATCGGAAGAACTCTCCAACGGTTCAATGAAACTGGCAGCAACACACGGAGGCCTGGACAAGGACGTCCAAGAGCAACGACCGAGAGGGATGACCGATTTTTGCGCTTACATGCCCTCAGAACGAGGCAGGTGACAAGTTCGGAAATGAGTAGCCTCCTTCAAAGCACCAGGAATGTCTCAATTTCGGCTCCCACTGTTCGAAGAAGGCTGAATGAGTTTGGCTTGAGCAGTAGACGGGTTGCTTCAGGGCCACTACTGACCAGAGACCACCGAGTAGCCAGGCTGCGATTTGCCCGGGATCACCTCAACTGGAGTTTTGATGCCTGGAAGAGAGTTTTATTTTCTGACGAAGTTAGAATCGCTCTTAATTCTCCAGATGGTCGTGCTCGGACATGGAGACGAAGTGGAGAAAGATTTGCTCAGTGCAATATTATTCCTCGCGTCGCCTTTGGTGGAGGCTCCATCATGTTCTGGGGAGGTATCAGCATGGAGGCCCGCACAGAGTTAGTCGTTGTTCCAGGACGGTCTCTAAATGCACCAAGGTATGTGGAAGAGATCCTCCAACCTCATGTAGTGCCTTTCGCTAGGAATATTGGACAAGGCTTTTTATTCATGCAAGATAACGCTAGACCTCACCGTGCGAGATCGGTGGAAGAATTTTTAAATGAACAGAATATTGAGCGGATTGAATGGCCAGCTCGTAGTCCTGACCTCAACCCTATTGAGCATATCTGGGATCAGCTAAAAAAAAGGATTAGGAGCCGAATACAACCTCCTAGCAACCTTTCGCAACTGCGCCAAGCGGCATTGGAAGAATGGGAGAATATTCCACAAGAAAGGGTAAAAAACCTCATCAACAGCATGAGAAGACGCCTGGATGCAGTAATCAAAGCCAGGGGAGGCAACACCAGATACTGAGTAATTAAATTTGTGTTTGAACTTAAATGAAAATTTTTGACCTTTTCAGTCTTTTTTATGGAATATTTTTTAATAAAGTTTACCGTCCTTTTCTGCTTTTCATTTTCATTTGTAATGTTTTATTATTAATAACCTACAATACTAAAAATAAAAATAACGTTCAAAAAACACCTGAGAAAAACATATGGTGAAATATTGAAGTGGTGCGTTAATTTTGAGCAGGAGTTTATATCAATTTACAAATATGTTTATGAGAAAAAAATCTGTACGACATCTGTTGATTAAATCTTGCTTTGCACAAACGATTATGTTTGTAACACTTAAAAGCACAAACAGAAATGCACAGAAAATGTTTGTTTTTTTGTGATTCAATGTTTTCATGTTTGGAATTAAGTGCTCAATATTAAAATTAATACATTTAAGACAAAAACAAAAAAACATACATTTAAGACAAAAAAAAGCTACATGGACACAAATTTGTTATCTATACGATCAAACAAAGGGACTTTTTTAAATGATCTCTGGGTATAGAGTATATTTATCATTGCTTCCATTACTAAGTTAATGGTTAGAAATTTCTTTTCTAAAAATTGAACTTAAAATCTCAACCTCCTGTTGTGAAGTTATAAAATTATGAAATAATACTCTTTTTTTTTTAGTTTTCAAAGTATAGAAAATCACCTACGCAGAAAATGAGCGTTAACTGATACAACTAATTAATCTTTTTATGCGGGATTCGAAGCCATAACCTTCGGCTGGGTTCGAATCTCGATCGTGACAATGACTCTTTCATTTCGATCAAGAAATAGAAAGATTAATTAATTTAAAGAAATATTTTGGTCAATCAGACTACTAAATATAATGGATTTGATAAAATGTTTGATAAAAAAACAAAAAAAAACTTTGTTAAGAAATTTTTCCCTCTTTCTTTGAGAGAAAAAGTACAAAATGCAATAAGTAAATTATTGCTTTATAAATATTAAATTGATAATTTTTGGCTTTTTTTGACACTTTTTGTTTAAAATATTGTCGTTGTATTATTAAATATTAAAAATATTACCTTATATTGAAGGTGGAAAATAAGACCTTATGTTGAAAAATAATAGCTAGGAATGGCTGCTTCTCCTACGGAGGAATGCCCTTCCATGGCTGTGGCCTCGGTTGAGCAGGACGAGCGCGGAGGCAATGGCAAGCCTAGAGGGGGCGTAGCCACCTCCGGGTAATGTGACAAAGACGGTTGTAACCGCCGCCAAAGAATCGCCCGTCGGTTCTATCGCTACAGGCCTGAGACTGAAATCCGAGGATGAAGAGGGCTCGACGAGTACACTAACCCCGGCAAACGGCCTTTTAGCCATATGCAGCATTTCAACGACATGTCGCCTCCTCGCCCTCCGCATGTCGGTCGCCTGCTTCGCCTTCCATGCAACGACGCAAGCCGCCAGGAACAGAAAGAAGCAGGAGAAGAAGACGGAGAAGAATACAAAAAGGTCGATATGAAGCTGATCCTGTCGGAAAAACACAGTACCATACGTCGGCTTGTTCACCGCAAGTAGAACCATATAGAACTTGGCCTGGTTTAAAGAATGAGTCTCATAAGGTAACGTTATGACCAGCCTATCTGTTATGTTTCTCACGATGAGCAACGAATTGTTGTGTTTTACGGTTATGTGAGCACTCAGCCCTTCTGATAATTTTTCAATTAAATTAACTGTTGGGCGGTGTTTCAAATTTGGCGGTGCTGGGCCGGTTTTCTCGAATAAACCTTCACTGCCAAATATAAACCTGAAATCATCGACATTAAACCTTATAATGTGTTTAAACAAGATTCTTAAAAACATAAAAACTCTGCTTTCCTAAAACCAATCAGAATAACAGGTTCAATTCAATAAAATTAACTTGTAAATGAAAAGAAAAAAAAAATCAAAATTTACCTCTGATCTACTTTTATCATGTGGGCATATGTTGAAGTATTGAGTTCCACAACAAAGGAATCATCCTTAGGGCTTAGGTACAAATCAAGATTACCTTGGGTGACATCCACCGTTATACGAATATCGACATTCATAAACCTCGGCTGAACAGCAAAGAATGACTGAAAATATAATCGATTAATAAATAAATGTAATGAACTGATTATACACAAATTATGATAAGCAAAGGATAAAAGAAAGCAAAAACTTCTGTTCCCCCTAATTTTTTATTGAAGGGAAAACTCCCAAGCCATTTTCCCTGGTTTCTCACGAACCACATTTTGAACTAACTCTCCAGGGTATTTCAAACAGCAAGGAACTCATCAAAGTACATGTTTCGGAAGGTTTTTATAAACAATGACTTCAACTATTTCAGGAATTCAGCCTGGTGAAAATTTCCACCACAAATTCAAACTTATATTAATGATGGACAAACGAAATGAAATTGAAAATTGAATTGTCGACCTTTGAGGATTTTGAATAATCCTTAAAAAAGATTGAAATGTTTTAACGTATAGTATCAATTAATTAACGTTTTTGTTGAAATAAAAAAGTGAGTGGCTAGATTCGCTGCTGTTCTGCCACTTGAGCTATCATGACCTCGATCCACTCGGACTTCCTATCTCAACCCCACATTTTGAATTGTCCCTACTTTTCGTAAGTTTTTTTAAGCTTACATCTAAAGTTTGGAATGTTTCTGAACTTACAGCTTGTCCGGGATTGAGAGGGACGGTTTTAACGCCGGAATCATCGACGAGTTTAGCTCCAAGGCTGAATGTCAAATCGAAAGTCATTTGTTTATAGCACTGGTGCCCCTCGGTCGGAATGCCCATGTACGATTCTTTGCACTTTGAACATTGAACTTCCCAGCAGGAATGGCTCTTTCCAGAACATGTAGGATCGCTTTCCGTATTATTATGACAGTCACAACTGAAAATTTTTTTTTTTAAATAAATATTGTGTAAATGATAATTAATATAAATGAAATTTTAAAAAGGTAAAAAAAAAAAAAACGATGCCAAAATTTATAATTTTTTTTTTTTAAATGCCCATTAAAAACTTTATTCCCTCAAATTATTCAAAATTAAACATATTTACCCTTCGCCAGTGACAGCATTACAGGTGGAGCCGTGGCCATGGCATTCACAGGGCCTGCAGGCTACTTTATGGTCCTCGCTACCTCGGAAGTTCCCGGTTATGCATTCCTCGCACTTGTCGCCAGTCGTGCGGTTGGCGCAGCCGACGCATTTGGCCTTTGATAAAGGGCCTTCGGCGAGGAACTGTTCCAACTCCTCGATGGATTTGCCTAAAAGGAACTCGGCGTCAATGCCGAGGGTCTCGTTGACACAGATGTGGGTGTGTTCGTTGCAATAAGTCGAACAAGGGATGCACTCCCCGTTGTCGCTTGGATCGCCAACAAACAGTGGTTTGCACCTGCAAAGGGATTTAAAATCAAATTATCCACTTATTTTGTATAATTTCTTCTAATGCTAGACAAGACGAGACACACACTAGACAGGTTTTTTCTATTTTTATGAAGTCCAACGCCAATAGTACGCATCAGTATTAATTTAATCGATTAATTGTTTTTCTATTGTTCGGATTCGTTTTAGAATTTATATATACACACTCAACAAAAAGATTACACTTATTTTCGTTGAAGGATGCCTATTGTTTTCTTTATAATGGTTACCCCATCTAGAGATTGGTCAGGAATTTGTTTGAACTTTCAATTAGTCAAAAAACGCACATTTTATTTATTCAGTATTCTGAAAGCGTACGTACATAAAATAATATTAAAATAACTTTGATAACGAGTTGTAATTTCTAATTTTTTCATCCTCATAATCGGATTGGTCATCTTCTGTTTTCTCATTGGGCATGGGCATGGAAGATTGATTATTTTCAATAATATTGTTAAAGTATGTTGACCACGGTAATGAAATGTATGGCAGATTTCTGATGTCGTTAAGTTTAGCAGGAGGCACAGGCACAGGAGAATCATAAAGCTGCGTTGGCTTGTCAGATTTTTTTTTTTTTTTTTAATTCAATTTGTAAAAATTAAAAACATGAATAATACCAATAAATATTAAAGAAAAAAAAATGCTCTTAACTAAAAAGTTTTTTCCTGTATAGAAATATTTTTATATTATATTATATTAAATATCCATACCTCTTATACACAA
>CM077099.1:23563226-23579466 GCA_039619505.1 Cimex hemipterus
TTTTTTTTTTTTTTTACCTGGTCCACAAACACACTGATATCCGACAAGAAGGTCGACACAGCTCTCAGAAACTTTGTCACAGTTGTGATGTCCATTTTCACACTCGTTTTCATACGGGCACTTAACGTAATTCCAAGAGAACTTCATATCATTCGTGGAAATGGTCGTATTCATTTTTGTAGAATAAAGCGCTTCACATGTGCCCATTTCCGGACCGAGGGCTGGTTGGTCTAAAGACCCTTCTGAACAAACACCCTAGAAAGAAACAAAAAAATTGTACAATCGGTTCTATAATTTAAACAAAACCAGTCTTACCAATCCTGAAGATTTAGCTGATTCTAAAGAACACCATCCGCAATGAGCATGGCTGAGGCATTCCGAGCATTGATTGAATGTCGCACAAGGCTGCGGGCAGTGGGAGCCCTTGCTCAGAACCAGGCCGCACACGCCTCCTGCACAAACCAGGCTCTGGTAGCTTGGAGAAATACATTCGGAGAGCCTCGTCGACCACCTGCACTCCCCATAATTCTCTTCTCCTCCCTATTTAAAATACAATACTAAATTCCATCCAACTTTTACTGATTATTCAAATTTACCGATGACTGTAGACACGAATGACAGTCTGTATACTGCGAACATCTTTTCGGACAAGTGGCTTCATTTTTAATCTGACTACTGTTGGAGCTGGCATCGGTGCAAGACCAATCGTGTATCAGCTCTAATGATCCTGACATATCATCACTTGTCTTTTGTCTTAAAATTCAGCAAAAATTACCAATGAATAAAAAGTTACACTAGAATATAACATTTATATAAAATATGAATATAACCTTGTCCAAGAGCAACCAGCCATGGATCTGCATTTTTCACAGTCAGACGCAGAGCAAGCCATTTCAGGACAGTTTGTGTCAATTGTTATTTCACTCATGTTTTTTCTTTCACACCGCTCTTCCTTGCATTCTGTACTCACTGGGATGCATTTCCCGCCGTCTCTACATCTAGGACACCACTTACAAACCTAGAAATGTTAAATTTCAATTAAAGTCTGAAAGAAAAATTTCAAACTTAAAATAAATCACCTGAGGCCTGTCCCAGGTGATAGGCCACTTGGCCACACAATCTGTGCAAGTTGAGAACTGCTCGCAGGACCTGCTTTGAATCCAGTCGGTGCCGCAGGCCGCGCCATTGGACAGCGTGGTCGTCCCCATTGTCTGGCTGTTCTTCCCGCAGGGGCCGTTCATGTTTCCTAACGAATTACTGACATTGACCGCTTTGTAGCAGAAACTGGAATTCACCGTGCCGTTGTTCGATATCGAGCAGTAAGTGCAACCGAGGAAGAGCCTGACCAAAATTGAAATTATTAAATGGTAGATGTTGTTGTCAAGCTTAACAATTTACCTGCATTTTTCTTTAGTAGACCAAACAGAGCATAAATCATTAGGGAGAGAAATTTTTGTCACATGGCTGTCAGTACCGCCTGTAAACCCTCCCATTATATACGCAACTACCTTCTTACTTCCTGACGTGGCATCGATGTCAAGAGTCATGGAATGAGCATAAGTGTCAGGTGGCATATTTCCAACAACGTTCATTCCTTTTTCCAACAATTTTAGTTATAATTTTTTTTAAACAAACAAAAAAATGATTTTTATTATCAACCTTTTAAATAGAGTTTGTACCAGAGGTTACAAGCGTATGAATATGCTATAAGGGTTTCTGAGCTCGCCTCTGGATCTGTTCTTCCACCAAAAACTAGCATGTACTCATCAGTTGTAACAGCAGAATGAAGAAATCTTGCTCTGGGCTGAAAATAAATTTTATAGACCGAGTAACAACAGTAACATTTACAAAAAAACAAAAACAAAAATATAATTTACCAAATTGAGTCTTGGAGGGTTGTAACTTGAAAAAGTAGGCAGCGCTGTCCATGTACTGCTCGGATAGTGAAAGGCGAACAATTTATCTGATATGAACGTTCGATTTGAGCCGTAAATGTAACCGCCGAATATGTAAAAACTCTGCGTAGGCTCGTGATACACAGTACTGTGACCGTAAATTCCTGGAAAATAAATGAAAATTAAAACAAAAATTCAAAACCGGTTAAACAGGTTAGCTTTTTACCAATTGGACGATAGCCTAAGGTTTTAATCTTATGCCAATTATTTTCCTTTGGGTCGAATTCCCAGACGCTATCTAAAAACCCAAAATCGGGGCTGCAACCTCCGATCAGGACAAGAGATTCTGAATCGCCGTGCCTTCTCAAAGTTAAAGTGTGGCCTGCTAACCCCGGTGGTTTTTCACTTGTCTAAAATGAAAAAATAAGCCAAAACTATTGAATTAATTACACATTTAAAACATAATTGGAATGTTAATAATAAATAGAATAATATTCAAAGGAAGTTTATCTTATAAAAGTAATATAATTGCATATTCACATCAATAATTATATTCTCCATTTCAATTTGGTAGAAATATTTACACTTTTATAAAAAATAAACATTTATAACAAACATAAAAAATTATTTATTATATGCATTCATCAAACTTTCTATGTTTTTAATAAAAATTCTACCTCGATTCCAACCCAGTGTTGATTTTTAAGACTAAATTTCCAAAAATCATTTAAGGTTGTATTCTGCCTCAGCGCTTGCTCACCACCGGATGGTGTCTGTTCTCCGCCTCCAGCAGCAGCGGCTGTTAACCCTCCATGGATAAATATTTCCCTCCTTGAAAAGGATATCTCAGCAGCGTGGAAATATCTGCCACGAGGCATGTTTGCATCATTCGTAGAATCAATTGTCACCTGAAAAACAAAATCATTAAAAACTGGCGTCGATAAAATATTTTAATAGCCATACCTGCATCCAAGTATTGTTTTTTGTATCGAACAAACGTATGTCATTCAAAGGGCCGTGGGAAAGCGAGTAACCGCCAAAAAGCCATAGCGAATTCCTCCTGTCTGCCAGCAACGAGTGGCCGAACCTGGGCAGCATTTTCCTCAGATGTTCTAGACTGTCAGAAAGGTGGGCGGAATTAAAAAGCTCCGTGAATATAATCTGGTTCGATGAATTCAAAGGCTTGGAACAGTTCACTCCTCCCCATCCTTCCGAGCAAAGACATCTCCCGTATCCCTGTAGCATCAAAGAATTAACGTTTTCCTTGGCGGAAAAATGCAGAATTTCCAAACAGACCTTGTCACAAACGCCCCGGTTCAAATCAGACGAGCAGTTGTTCGGGCAGAGAATGTCCTTGCAGTCATGCCCAGTCTGGCCTTCTGGGCACACGCAAGAACCTTTCACACAAATTCTCTCAGGAAGGCAGTGATCAGGGCACGAAAGTACAGATACGGTAGCGTTAAAACCTCCCCTCGAATCTCCACCAGATTTGTAGTGTACAGTCATAACACCTTTACAAAAACCAAATGTGAGATTTCCTGTTGGGGGTCTGCATGTTGATAAACTTGTATTTTGGTTGTTGAAAACCAAAGCGTTCTAAAACTATCAAACTGTAAACATTAAGTATTTGAAACCTGACCTTAAAGTCAAAGTGTTAATAAAAAAAAAAAAAAGTACATGTCTCTTAAATCGAAGAATGAAATTTTGAGACATGCTCAACACAAATTTAATTTGGAATACAGATAAAATATTTTAAACTCTATAAACTCACTGTAACTCGGGGGGAAATAAAGGAATGGAATCAAATTTAAAATTACATTCACAGAAAGAAAATTACCTGATTTTGCTTGAACAGTCACTGGGTACTGGCTGTCTTGTGTGCAGAACACACCGAGAACATGACTTTGATGGTTGCCAGATGATGATACAAATTTTGGAAGGCCGTCATAGATGTAAACACTGTTCTCGGTACACCCAACTTCGATATCTCTATCTATCTCCAATTGAATGATGCTGTTCACTCTGTAAAGTGTAATTCTTAATACGGACTTTTTAGTTCCGATGAATTATCGTGGACAGAGCCAGATGTAGTGTTGCTAGCTGACGAACAACTAATTTCATAATTAAGACAACTGACTTTTAAGAACAAATTTTGATATTGCAATAAAGAATTAAGATATAAAACAAAAATTTAATTGTAAATATAAATTGTTGTGAACAACCAATGGTATAATATTAAATAAAAATTGGAAGGACTGGTAAAAGAAAGTTGTTAAATTGCCAAACTTAACTGATTATACCAGGGTACAAACTTTGATTGAAACTAATTCAACAGTTATTAAGTTAAAAATATAAGAAGAAGAAGGTTCATTTTACTGGTCTGTACAACAACTTACTATAGTAAGAATTTATCAATTTTTTAATACACTTTTTACATCAATGCTTCAACAAATATAAAGATCTCTTTAACACTGAAGGCATCACTGTGATCATATTAACTGTAAACTGTTGTGAAATTACGCTCAGTGATCTATAATTAGTTGTTAATAATAATAATGGTAAAATGAAGATGTATTTCATGAAAAATATAAACTGCTGTTCGATCATCGCTTATGACAATGATCTGACAAACAAAAGGAAAATGGTCTAATATAGTAATATTAGACATGCAAAATTAAAAACTCTTGAAAAGTGACACAATCTGAGATTAAACAACTCCTTTGTAAAAAGATAGTTCCTACTCAGTGCTGTGAGTAGGAACTTAAAAAAAAAAAAAAAAAAAAATTGAACGCCGCACTCATTCCACCATTCGCCATTACTACCAACTGAGACTTTCAAAAATTGCAGTTGGTGATGATACTGAACTAGCAGTGCTTTGAATTTCTCACAAAACAAAAACAAAAAACTTTGGCTAGATACGCGCTGCTTTTATAATAAGTTGGGTTGGTAAAGTGTCATTTTTTTCTACTGTCATAAACAAAAATTATCGCCTTTTTAAAAAGTTTAACTGTACAATACATCAAATAAATAATAAAAACATTAAAAATATTAAAAACATTTAAGCAGAGTAGCAATCACAGAGACAAATTAAACATAAAATGCAAGCTTTGACAGTAACTGTGCATAGTTGAATAATCTGATACCCGTTTTTTTCATATCTTGCCATGGAAGATATCTTTGAATGTTTTAAGCTGTAATGAGAAAGAAACGTCAAAAGTACTACATAAACCTAACCCGTTAATTTGTAACAATCAATAATTAATTACAGTAAAATATAAAACTCACGATTGCGATTGATTGAGGCTGTTGGGGCTGACAATCCACAAGCACTCGCGTGTCGGTGGAGGCCCCTGCCTTGATTCCCAGACTGACAATTCCGCAAGGCGACTGCCGAGGCCTTGCGTCTTAATCGAACTCACCATACCACGGGACATGCACTGATAATAACAAGTACCACCTCGTCTGTATAAACAGAAAATGAGTGTTGAATAAAATTCAGGCTACTTTTCATTAAATTTTTTTTTGCAGAACTAAATTATTAATTATAATAAGTTACCATGGGGAGGGGGAGGACATACCAAAAGAACAAGGGTGGCCAGCCAAAATGTTCGGAAACTACCAAAAGGTTCATCACCATGTAGAGTGCAAGAAAAAATCTTACAATTATACCTTTTTGGCTTATTATACTCCCCCCCCCCCAGGCCTTCTTACAAGTTATACTCATGGTTTTTGCCGTACCAATAAAGAACTTCAAGTGTTTATTGCTCATCTGATATGATATTTGACAAATGCTATGATTACCTGGGATCACCGTAATAGCCTTTTTTACACTTGTCGCAAGTTGCACCTTCTGTATTGTCCTGACAGACACACAGGCCTGTGTTGGCATCGCAGACACCAAGCTCCTTATTGCCGTGCTCGTTACAATTGCACCTCTTGCATCCTTCTGGCGATGTTGCATTTCCATAACTGCCAGGCCTAAAATTAAAAAAAAACATGAAATAAAGGCTTTTATTTTTAACACATTAGGATACTGTACTGGAGTACTGTTTAAACTTGACAAACTTATTTTTCCAGACCAAGCCTGCAAACTTAACTTTTATGGCTTAGTCCGGGCACAAATGTTTATAAAATGTATATGTATGTAATATAAAAAATGTCATAATGGATAAATATTCCAAGAATAATTGTTAAATCATTTAAAATTTGGAAAATATGAAATTGTTTAATAGCAGATATGTTTAAGAGTTATTCAATCACTAAAACTTTAACCATTTATAAAATAAAATTAGTAGTTAGTAAAATTGCTGTCCACTTTGAGCTTTGATTAAGGCCTTTATTTTATTATAGATGCTGACTGACTCCAAGAAGACTCGGAAGATGATGGTTGGAACAGAAGATCTAATCGGAGATTATGTTTGGATTTGTAACAAATGACTAGGAATTGAGCTTTACATTCTATTTGATGAAAGTTATTAAGCTTTAAGTACACTTAACACTTTTAGTACTGATGACAGGATCCCCATCATTTTAAAATGCTATTCCCAAATAAAGATGATGGTGGGATCGTGGTCATAACAAATCTAACGAGGACCACCGTAATTTATTTTTTACTTTAGAAACAAATGCAGAAGCGCCAACGATCACAATCTTATACATTTCAAATTTTGTTCACTAGACTTTGTAAAAGGGTGTAGTATTTGCTGGGTTTTTTTTTTTAATTCCCAAACCAACGTCAACATATATTTATACAAAGTTTGAGTAAAGTGGTTGCTATTTTTTTTTTGTTACATTTAAAATTACCTTTTTTTAAAATAAAATTTGAAAGCCAATTTTGATTTAAATTAAATATTTTACAAAAGAAATAGTGTATTATGGTTAATACCTTGTTTTAAAAATTTCCACAAAGCTCCAAATAAAATAGATTTTGTTTAAATTCAGTCAGTTCTTGGTTTTGCTTCTTTTTATAAATTAGTTTTATTTATACAATAAAATATGTATGTATTGAGGTAAATACATATAAGAAATAAAATACAGGTAATATAAATGTATTTTTCTATGGAATAACAAACATCAAATAGCCAGCCATCTGCACTTTAAATGAAAAATTCTTTGTCCCCCTCCTCTTTTGAACATCTTTATCACTAAATCTCTCTTATTTTGTCTCCTATTTTGATCGAAAGGAGGGGGGGCCAGCTGAAAAGGACAGGCTCCAGGACGGATGTTGTGTGCGAGTGGAAAACTGAAAATTATTGTAGTTTTCTGAAGTTCGGAGAATTTCTCTTGGCTACGAAGGATTCTGGAGGACTTTGATTGTGTACCCCACAAGACGGATAAAGAGAAAGACACCGAGGGACTCAAGGGACACAACAATAGAACCCATCGGAGAGACCAGTTTTTTTTACAGTATTTTGTTTAATTTTGTAACTTTTATTGTAGAGTTGGCCTTTTTTTGTTCTTTTAATAAATCAAACCTATCGAATCGTGTTAGACTATCAACCATTAACTTTTGAGTAGTTGTAAACCAGGTCTAACAACATTGAGACAATTCTAATTCACACCCTCTCTATGCGATTTCATCCTACATCAATGATTATTCTGTGTTGACCTCTGGGCAATTTTAGTCGGCGACACTCGCGCTCCACATATGCCAACTCGATGGTGATTCCTTCAAAACAAATTCCTCAAACTGATGGTACGTGAGTTTTCATCTAGAATGAAACTTCCCTACCATCAAAGAATTTCTCATGATCAAATTCAAAATCTGGGACAAAAGGTCAGGCTCTAACCCCATCTGCTTCACGATATTCTTGATTTATGAATTCAGAGAATTCATTCCAGTCAAAATGTTAAAATTGTGAAGTTGATTTACAAATGTGATCATTTTTCCTTATAATATCTTCATATATATTTTAAATATAACTTGAAGAACCTCTGTAATTGGTTGATGACTTGTTAAATTCTTTTAATAAAACATAAAATTATATATCATCCAAAGAGAAATGTCAATATGGTTGCTCTGGAGAATGTGCTAATACAGCTTCTTTTTTTAAATTGCTTGTAGGATGGTATATCATAAAAATGTGTAATAGGTTTTAGATAAAAATTCCATTGTTTACTTGCAAAACTGGCAGAATTCACCGGTAGTCCAATCCTGGCAAGAATCGCAAATGTTAACTCCTTGTGTGCACGTTGAATGATTGTTGCATCCACAGTTCACCGAACAGTCTTGCCCAGTCCAGCCCAGATTGCACTGACAGACATAATCCGGATGGTTTGAACAATACCCATGGGGGGTGCAATCATTGTAACACCTAAAGCAAAAAAATAAATAAATACAAATTCCTTTATTAATTCAATTTTAAATAAAGCATTACGTTTTTGTACAAGAGACTTTTCCATCTCCTACATAGCCTCTCTTGCACTGACAGTTGTATGAGCCATGCGTGTTCGTGCATTTGGCCTGTGCGTGGCAATCATGAAGACCTAGCCCACACTCGTCCACGTCGGGACATTGGGCATAAGACCATGCGGCTTCATCCGGATACAGTGAAGTGTGGTGACGTGCATTTACTTCATTACTACAATTATCTATGGCAAAAGGTATATACATACTGGCTGAATTTTTTAAACGGCTATGACGAGAAAAATTTAGAAAATATTTTCACTTACCAACATGCGGAGTGGAGAAATCGCCAGGAGCGCAGACGCCCTGAATAGGGTTGTCGACATTGTAACACCATCCGCAGCCCAACGACTTGAGGCAGGTTGAGCAATTGACCTTGGTCGAGCATGGCTGGCAGGCTTGCGGAATCGTGACGACAGATGAAGAAAGCCACTGTCCACTGTTCATACTGTTGCTATCAGACCATTCACGACATAATCCAAACTGGTACTGTGATGTGTACACAGCAAATGAAAAACATTCCTGTAATTATAGCACAATTTAAAAAAATGTAATTTTATTTATCAAACTATAAATTCTTTACTTTTACTATGAATTGTTTACATCTTTATTCACTAAAAGTTAACTAATGTAAACTGATCATCCTATCTGTTTGTTTACAACTGTTTTATCTGTCAAAGTTTTCAATACCTGAGTAGCTTGACACCAAACACATTTTCCATTCCCGTCGAGGCACTGCGAACAATTTGCTCTACCATGACAAAGTAAAGGGCACTGATCTACCTTTGTAATCCCCGTACTCGACCTTTAAAGTATAATTATTTTATTTTAAAAAGTAAATTAAACTTAAAAACTACAATAGCAAATTACAACCTTCCTTTCCTGTAGCATCGTGCATCATCGGCCCACCATTCGCACAAACCGCTCATTATGCAGCTGTCGCAAGTGATGTAGTTCGAGCAGTTGTTGCATGCAACCGGGTCAAGATTGAGGTAGTGCCAGTGACTCCCAGAACTGCATTCCTAATTACACAGAAATATAAACAGCCGTATGGTTTTAATGCTAAATAATAATACCTTTGTCTCATTGACCTTCCTGCTGAGACAGCTCCCTGTTAGCGGGCACCAGCCACATTTTGAATCAGTCATGCAAGCTAAGCAGTTTGTGTATGTAATACAGTCAACTGAATCTTCATGTGGCTCTAAATATTCAAAGGTAAAAACCTAAAAAAAATTTTAAAAAAGGCTTTATTTCATTTTTTGTAGATATAAAAAAAAATTTGCATTACCTTTGGATTTTCCTGACTCTTGTTATGCTGTAGTTCCATATTTGACAAAGCATGGTTTGAATTTACGGCTTTCTGCGATTGAAAATCGACTGGGTACCTCCCAGGTCTAAGTATCACCGGATCACCGTTGTTTGGCCAATGCACCAATCTGCATAGAGTATTTTCGCTGGACATGTTTCCAACCACCTCCTAATAATTTCTCAATATTAGCGATAATTAAACACAGAAAGGTGTTTATTTTTTTTATTTTTATTTTTTTTAATCTCATATATTTTTTAAGTTTAAATATGATGACAAGAAGAGAAGGGTAGATAAATTATTGAAATTAATAGCTTAACTTTTTGCAAGAAATATTCATATATGGAATAAAAAATTACTTTGAATCATAAAATTTTATTTGATTGTATACATGAAATGGACCAAATAATTTAATTTGGTGTTGTAGTGTTTTAATCATTTTTGTCTTGGTTTTTGTTATTTTATGTTTATTTATACAGAAAAATGTTCAACAAAATCGGTTTGTTCCAACAAAAACAACAATCGTAAACTAGTTGCCGACTAATCGGTGATTTATTGACTGTGCATGCCCAAACACGGATTCACAAATTCTTAACTCTGTTGGAATGCTTGTTTCTACAGTCAAATGAACTGAATGTTTGGATCCGTTTGAAGAGAACTCGAAGGAAATTCTTTATATTGTTGGTCATCCCTCAGTGGCTCAGTGGGAGAGCAAAAGTTCTAGGTGAACCTGTTTTTTTTTGAGCCTTGAAATTTCCAAAAAAATATCCTTCCTCAACTTGTGGTATTGTTATTTTCAAGAAATTTTCACAATTCTTTACCATTATGTTCGTATAAATAATTTATGAAATGTATGCAATTGCATATTCTTTTTGCTAACACTAGTGTTCATGGCGATCTTATATTTGCCAAATCATATCTCTGAAGTATAATGGTTTAATTTTATTGTGGATATTTTCAAGAATATTACTTAAATATATCAAATTTAAAATTTTTATGATTACTTTACTGTTATTATTATTTATTATTGTTTTTGTTGCCCTTATTTTTCTTTTAATATTTGAAAACTCTTCTTTTATTTTTTAGGCTGGATTGTTGAAGGAGGCGTTTAATGAAAAATTAAAGAAGAAAATAAAAATTTTCTATTATGTAACTTTATTACATTATGCTTTTAATCCTGATTGAGATGAAAAAGCTAGTGTCACAAGCAGGATTCAAACCGACGACATTTAGCTTCTGGGTGGATCAAAGACTTGACAGCTCAAGTGGTTAGAGCAGCATTCAGCTGAAGGTCATGGGTTCGAATCCTGCTTGTGACACAACCTTTTTCATCTCAGCCAAGACCTTAGATTAAAAATATAATTAATTAAAACAATTAATCTGGTCAATTATGTCTGCTAAATGCATGTTTGTTATGTTAATTTATTAACTTGCGCAAGTTTAAAACAGAATTTTATTGAAACAATCAGCATCTTTTTAGAACATCTAATTTTTCCGAAGTAGCCAAGTTGTAGTAGACATAATAGTCAGTTTTAGTTCTCTTTCAAATTTATCAAGTTTATATTATTTATTTTATTATTTACATAATTAAACAATTTTTTGAGGGACTGAAATTTTTTTTCTATTTCCTTTCAAACTATAATAATGTTAAGCGCAATACTGAAAAAAATGTATTAAAAATAAATTATTTAATTATTAGTTGGGTGATGTCTCTGACATTCATATGAAATATTAATATTTTTAAAGCAAAATTAATTGCATATTGAAGATTTTTATTTGAAAAAGATGTAAAACTTTCTAATAAGATAAAAGTGAAAGCAGGATTAACCATCTGGGCATGCCTGATACCAAATCCTGGGACTGTATTGTAGGTCAAAAAGAGGTCACAAACTTGACCCGAAGCCATTTGTACTTTTTTTGACCTTGTTTTGAGTTTGCCTTTGTTGCATTTCGGAATGCCCCAACTCAACTGAACACCCGCCAGTTTGCTGACGGATTGGATGCGTGATTGTCCAAATTGAACATAAGCTATCTCCAATTTCTATACTCAAGCACGAAAGCATGTGATTGTAGAATTAGGTGATCACAATTGATTAAAAATATGTATTAAATTCTGTGTCAAATAAAATATAAAACGAATAATTAAAGAGAACGTCTTATCTCACCGTTTTTGAGGATTCAAATCCAAGGGACAAGGAAGCTACCGAGTACGAAATGCACATTCTAAGCTGTTCTTGAGACTGTTCCCATGTTGGAGGAGAGCGTAAAAATCCCCTGAGCCTTGCAGTAACAACACCACCTAGGTTCTGCTCAGTCCTCGAGATAGTGCCGGACCCCAGGCTGAATTCCACTGAAGTGGCGTTTAGAATGCTCACCTTAAAAATTACAACGAAATAAGACATGTACATAATCATTAAAATAATTCTGCTTACATAATCAGGCTGAGAAATGTTAGCGGGGTGTTTGTAAATGGTAAAAGTGAGCCCTGGACGCTTGTCGAGTGCTTTGCAATCTCGCGGATGCGTCACTTCAACACCCTTGTCACCCCACCAGCCCGCTCCTTGGGAAGGTGTATCCTCTCTTATTCCACAAACTCCAAAATTATCTACAAAACAGTAGAAAATTTACAGTGTTCCAATAAAATTATAATTACCAAATGTACCATGTATATGATGACATTTTGCATTATGTATGCACCAAGTACACTGGAAGAGTGCTAGTTTCTGAACGACTGATAATATTGTTTTCCCTTCGGGCTGGGCCATCCCTCCTCCGCCTTGAAGTAAGCAGGCGTGACAATGTGAAAGAGCCGGGCAAATCCCAGGGCAACGTGTCGTCTGCAGGTTTGTAGTGCAGTTGACACCTAGTGTGCGCCCATAACAGACCTCGTCGGCCGAACACCATCCGCACTCTGGGTCAGAGGTGCATTCCGAAAGTCCACGGTGCCTGTAAAAGACAATTTCTAAAATAACGCCGATATCGAGTGGATATCAAAAATTTAAAAGCAAAAATTACTTATGATCATAAATAAATGTTGAAGTTACTGTTGGTTGTTTATTTTATTTAATTTGGGATTTTTGCTTTATTGAACATCACAGAACGTTTGTTAGGAATCGTAACATCACATTTATTTAGAAAGCCTTTTCAAGCTCTTTTACAATTGTTTTCTTCTTCTAAAATTTTTAATAAAAAGCGATATGGAGTGTAACAAAGCACAAAATTTCATTTTTTTTTTAAATAAGTATATTTCAATTAAGAGATTATATGAACTCTGGTGATGCTTTTTTTTTGGGGGGGGGGGGCAAACCTAGACCAGGCGGCCACCGAAGCCCCCATATTTTATCTTTATGTATACAGTTGTACATTGGTTATGCTTAAAATATATTGGCTTAAAACACCATAGTACTTATTTTTCTTAATCAAATGTAAAAGATAAACAATTAAGGAATATTTAATAAAATCCTACAAATCTATCAACTGTGGCTAAATTGGTACAATAACTTTGGTATCAATGCTAAAATTAATACTGAACATACTTTTAATATAAGGCTGTTAAAAACTTGTTTTTGGCTTGTAGTTTTTGTTAAAATAAATTTTTTCCCACAAAATGATATGGAATTACTCATACCGATTTGTATTTTAAAAAAATCAGTGTAAAAAGTCATCGCGAAATATCACTTTCCCCGTATTATAAAATTAATGTATATATTGTTGTGCACAAGTACAAATAAAAATTTATTATAAAAAAAAATTTGGTTTTATTTACATATATCTCTACAATTTATTAGCAATTACTGAATTACCTTGCACACATGGCTTCAGATTCATGGATTTCATTGCCTCTACTTGCTAGAGTCGGTGGAAAAATGAAAGCCAGGAGGTCAGCGTTTACGTTTCCATGGTATCCCCCAATAAGCAGTAATGTATTTCCATTTCTAACAGCCGCTGCATGTGAGAAAACGCCCTGCTTTTTGGGATATTTTGACTCTATAAAACAAAACAATTACACCATATAAAACAGGAACTGATTTTGTTTTAATGAGTATAAAATTGTTCTTACCTTGTGAGGGTGATCCAAGGATTTCATGGCTGACCCAAGTGTGACAACCGAGGTGATACAGAAAGAGCTGATTGTCATAGCAAATTTCTTCCTTGTTGTGCCTGTGAGTGTATCCACCAAAAACTGCCATGTAGTTACCGATTATAGAAGATGTATGGAATGCCCTTTCCGCCGGTACTGATGTATCTCGTGATGCTCCGCGTGGGTAGTTGATCTGTGCCCAAGTCTGAGTGTCTAGATGGAACGAATACATTCTATCAGAAAGCTTCGAGAACCTAGCCACCGTCGCTGCAATGCCTCCATAAACCAAAAGATAGCCTTCTTGAATTGAATTCGGACCACCAATTGAATAATAAACTGTGGTGTGCCCAACTAGCCTCAGATCTAACTCTTTCCCAGAATGCGACCTTACCAATTCCCATTGTTCTTCATCCCCACCTTCTGCAAAATATATGAACATGTAATTACAAGAATATAAAATTTCTAAAATGTCTCTACCAGGGGCAAGTTTTATCCTCCAAAGCTGAGATGAAAAAAGCCCATCGGGAAGGCTCCCGCCAAGAAGGTATAGCCAGCCAGAAGGCGTCAAGGTCAGCGTATGCCTGGCCAAAGGTGGAGGCCGGTGATTTGAAGTAACAGCTCGTAAACTCCAATGTCTTGTAGTTATATTATAATACCAGAGCTCATCTGACAAAACACCTTTGTCGAGCCTCCCTCCATAAAGAGCAAATCCATCTGCATATCTAGAAAATTAAATTTTAATGACCTCAGTAGTTGAGTGGTCAGCGTGATAGACTCTGCTAAACCCCACGATTGTGAGTTCGATTCTCACCATCACCCCTGGCTCTTGTTTTCACACAATCCTTCCCCCCCCCTCCAAAAATAGAATACATATCATGTATGATTCACATTTATTTGCTAATACACAAAGTTTATAAAGTCATTAAAAAATAACAAAAACAATTGAATATGCAACAAAATTAGAGAGTAGATAAGTGAAAATTTATTCTATATTTTCCATGATTATTAAAAAAAACTGCCTTAATAATTAATCCTAAACCTTAGTTAATAAAGCTTATTTTTATCACCTTAAAATAAAATTTTATTACTGTTTTTTATACAAATAACTTTTTCTTTTTTTTTGCCAATGTTTTGACTGTTATTCAGATAATTTTCAGGGCATGAAGTGTGGTGCTATCTTCTTGGAGTCATGTTTGATTCATGTGAAATTGTTGTTTTACTAAAATACATCATTCCTGACCACTCCTCACTAATTCCACAAATTATTAAATGACCGGTCACTAAATAACTAACTACAATTAATGTTAATAACATGAATATTTTTATAAACTTCTAAAATTTTATAAGATTAATTTTAAAATTAATTGTTTATAATTTCTTACGCAGCAGCAGCATGTGCATATCTAGCAGAGGGTCTGGCCATGGTTTCACCATCCTCTTCGTCCTCATCCTCTTCAACATCCCTTCTCACCCTTGAATTGTGTTTTCCAGATTCCTTCAAATAAATTATTGAGTTGATTTAAACGTGTTAAAAGCCATAAGTTTTGGCGTGGATCTTACATGGTGTGAATGCTTTGCAAATGTTTTGCTATCGTTGAGCGTCAAGAGAGCCGCCTGGAGGAACGTTTGTGGCTTCACACCCCATTTTTCCTCACCGACCTTGGCAAGGACAGCTTTCAAAACCTTTGATTCCAAATGACTGGCAGGAAGCATGAGACTACCTGGGAATTGTTAATAATTTTTTTTATAATTTCTAATAATAATTTAACAATCTATTCAACTTACTGAAAATATTTCCCTGATCATCTTCCCACTGACTAGTGTTGAATCTAAATACTAAAAGATCACCAAGAACTGTGTTGAGATCATAGCCTCCAAAAACATATAAAGAATCAGTCGATTTCACATATGCAGCACTATGTGCTGCCCTAGGACTAAGTCCTCCTGAATACAGTTTGTGCCATCTGAAAGAAACAATTGTTATTATTTTATTTATTGTATATTATTTAATAATTATATAAATTTTACCTGTTTCCAATGGTATCATTAATATTGAGGGAGCAAGTGTATCCTGATCGGCCATCATGGCATTTACACATTCCTTTGTGGCACTTCCCTACATCTTCAGTGCAGCCATTGCACACAGGCTCGGTGCAGTCAACACCACCAAAATCACCTTCGCATATGCACCTGTGAGCGACACAGACGCCGTGCCCCGAACAATTCTTCGGGCATTCTGTTATCGAATACTCGGCTGTGAACCCATCGAGTACATAATTTGTGTCGCTGTACAGCAGTATAAGCATCTGTAAACATTGGAGGAATGTTAACACACCAACATAGCGACTAGTGGCGCGTTTTTTACTCACAAAGCCAGAAGTCGAGATGACTTCCTGTGGTTCGGTTTTCCCGCTGAAACTACCGAGCATTGGGGACTCGAATGAGTCCCCGTCGTACACAAAGACATAATCATAAGCGCATTCCGTTGCCAGAGAATGAAAGCGTAGAGTTATAAACTGCTCTGTGCTATTTGCTAAAAAAAAAAAAAAAAA
>CM077099.1:23584466-23618716 GCA_039619505.1 Cimex hemipterus
GAGAGAGAGAGAGAGAGAGAGAGAGAGAGAGAGAGAGAGAGAGAGAGCTGTTTTTCTTATTTAAATTGCAGTTTATTACCCTGCAATTTGCATTTTTTTCCCATTTCATTTTTCTACTCTGGCAGCCTCAAAAAGCATCTACAAACACAACTCTTATTCAAACATTAGCAGGCATTCGACGGTTTAACAATTTGGGAAAAGGCCTAAATCTCATTATAAATTCCAATAAATTTAAGAAAGTTGAAAAGTGCCCTTCGAAACAAATACTGGGGACCCAGTAACTCCTGTAAATCACTCGAAAGGTTGAGCACTATTATTATTATATACAATGAAACAGCCCCACCCATTTCCCCCAAGGATCAAAACAGGGGACCCAAATACTCGCTGTTATGCTCAAGCTCAATTCGGTGACATTCCTCCGCACTCTCTATATGGAACCAAGGAGTTGCATCCTTCAATTGGGTGGGACATTTCGAGCCATTTTTTTTTGTTCATGTTGCACAGATATGCAGGCTTTGGCTCATTTATGCCATATATATTTTTTAAAATTACTAGTGCATTTTTGTCCACATCACTAGTCCCTCTTCAGAGCGAGCATACTACTTAGCTAAAAGTAACTCCTGGAACTAGAAATGCAGAGCCCAATTTAACTAAATACCCTGCTCTGAAGAGGGACCAGGGACATGGCCTGAAATGCATTAGCAAATAAAAATATATATATGGCATAAAAATAAATGGTTTTAGAAGAAAAAAAACTTTCAATATTTAAATATTTTTACCACAAAATAAAAAAAAATAAACATGGAGAAAATAGATGCTGCCAGGCTGGATTCTAGTTATGCAAAGATATAAGTGAATAGATATGACAAAAAAAAAAGACCCAGCATTTAATAAATTGATAGAGGTGAAAGATTCAAGAGATAGACTTTTATTATTCTAACATCTAGCTTTTGGAATTGAAATTAAGATTTCTTATGATGGACTGAAGTTGGAGTGGTTAGACCCTGGCCCTTACTCGTCTTGCACACAGAAATCGAGCAATTGTGCTATCAAATGTCATTTCAGTCACTCTGCCCATTTTCCATTTTGGAGATGTTTGAAAACACAAATGACCTATTGCCAAGCAATTTAACTATATGTTGATCTCTGCCTACCCAGAAGGGATAAATCAGTGAATTCATAATTTACATAGGATGTCTGTTGAATACCTCTCCTCAGCAAACCCCCATATTTTTTATATTTAAGATTATTTATATTTATTATTATTTGTGACTTACTATTTAAGTGAGATTCTAAATAAATCAACATAATTTTAGTTTTGTTTTATATATGAGAGATGATTGACATTAGGAACCAAATGTTTATAAGAAATTTATATTAAATAAAACATATTAATAATAATAAAATAGCAAAGTACAAATTAATATAGAACGCTAGATTTCCAAAGACTTATTTTTCATATAATAATTATTTTAAGCTAGTTTAATTTTTATTTTGTGAAATTCTCAATGCTCTGTATTCGTAACAATTTTTTTTTCTTTTTGGAGTTATGCATTTTCCCCAACATTTATCCTTTTTAGAGGACAACACAAAAACCTGTCTCAAAATAGGCCATATATGTTAGCCTTGCCATATGAAAGGCTTTATACAAGATGCCAAGAAATGTTGAATGCCTACAAGTTCTCTACACAAAAAGGTGAACTGGGCCCCAGAAACAAGTTTTCAAGAACCTTAAGAGTGTCATAGCTAGTTGCTCTTTGCAAGGTGCCAAAGTGTTCAGTGTATATACATTGATGGACGAATTTAACACACCACTCCATTTATTTTTGTTTAAAATTAAAACCATTATCTTTCTACATTAGATGCAAGTAATTAAGAGTGACTGCAGTCAAAATAAACAGTACATAATGCTTTGTTTACTTTTGAACTGATTAGTCACATTTGCATGAAAAGTAGCATTAAACCGTTCCATTAATTAATTCAATAAATTCCATTGATTCCATTTGATATTATTCTTAGTAAACCTTTGTCAATGGCTCCAGTCAGGCATTTGAATGAGATGTCAGTGTCAGGGTTATTGTTAGAGGACGGATATAGAGATCACTAGGATCCTGAGAATAAATCACTGTACAAAGGGTTATTTGGTCCTTCAGAAAAACAGGACTTCACACTAGAAGGCCAGGGTTGGCTTAGATATTTACACGATAGATTCAACCGCCATCAGGCTCTCATACAGACGGCAGCATTACAAGAAATCTGATAAGATAAGTCCAAAATGTGTCAATTTCCTCCAGGACTGTAAGGAGAACGCTCAATGAAAATAACCTCTGGGCCTAGCACCTGGCTTGTGGACTTTTTCTTACCACAGCTTAGAAAACGGCCAGTTTCGATTAACGTGGGAACATGTTTAGTGGACAATGGAAGATTGGTAACGAGTTCTCTTTACAAATGAGGTGAAAGTTGGCCTCAAATTTTTTAGGGCGTAATTTCATATAAAGATGCCCGGGAGAAAAAATTGCATGTTGGGTCATTGATGTTGAAGCGGTATTTCCTTGGATGCTCACACCAAATTGGTTGCTGTGCGAGGAAGGTCTACTGTGTCTAACTTCACATAGCTTTACAATAAAGGGTCCATTGTTTCATAGACATTTAAATTTGTTAAAAGCAAGCAATTATACTGTTTTATCATGCTGAACTGTATCATTTATTGGGTCACTTGGTTTGTTGCACTACTTAAATGTACCATGTCTATATCTTCCTTTTGCTTTTTCATACCTTGATGATGTTTCTATAGCATGACAGGAAAAATGATCAGTAGGACATACGTGAACTACTTTTGGCCTTAGTTAAAAATCATCCTTAAGATATATGCACTCAAATCAGAGTTAGTGGTGAAAGAAATTTGTCTACACCATTCACCAGGAGGAATCCAACCAAGAGACTGAGTTAAAGCTATTATATATTTTTCCTTAAAATGGTCGCCAACATATTGGCTCGTCCTCATCAAACCAAGGGGTTGGAGTCAAGTCAGCCATATGGAATCACAGTCAACAATGTCGACTTTTGTTGCCAGAAGTCAGATTTTCAACCAAAGCTTCCCATACACACTAAGCAAATTGTGGCCAATAAAGCAGTCAATTGTCTTTTGTTGGTCAATATTCACTTAGTGCACCTTTACCCAAGACATTATAATTTTTGAGCATAGTGAATTTCTATCACCAATTGCTCAATTCTGTCGAGACTGAAAACATCTTGTTTGCATTAATTCCTAAAAAGCATGGCCGAAATATATGTTCAATGAGTAGTCGAACAAAACCACGAGTGAAGACGAATCGAATAAGTCAGTGCAAGTGCAACCAACTCACAGACAAACAGAAGAATTCATTCTGAATAGTTTTGTGCTAAGATTAAACTCCCATTTGGATTATGGATATACGTGCTAACATGTGCTGAGAGAAGCCTATTCATTTCTCATTGTCCACCAGCAGTCCAGCTTTTGCTACTTACAGTAAACTGCCAGTAGGCTGGAGAGTCTTATCTGTCCAGCCACTGAGGTTGGACTTAGGGAGCAGTACTATAAATTCTAGGTCAAATCAGCACCTAACGTGTAAAGTTCCAAACCCATTAATACTAATGTTCATTCTTAAATACATTCATTCAATTAGGGTTGAGGTTACTCCATTGCTCCTCTCACATCACACTTCCACGCTAATATATACATTCACTAGGAACTAAATTCGAAAGTGTGTTAGGAAGTTGATTAATGTTTCTTTTATGGCAGTGAGAGGGTTCAAAAGCATTTCAGTCTTAATTATAAGCAAAAGGGCAGATTAAAAACTAGTTCGATTCTTACATTACTTTGGAATATTAAAAATGAGGTTATCACAATAAAAATAATAAATTTAGCATTTCAGGCGCTTTTTTTTTATTATGGTAACGTGTAAATAAAATGAACCAATTTGATAAGGGTTCAAATGAAGTAGTTGACAGTCTGAACCATAACAAAGTGTAAAAGCATATTTTTTTAAACAGCTTTTCAAACTTGTGAGCGGCTTTGTCTGTTGAAAATTGAGAATTTTTAAATAATAGCCCGTGTAAATGACAAGAGTTCGTGATAAATTATCTATATCGACGATAAGTTTCGCAGTTGTTTGAGCGAGACGAGTTTTTTCCTCATTTTTGTATATATTTTTCTCTCTTCAAAATGCTCGTGGATCGTTTTAATTTGTCCCCCTAAAGGAAAAAGTGACTGTGTGGGAAGATTCCGTACGAGGCTAAGTGGGAAAATCAATTAAATACGTCCTTAAAAGGAGGCGAAAAGGGGAAAAAAATATTATAGAAGTAAAAACAAAACAAGGTCATTTCTAGAAAAGTGATTTCTTCTTCTTCAGGTCGAGGATCAACTCGTATTTCACATAATTTTCAATGACACCGCATTTTTCGAAGATTCCCGTCGAATTTGAAAAATTGGCCGTGTCGTCCAATACCTGCTGATCGAAAAACCCGAATCCTTCCAGGGTGAGACGGAGGTGTCCTCGAGGAAAAGGCGAAAAGCGAGCGACTCCTCCACGGGGGATGAGAGCCGCGAATGAGGAAATCCGTCGAAAACCCGCCTGCTGAAGAGGACGGGCCGATAAACCCGCACTTGCCGAACGGTACCGTTGAAATTTGGCGAATAACAACAAATTCGGGTATTGTTGTTTTCCAGGAGACGAAACTGTTTTCACGGACGTTTATCACTCACTGGTCCATAGAAGAGGGGGGAACGATAACGATTGATCGTTCCTGGGAATGATATCGATGTTGATGAACGACTCAATCATTTATGGCGGTCGTTAACGCCCTCTTGTGGATTTTATTCTGATCACTGAAAAGGGTTTGAATCATTTTGGGAATCGACCTTCATTTCCAAAGCACGAAATTTGCACTACCCTTACCACCTGCGACCTAAGTGGTAACCCTATAAATTATATCAATACCTTGGAAAATGAACTTTTTCCTATAACTACTTTCCTCACAGCCTCTTCACACACTTCTTTTGGTCTGTTCTTACCAAGCTAAAACTTCTCATTCACAAGGATAATGGCAATGTTTCTGGTTCATCCTGTCACATCTTTTGGGTGGTATTTAAAAGGGCAAGCCCTTCTGTGGCATAGGAATCCATACTATTAACGAATATCTCAGACAGAAGGACAAAAAGAAAATGAAGGAACAATGGAATTCACTCATTGGACATAGACAATCCAAGAATCTTCTAATCAATTTTGGCAAGAAAGAAATCGCAGAATGTGTCAAAGGAAGCAGGAACAGACTGCGAACCCTGACAGGACTCTGCAGATTAAATGGACACTTAAAGCAAATTGGAACAATCCAAGATGGTACATGTAGATTGTGCAAGGAGGCAGAAGAGACACCGACAAATTAGCCCGCAGGTGGAAATGTTTTGGGATGTATAATGTGACCACTGAAACCGGGCCTATTAATCAAATTTCTCGATGAAATAGTTCTTACTGATGTGCTTTAAGCAGAGAACAGGGTATACAATAGTTCTTAAAGGACGCCGTATACCATACCCTGGAAAAATTACATCTTACATTTTAAGAGGGCAATGGCTGGTATTGGGTCCTATAATTTTCTTCAAATCCTGCCTGCTGAGAGAAAGTATTACATCGCCTTCCTTTTGGGATTTTCAAATCGATTAGCTGCATCATGCCCAATGTTTGAGTTTTCTTTCTGAAGCCAATTTTTCGGTTTCAATTTAAGCACAACTCCGGTGCACCTAGTAGTGTTTCGTGTCTGTTGGGTCTGCGCTTTTTTTTACTAGTTGGTCAACCTGTTCATTCCCTTCTACCACTTCATTTCTAGGAAACCACTTTAAAATAATTTGGAGTTGTCCTATGCCATTATGCAATTTAAACACCCCCATACAAGTTTGGAGGTGAAAGCGTACACTTTTAGTGCCTTCAGCTGCCTGGTTGAGAGTATGTAAATGTACGCACCTTTCACAATTTTCTTTATGAACAACTGTACCATAACTCAGCCCTTTTACCTCTACACTCCGGTTCCGACTATGATCCATATGTGAACCATATTAATGCCACTTCCTGAAACTCGGGGCTGCTTTTCTTCCTACTAGTATCTGCCACTTGTAAGGAACTATCAAGGTTGGATTTTTCTCATTTTCATTTTGTATGCACCATTTCACTTATTTTAATTATCTCCAAAATTTTGTGGTGGCACCTCCTTAGGTCTGACGGATAGTAGGCTGATGGCATTCTCGGATGTATATACATCATATTACATTAAGAGTGGATTTTGTAGTTTGTTCTGTCTCCTTGTTCAGTATTTTTTGGCTTCCATTATATAGTTCTGCATGTGTCCAGGATCCGATTGCAGTATGTATAACCAAATTGTTTTCCTGGGGTTTATTCTCTAGATTTTCCTGCATAATCTCTGGCTGATGTGTAGTAAAGACTTGGATTTTCTGCAGATTGTTGCCTGCCAGAAGTAAACAAGGATTTTCAGACTTAGTGGTCGAAACATGCACATTGCAGGTAATGAACAAAAAAAAGGTCAAGATGACTTTCACATTTGAACTAAATTTAACTATTCCCCTGGCCCGAAATAAATTTGAAATTCTAACATACCAAACTAATCACCGAACATGGCTAAAGACAGAACTGCCACTAGGTAGACCAAAATGAGAGGAAAAACAATCAAATCCCACATACCTCCAGAATGAATCTCACAACGTATTTACTTCAAATACAAAATAAAAAAAAACATAGGTAAAAAACATTTAAAGACCTCAAGGCTCACAATTAATATTACTGCTGGGATAAGGCTTAGTACACTAAACCAACAAGAAAATTACATATTTTTCAATTAGAAATATTTTTGTGTTGTGTAACTAACGTAAAAACTCAAAATGTGGCCAACACAACCAACAGTGTCAACTGGAATTGTGAGCTCTACAACTGAACATATGTTATACACTCACACGCATCTAAACTACGCAAACATTTGACAAGATGAAGGATTCATTAGAAACCAGCTCAATATGGTTGTAATACTTTATTTTTCACTTGTTACAACAAAATACCAAAGGATTAAAAAATATATTACATAACATAATACTTTTCTGTTTCCAAATTAATTCATAAAATTTGATTTAAATAAACAAAAATGTAGGGAAATGTAGAACTATTAAGTACTTGATTAAGTGAGAACTATTAAAGCAAATTTTATGTTTAATACTTTTATTTAATTTAAAACCCTTACTTCACCACCAAAACTAAATTAAAAATTAACAGCATGATTAAAGCATTTTTGTTAACAATTTAAACAAAAATATATATGCAAAAAAAAAACTTATTTTACTACCACTACCCAATAGAAACATTTGAATATGTCTACGTTAATGTCAGGTACGCAATGAAGACTAATAATTATGTTTTTGATTTTTTTCCATGAACCAAGAAAAAAAAAAAGACATCAAAAATTTTGTGAAAATATAAGGTACTTGCTTTTCTCGTGAAAATACTGTAAATGTAACTTTATTCAACATCTGAAATACTGCGTTAAAAGAAATGATCAAAATATAAAGTTTTTCTTCATCTTCTTAATTGACTTTCTTCAACTCAAAGACACTTCTTTTTCAAAAGGAAAGATCCGGGCTTTGCGCACACTTTACAAAATTACACAGGAATGGAATTATATCATAGAAAAAATAAATAAACAAAAAAAAATAAGTTAGTGGTTAAAGATTTGAAAAAGAGACCAAAATCAATCACAGCCCACAATTCATTTTGAAATTTATTTTAAAATAAAAGCCCATTTCTCGTCCGGCTGAGATTGTTCTAAAAATCTATCATACACATTGAATACTATTAAGTAATGTTGTTAAATTGTACTATTAGCATGTTTTAAAATTATAAGACCACCTATAATTTGAATACCTGTTGAGGTATTTAATGAGCGATCTACAGGTTGGATAATAACAATAAAAAGGATGAAGGTTCACTTGATCAGTATAAAACAATTAAATTGCAAGTATAAACATCTACTGACCTACTTATAAAAATGTGTTCTATTTCAACACTCTTAAATCTAGTCCTGATATGAATTTGTCTGTCAGTCAATATTGGTAGTGATTGAGTTGCATGTGATATGATGTAACATTCTATCTTTTATATGCATTTTAGTATGGCACTTATAATTGAAAAAAAATATATATAATAAAAATAAATATGTTTACAATCTAAAAAATACATGAAATCATGTAAAAAGTTACAAAAATATAGTTTTATATTTCTTAGAAAAAACTTCAGGATTATTGACAACATAAAAAAAATCCTGAATATTTTCTAAAGATTTCGCCTGTAATTCAATAAATGTTTACTCCCAAAGAACTAGTGCCACTGTTAGTTCGGAATGATATATTAACTTAACTTTTAATAATGATTTTTTTTTTTTTTTTTTTTAAATTAAAAACTTACAGCCTGTTTGGGACTAATCTTTTCGTACATAAATTGTTGGCCTTTGTCGTAAACTAGGCCGTCTTTGCCTTTACCCATACGTCGTTTGACGTTCTCGAATTGAGCAATGGCAAACTCATAGAGTTCGGTTTCCATTTTCCATATCTTCGATCTCTGTATTTCGTCTATCGTCTCCTGGCTCGGCTCTAACTTCTGATTTGTTCTCCGGAGATGAGCTTTTTTGCCTAAAATAATAATATAACACTAAGCTGCATATTGTAAAAGCAATCTGCAAAAATTCGATGGGAAGTGCTAATAATCAAGTTTTAGAAGGTTATAAAAAATGTATGATACACCATTTTTCCAAATAGAATTTGAAAAATGTATAAAAAGATGCAATTTCAGTCTCCCAATCATCATTAAATATATAATTGTTTGCATACTTTAATAATGGCATAGAGTAAAATTTTACCAAATACAGAATTATTTTTAGATATAGAACTAGTTGATTAATAAAACATTTTTATGACTTTTTAATAAATCATTAAATAATTAATAAATACCATGAAAACTAGTGAATTTAATTAATTAAAATGATGTATACTTCACTAAAGCTCTTTGTGGCCATTTCATTTATCGCCGGGAATCCAATCCAATTACACAACATTTTAAGAATGGCAAAAAGGAAGGAAAACTCAAAAGGTGGTGTTGAGATTGGAAGTTAGTGTCAGAGTGGATCGAGGTCATGATAGCTTAAGTGGTAGAGCAGCGGTGTATTTAGCCAAAGATTGTGGGTTCGAATCCATTGACTTTTTTATCTCAACTAAAAACCTTAATTAATTATAAATTGTAGTATTTACTCGATTTAAAATGTTGGACTGCGCCTCGGAAGAAAGTGGGCAAAGTGGCTTCCAGCACCGCTATGAAGTCTGAAAGTTGCTCAGTTACACCGACCAGCAGATAACGAGTGAGTAAATTTCTCTTGGCCTCTTCCAAAGCCCAGTTATTTCCCACTTCCCTGCAAATAATCAATTATATTTCATCGTGGTTTGACAATTATTTAAATATGGTAAACATACCAGCATTCAGGCATGTGTCCACAAAGGAAAGGGATCTGAAGCCACATATTCTCTGGGTTGCAGTCGGGCTGTTTCTTCTTGACACACTCATCAAAAGTCTTTAAAAAGAAGAAAAAGCCTTCGATTAAGAAGGGAGTAGTGAAGAAGATGATAAAAGATGGCAGGATGAGAGGAGGAGCCATCCAAGAGGCTCTTGCATGTCAAGGGCACAACTTATAGATCGCCACCCAAGAAGCTGAGTCAAAAACGAGGAATCATCCAGATTGAGAATAAGTCATACACGGTTGACACACAAGCATCGACTCTTGGGTCAAAGCTTGCACAGAAGCCCCTCATTAGGAAAGATTGCTCAGTGTGTCACATAATAGAAGCTTGTCATGCCTTGGCTCCTTACAGAGAACATGTAAACACGCCGCTGAATTTATTGGTTGGTCAAATGGTTCTCAGACACAAAAGTGTGTTTCTGGGTCACCTGTTCTGCTTTTTGAAGGATTTTTGTTTTTGTTTAATTGCATACTATATGAGTTCTGTGGTTATGTACTGTTTGAGTGTGTGTATGTATTAGAGTGAGTGGTGGTTTGAGTGTCATTTTATTAGGTGGACTTCTTGGAAATAAATTAAATGGGCCTTTTATATACGAAAATAATTTAAACAGTTCTCAGTTCCTTAATTTTTTGAGGGAAGTTTTACCAACACGTTTAGATGACTCTGCAACAATTACAAAGAATGATTCTCCAGCTTGTTGGATGCCCGCACACAATTCTTTCCAGATGAGATGTTATTATTGTCATTACTTCAGGTAGGTAGGTTTTTTCCTTCAATTTTTTTATATTTTTTTTAGCATCATTGGTTTAAGAGAAATTCAGCTGTTATACGAAAAAGAATGCATTTCCCATCACATAGGACGCAATGTGTCACAGTAATCGACTCTAGACCACCGTCACGAGTGATATAGTCTTACAAAATCACAAAAATTTGTGCACAGTTGAGCAAAAACCATGGTCAAGGAAACCAAAAAATAAAGAAAGTTTGTGCATATTTTTATACGACACAATTAAGAGAGTCTATAAAATTGTTGTTTGTAAACATGTATTTATTTCATGAAACCAGCTTCCCTTTCTTAACCCACTACATACAGCAAAAAGGAGATGCAAGTGATCCTTTTGTCCAAGCTTGAAGTAGACATTACAGTACTCAATATAAACAAACTGGATATTTAAAAATGATTTATTACCATGAGAAAATGTTGCCATAGAACATATATACACTACCTACCTATGAGGCATGCCTCAAACGTAGGATACTACAGTGACCCAGCCATATAATGGGCTAGGTGAACTCCACTAATGTATAGACCCTAGGGTCAGCACATCAGGGAGTGATAACCCTTCGGGGTGAATGTCCTTCAATTAAGAACGGAAGCCGAGTAAAAGTATTTTATATGCTTACCATTTTATCTCCATGTTTTCTTCTTATCAGATGTGGTCTATAATTATCACCGAAACGAATGAAATAGTAGTAAGAAATAAGCCTGTCCAGAGGCTTACGAAGCAAATTTATGTATATTGGTCTCTGACTTGAGCCAAACCTACAAACCAAAAAGTTAATAGATTTCAAGGTAAATTTTGTATATTTTCAAATTATTGCATGTCACTATTCAATCAGTTATACAAATTGATTTTTTTAAATCGCAATTTAGAAACACTTACTTTTCAAAATCAATGAAAGCAACATGACCGTGGTAAAGCCCAGGTTTCTTTGCTTCCCAGTGTGTTACGTTGTGGACAAATCTTGCCTGTAGAGAAAACAACACAAAAGGAAGTAAAATAAAAGTAGTTAACCATTGTAATAATAACAGAATAAAAGTTTAACAAAGTGTTATTAAAATGTAATACACTTTTTCTCCCATGGCTTTTTGTATTATTCAGTTTTACAAGCATGAACGTAAAAAAATCGTTTAATAATAAAATGTACATTTTTTTTGTGTTTGTAATTATTTTATACTTAGAATAGGCCCTCATCATTTTGCTTTCTACAGCTTTAAAAGTTCTTGAAAGCTAATTTCTTAAGTGAATCGTTTTCATAATCATCAATCACCACCAATTTGGATTTGATTTGTCACTCTCTACCACATTGTAGATGACATCATCTTTAAGTGGAAACGGTTTTGCTCCGATCAGTCTGAGACATTGAATTCAAGTTTTTGGCTTGTGGGAGAATAGATATCACTGCTACTAAATAGAAAAACAATTTTTTCCCCATTATGCCGTGGTATCTTTACCCAATTTCCTTTTGCACACATGTACGTGCATACACGCACAATATCAATTTGATTGGAAAATAACAGCAAAAACACCTGATGATATCTTAAGTAAATATTAAATATTACTATTTAAATATTACAATAGCCACATGCCTAAGAATTTGCATAATAAAAGGCAAAAATCCTCATTGTACAAATGGATGTCAGAAATAGAAATTACCTGATCTGCAATTGACATGACACGAATATTCCCTGTGATATTGAGATGTAGAACGTTAAACCCGTTACGCTTGCAAAGGTCGTAAGCGACATTGACCAAACTTGTTGAGGCCGTTTTTGGAACTCGGTTGTAGATCAAAATATCGTTTTGGGACGCTTTCCTCTTTAAAGTATGCACCTTTGCCTCCTCTGCAAGCTGGTTGTTGTATGCATTCTGCAACCTGGCAATTTTAGCTTCTGAAACAATTTTTTCCCCATTTAGTAACTAATATCTGAAACCATATTTTAATCAAATAATTTAAAAAATAAATTATATCCAATATTAATGAACCAATTTTGGTTTAAATTTAAAGCAGTCTTTTAAAATTCGATTTATTTTATTATGGTGAACATTAATGACTTTATTCGACAGTATTTTTTAAATTAAATTTATGACAAAAACATATTTTATTGCTTTTTCATGTAATTTATTATTGTTGTTTACAAAGAATTGATATTTACTCTACAATCTTATTCTTGTCCAAACTTAAAATAAACTTGTAATTATGAATTATATGACTGATTGAAGATTGAAATTAAAGGAAAAGCCCATTATATTTAGTGGCCTGATTAACCAAATTCCTTCTTTCAATTAATTATTCTTTTCCATTTCAACCAAAACCTTACACAAAAAGACTTATAAGTCTAAAGGAAAAGGTTTGATTACTAAATATTTAGTGGAAAATTTTAACTGGAAACCAATGAAATTTCCTTTCCTTCATCGACTTGTCAATTACAGTACACTTCCATTAACTGAAAACAACCTTCATTTATTGTAATAATATAATTTTAATGAAGTTTATTTTTAAAAACTATAAGATTTTCTATTTATTAGAAATTCCAGCAATTGTAATATGATCGTGTGCCTAGTCTAAACTTAAAACAACTTAAAATTATGGGGGAAATATTTATAAAAATCCTAAGAACCCAACTAAATGAATCAGAAAACAGAAATTTAAGTAAAACTCATTTAAACATATTTTTGGGGCCAAATGTACAATTTTAAATTTCATTATCAGATTTATAGTAGGATTAATATTAAATTAATTAATTATGAATTCATTTAATTGTAAGAATTGAATTTTTTCTAAATGTACAAACTGGGTGAATTATAACAGCGTATAATAAATTTGATGATGTCTCAACACTTAAAATGATCAAGGAAAATATTTACAAAAAAAGTATTATTTTACATAAGTATTTAAATTTATAATTATAGAAATATTAACAAAATTTAATTTCAATCTTTTTAAATTACACTTTTGTGCAGGAGACAAATGCTAGCTTGGCAAAATAATTACTGGTTTGTTGTTTTATTTTTAATTATTTTACATTAAGCCCTGACTACCATAGTAAATTATTCAAATTTGATTTTATCTGAAATGTAATTTTGGCACTATTATCTCCTTAATTTGTCTTGTAATACATTTTTCGGGTTTCTATATTTAAAATGAATGAAATTACTTGTCAAAACACTAGTTAATGAAAATCATGTTAAACGCCTTAATAGTCAATGTCGTAGTCATAGATTATGTTGAAATTTGAAAATATTTCTATTAAAGTATATGATGGATAATTTGCTGTGGGTACATTAAGGTATGGCGGAAAGGATACTAGGAAGTGGGGTTTTTATTCCCCAGGCACTGCAGCCTCCTGGCTTATTGTACCTTCCTAGTTCCTTAGTTCAGTGCAATTCTTAGAAGAATGAGGTCATTTACTGACGCTGCTGCAATTTGATTCCTAAGTCTTTTACGTATGTTAGGTTAAATGTCCATTGAGCTGTTGCTTCGCATTCCAAGATGATATGAGTGGCTGTTTCTTCCTCCTCATTACATAATCTGCAAATGGGATCATCACTGTATATATCCATATGGTGTAGATGATTTCTCAGAAACCAGTGACCGGTTAGTAATCCTACCACTCCTCTGAGTTTGGCCCTCTCCTAATGCATGATAAGTTTACTATGTCTAGCACCGCTAGAGTTTATCCACTTCTCTTTTTGTTCTGTTTGGATTCATTTTACATTATAGGATTCTACATTTGTTTTTGTTATCCCAAGAATAAGTTCTGGGCCTATGTATGGTCCTGAAGATCCTCATCTGGCCAATCTGTCTGCTTTCTCCTCTGGCCCTGCCACCCAAGATATCATCAGTTTGTTGTGCCTCCCCAGGTTTTAGAGATTTTGGATGCATTTACTGACTAGTTTTGATATGGTTCTTTTACATGCTAATGCTTTAATAGCTGCTTGGCTATCTGATCTTATGAGGGTTTTTTTGTCAGTGTAACCTCTTCTAAGATTTTCCAAGGTACAAACATTGACGGCATGTATTTCTGCTTGAAAGACCAAAGTGTACTTTCTTAATGAGTTTTATTGCTCCTGTTTTGGGCTTGTACAGAAAATGCCTGATCTGGTTCCTTCATTTGTTTTGGAGCCATCTGTGTACCACATCATTGTATCTGATGCTCTCCTGTGTTTTTCTCTCATTTATAGTATATTGAGACTTTATAGGAAGTTGTGAAGATTGTCTCCAGGATCGTGTAATCAGTTTCCATTTCTAATGATGGGTGTCTGATTTTGTTGATTATGGTTGTATGCCCGAATTACTTAGTTTCCAATGTAATTGTTTCTGTAGCCTAAATGAGCTTTTCCTAGCTTCTTATGAACATTTCCAGTGGAGGTAGGTTTAGAAAAGTTTCTAATGCGTTTGTAAGGGTTGTTCTCATCGCCCCTGTGAATATGCCTAGGTACTAAAGTATTCTTTCTTTCTTTATTTTTAGTATTAGAACATCGAGGTGATGAATCTGTGGTTGTCATTTTTGATCATTCTGTTCTGCCCCGTTGCCTGTCATACGCATTATTATGTGTCATTTTCTTTTTAATTTATCTAACTTTTGCGAAAAATATGAGAATGGTTTATTTAATCTTTTCATTAAATGAACGACCAGAGATATTGTTTAATGGTCGATTCTTGAGAGTTATGATCAAGCAAATTCTTAGTTGATAAACAATTTTTTGCTGATTTCTTCAGATCTTTTGATATACTAGTTATCGAAGAAAGCCACATTTTGTTATAAATATTCTGTTTAGTTAGCACAATCGTACAAATTGCATCATCAAATTCAACTGAAACAAGGGATGTTGAAACTCTCAGAAGAAGGAGATACAGATTATTAATTAGCAGATAGTTTGAGCAAATAAAGTCACTTGTTACTAATCAGAATATAAAGTTAGGTAATATGCAATCAGTCACAGTCAAATCAAACACACAGAGCAACAATTAATTTCACTTTACTCGAGAGACAATAAAGAGTCCCCATACTAGTCAATGAAAATATTCATAGATCTTATAATCAATCAATTCAGTAATTACAAACATTCTGGACAAAAAGACAGGTTCAAAACACAGAATATCTTGGTTTAAGATTATCTGGACCTTCAGTAATGAAGACGATGTCAAGTTGAAACGAATCTGATAGACTGCTTTTAGTCTACAATTTGTGCCCGATTGAATACTTCGAATCAGCGCTTACAATAATGCCATTGATTTTCTATATTTGTAGAGCTGGAGTTTGTTGTCAAGTTACTCACATGAAAAGAATTATTAATTCAAATAATTACTGTGGTCAATTGTGATACTAAGAAATTAATATAATTAGCAATTCATTCATATAACAGTTACAATATTAAGATGGTCCAGTGAAAATATATGTTTGCAAATTTATTTTTCTGACTAGTATTTTGTAACTGCATGTTACAATACAAGAAGTAATTGAGCATGTATGCTGTATGTTTTCAATCGTTAAGCAATAAAGGCAAAGAGCATCGGTGCTCGCTTACAATTCCAGTTTTAATAAATGTACCATCAAGCAAGTACCTGTGTATAAGTTTAATGTGTTTTGATATAATTTCGAGGAAGTGTGACCTTGAACTTTGAAAAGAATACTGCTTTGAGTATGGATTAAGAAGTGTGTCCATTCCAGGGAGTATCATTCGCAATGAAAATAGTTTTGTTGTCTTGTTTCAAAATAATAATCAGAAACGAACAAACTACATAGCAGAGTTGTGCACATTCAGGTCTTTTTTGTCATATGCTTTGGAACGTATCCTTGTGAACGGACATTGGTCACAGTGGGTCCATCAACCTGAGTGAGAAGAAGGATTAAGTGTCTCATCATCGGACCAACATGAGTCCACTGACACTAACATTCCTAGATGACATATTATTTCACAAAGTGTCTGAAACTCCTTCATGTCAAAAATTTTTCAATAACAAATGTAATTTATAAATTTTATTGAAATGTTTACCTAAAGCGGCTGTGTTTTCTTCAAGCCTGACGAACTTGAACTGTACAAAGGTGCCGATGAAGACGAGGAGGAGGACGACGGCGAAGACGAAGAGACCATTTCCGGAGTTTAAGGGTCTGAACAGCATAGTAGCTGAAGATAGGCGAATCCGCCCCCATTTCAATACAATCCGGCCTGAAAGAACCTGGGCCCGGGCATTGCGACAAATTCCGCAACGATTTACATAATTGAAATCCAATCGCAAACTCGTCCCTTCAGCATAACAGTCACAACACGAAACGACGCGCACTCAAGGAACAGAGGATGACAACTGAGGTCGAGAGTTGAGTTGAGACCTGAATGCTCAAGCCTCAACCTCAAGCTCAAGGCAAGCCTCAAATGTTTCCACCCCCAAGTTAAATCACTCGACACACTACCAATCGAACGAAATATCCCTACAAAAAATCACACACTAATTAATAAAAGTGCAATTAAATGAAAAAGTTTAGGTAGTATTGTAGTAAAAAATTTTCAAACTTTTTATTAGTCTAAGTTTTAATAATTTGTTGAAGTCTCACGGATCCAAAATCATTTAAAACCAGACAGAATAAAAGTTCACATTTCACAAAACTCACACAAAACCAATATGACACCACAAGAATAGCATGACACTTTATGTGAATATGAAATACTTGGTTCAGAATTTATATTTACATCTTAATTTTTTTTCAATCACCATATGTTTTGTAATTTAACGAGGCCCTGAAGATGTCCCGAATAAAAGTCCGAACATCGGAAAAAATAATGAAAAAAGTGTTTTTCTAAACTATTTACCTCATTCTTGACCGTTCTTCACGACTTCAACAAATTATAAAACAACAGGTCACTAAATTTTAGTATCGGAGAGATAAATTTTTTATTTTCGAGTGAATTTAAAGTATATTTATGGTATCAAGTATCATGTTGCTATGAATTTCCTATTGCAGAGAACGTATTTTATTCTGATTGCAGCATTAAAAACGTATTAAGTACTTTTTAATTAATAAAATAAGTATTTCTTTGTTGTCCTTTATTAGAAATTGGAAAAATGTCTTGTAAAAATGCAAGATCTCTTACTGACGAATAAAAGCTTCAAAACTCATTAAAATAAAATTACGAACTTACTTTACAACACGATAGGGTCTATGTTCGAATCTCAGCGGCCCAGAAACCGTTGAGCCCACTGGCCCGGCGCTCCCTCCACTTAGATGTTATTTTTGCCACTGGCGAATCGCCGGTGTAACCTTCTAGCTGGTTACCCAAACACATTTCTCGTCCTGAGGAATCAAAAGTGGACGATTTTCCATCCTGAGGGAATCGCACCGTCGTTATTTTTCTCATGGTGTTTTCACGATTAAATAACTATTTTTGATTATTATAGTGTCAGTTTTTAAATATTCTTTATCGGAGGCCGTTTATAAGGTATGGCTTTTCCTTTGTTAACAAAGACAAAATTGAAAGTTTAAAAAAAAGTTTTTGATACAATCCATGAGCATATTTAGATAAATTATGATAGTTCATTTCAAAAGTATTTCAACTTTTGTCTGAAATGTTTGTTTTTCTTTAATTAGTTAGAAAGATGCCGTGGTTGAGTTGTTGGGATGTCTAATTCTTAAAATTGCCATTGAAATTTTCATGGAGAATAATACAAAATCGTAAAAGTATTTTCAGGGTGTGGGTAGACTTAGGCCTCTTAGATGTGGTGGTTTGATTCGACTAAGGCCCTCCGTGGTCAAAGAAACTTGTAAGTGTAAGGTGGTTAATCAATAATTATTCAGAAATCGTGAGATGCGATCTGGTGTGATATTGGTTTCAGATAAACATTTTCTTTATCGTGCCAACGTTTCAATCTATATTGAGATCATCTTCAGGATCTGGGATTTACAAACATTGTTTACATTCAACAAATACATGTAGGATGTGAAAAAAAGTGAATTTATACAATGGAATATATATATTTTTTTAATATTCAATGAAAGTATTTCTACTCACTCAAAGCGTTTGTCTTCTGTGTAATTGTGCCTTCCTGGCGTGTCGAGTTGAGAGTGACAGTGAGATATTGCTGTTTTGTGTTTATATATGTTGGATTTTGAAGGGTTCATTCCCCACCCTTCTATTTTTTATTCAATCTATTCATTATAAACTGTATATAAATATAATAAGTGGTGGTAAAAGTTGGTATAATGAAGAGTGATGATATTGTCATGTCCTACTGGTACTGTCAAATTAAAAGAAGGTGACCAAAAGAATGAGTCCATGTGTACAATCAATTAGCGATTAAGCCCCTGAAGAAAAACAATTGAATGCAATTTTAACGTGTTGACAGAAGTACTCAGTAATCTTATAAGATGTCGAGATTTGAAAGTCAAATCCTCCAACCAGTGCTTTTGATACAAGATATAAGAAAAACGAATTATTACATAAATATATTTATTATACTTTGACTTCCCACAAAATTTTGATGTCAAAAACATACATAACTTATCAAAAGAATGCAGATAAAGAAATATTCTAAAACAATATTCTTAATCTACCAATGCTCTAAATAATTTCACTTTTAACTTGGTTATTTTTTTTCTTTTTGCAGGATTTTAATATTAAAAAATGGCAGAACCTGATTTCTCTGATTTGGTTTTTGAGGCTGAGCAACTCGCTACCGAGTTAGAAGGGGCTGATGAATTTCCAAAAATTGAACGATCCCTTAAACAAGTCTTAGAGGCCTCTCAGACATTGTGGTCTCGTGTGAGTGCCACAGGGGCTCAAGACATCCAAGCGTAAGTGCGAAGAGCAAACAAAGACAAAAATCTTACGATTGACTCTATGCTCATTTTTTATTTTGCTCTCATAGGAATCTGCTTCTTGGGACAAAAGGCCTCGATTTGCCCCAGGTCACGCAGAAACTTGAAACACTGAGTACAAGAAGGACGTTTGAACCCCTTGAGCCTGTCCCAACTACAGACATACAGAATTATTTGAAGAATGAGTCAGAAAATGCCATTTTACAGTTGATAGAATCGACCCATTTCTCAGTATATTACTTGTTTTTCATTTATTAGAATAACATTGGTTTTAATTTTAATTTTATTTTTAGACTTTTAATTACATCAGCAGGTTACATGCTTCAAAAATTTCGGATGAGTGGAACCAGCACAAAAACAACTTGATGAATTCACTTCTAGGTTATTCAAAAGAAATAATAGATATACCAATGAGAAAAGAAGTAAGTGTTTCCATTTTACTGAAAAGAAGACATAAAAACACAAAATAACATTAGAGGTGTTAATATTGTTTGATTATTAATTTTTAGCGCACTGTCATCAATGAGAGTCTTTTCGGACTCCAGAGTTCTCTCGACCAGACTGAAATGGCTTATGCAAAATGTCTGATGGACTACAACAATGCCCAGCTGCAAGGCCTCCCGAAAGTCAACTTGCTTGAATCATTTCAGAAAGCGGCTTCTGTTCAAGACAACCCTGTAAGTGTTTAATAATCATCCCATTGCTTTCTAGATTTAAAAAAATGTCCTTTATAGAAATTGAACGAGATGTGGAAAATGCTGAGTTTTATGACTCAACTCCCACCACAAGGAAAGGGTGACCCACTGGTAGCAAGGGCACAGCCTCAAGTACAGGAATGCATGATTGAACAGGCACTAAACTACCTCGAGCAAAGGTATTTTATAATTTACAAATTAATAAAAGTTAAATTAATTTAAATTTTTTTCAGGTATAAAGAGTACATGAACATGGTCGTTAGTGGCAATATGGGGACTGCAAAGAGAGGCGGTGTTCCCGGAACTTATCCACTCGTCAGAGGGTAAGATTAAAAATTCTGAATTGTTTAAAAAAAACATTTTTAACAATAAAACTTTTTACAGATTTTTAAGCGTTAGAAATATAGGCAGTGAACTAGGTCTAGAAGAGACTTACATTGATGGATTGCCACTCTGGCCATTGGTCTATTATTGCCTTCGTTGTGGTGATATCAGTGCTGCATTTCAGTGTGTGCAGCAGGCCGGGTATGGTAATTAAATAAAAGTTGTACATTGGGCATGTGCTTACAATCAAAACTTTCAGCCCTTCAAAGAAAGACATGGTGATGGTACTGCTAGATTTGAAGGACAGCCCACAACGAAGGTTGAGCACTCAAGCCGAAATGGAAGTGCGGTGCAACTACAGGAGAGTCGTACGATCCAGCACAGACCCTTATAAAAGGTATGTCAATATGTGTATATATATTTTTAAAAAAATCATTTTTGTTTATTTGATTTAAGGGCTGTTTATTGTCTACTGGGAGCGTGCGATGTCAACGATGATCACAAATCCCTAGTGAAAACGGCGGATGATTATCTGTGGATGAAACTTTGGCAGTTGAGAGAAGAAGAACCTGAGCCAGTACCAGATCGTCTATATTATTCTCTTCTACAAACTTTAGTCCTTGAGGAATATGGTATGTTAACTATATTAATAATTATAATTATTTTACTTTAAACATGCTATCAATATATTTTCACCAATAACAGCTTCAGATACACGAAATAGCTTTATTCAATGAACTGTACTTTTTATTTCCATTTCTCGTGTTCCAGGTGAGCAATATTATAAAGCTGGTGAACAGCCGCATTTGTTTTTTCAAATGTTGGTTCTCACTGGTCAGTGGGAATCTGCAATTGATTTTCTGATCCGTGTCGACAAATACAGGGCCCATGCTGTCCACATGGCTATTGCAATTCATGAGCTCAATTTACTCGCTTTGCCAGCTAGCATGAATTCACCATTACGTAAGCATTAATTATGTTTATTCTATATTAATTATTATTGTTATTTGTATTAATATTTAAAAAAAAATGTAGTTGTAATTGATGAATCGGACAAAATGCCTATGAGGCGATTGAATCTTCTAAGACTGATACTGCTTTACACTCGTAAATTTGAATCAAGCGATCCGAAAGAGACACTCCATTATTACTACACCCTTAGGTAAGTAGTGTAAAATACTAAATTTGAGAAACAGTTTTTAAACCATATCTGAACAGTTGATAAAGAAATTCAAAATTTTAGGAATTTCCCAGGATTAGATGATGACAGAGATGCATTTTCATCCTGCGTTATAAATCTTGTAATTGAAACAAAAGAATATAAAACAATACTAGGTTATCTTGAAGTAGACGGTACAAGGCATTCTGGCCTTTTGGACAAATTTGAAACTGGGCATGTACGTTTAAATAAATAAATTATTGTACATCGCTTAATGGGTTTTTAACATTTAATAGATCAATGTGAGAACAATAATTGAAAGTGTGGCTAGCACGGCGGAGTCTCGAGGTCTAATAGAAGATGCGATCAGCCTTTACGATCTTTCAGAGGTTTGTAAATTGAACTGTGAAAAATCAATTTTCCTATAATGAATATGCAATATTCTAGAACCACGAGAAAGTATTGAGCTTGCTCAATTCGATGTTGAGCCAAGTTCTTTCTAGCCCTTCGAGCGATAAGACCTCGCAGAGGGCAAGGCTGGTGCAGATGGCGGAGAAAATCGAAGCCCGTTACAGAAATTTGACTGTCAAGTGTAAGGCCTCGACACTCACCACTTTCATCATCCTTCATCAGCTCATCCAGTTCTTCGACATGTATCGCTTCAAAGAATACAACAAAGCCCTTGATGTATGATTCATTGTATTTTAACATATTCAATAATTGTTTTTAATTGTGATTTTTACAATTTTTTAAATCAGATAATTCAGGCTTGCAAAATCATTCCTATGAGCGAAGATGAGATGGAAGACAGAATTAATAATTTCAGAGTACTGGAGGACTCGATCTCAAGAAACATTTCTGACATCCTTCTAGCAACTATGCACATCTACCATTGGCAGTATCAACAAACTATGTGAGTTAAATAAATATAGAGTTAAATTATGCCTGACCCTATTGAGTTGCCATGATAACAGCTCTATGTTTGAATCCCGGCATAGGGAAATTGAACTTCAAAAATAATTTGAAAAAGGATTGTAAAGTGCTTTGACCCCTTGTCCATGATCCTAATGAGCTACTTGGATGTTAACCCCTTCTCTAAGTATGACTTGAATTAAATTAGACTTCAAAACGAAATAGTTTTGAAATAGCTGAATATTTAATATTAGCGTTAAGTCCAAGCAAAAATATAATACTGCCATATCATTTATGCCCTGTTTGAAATCAGATATTTTTACCCAGCCCTTACATTTCTGATTTTTGAACAGTAAACTATTTGAAATCAAATTAAAACTACTCGTATTCACTAAATGCTAACTTGTATTTTAGTGGAGAGCTGAAAAAAGGCACTGGACCTAAGCTCGAGGACATAAACCAATCGAAGGTATGATTTAATTTTTTTGTTTATTATATAGAATTTAATTACTTTCTCTTTCTGTGTAATTTATAGCAATTGAACTTTATAAGAGAAAAGGCAAGGCTGTTGACAAGTTTTGCCGGTACGATTCCATACAGGATGCCAGGAGATACCAACTCTCGGCTTGTGCAACTCGAAATTCGAATGAATTGATGTACAAAAAAACAATACCTTTCCATACCTTTATTGCTAGCCTGTAAGTTAATATTTTTGTGAATTTTTGATATTTGTTAAAAATACACAGTTTAATTATAAAAGTTTTATTTCTTTTACATTAACATTTTATACTACATATGGCTACGATTTTTACTACCAAAAATTTTTAATTGAAAAAAAAAATTGCCGATCAACACATAAATATTTATTGACACATAAAACAAATATCTCACAACATAAAATTACGCCACACAAAAGATTATTTTTTTCCTTTAAACAGGCATTTTAAAAGGGACGACTTTAATATCTTGACTTAGATCAATTATTCTTCCTTCTTTTTCCTAAAATAAATATTGAGAATCAACCCGGGCATTTAAATATTGGCATTTTTCTTCTATACTCACAGCTCTGTAGTCTAGCATTAACTCCTTAAATGCCGAGAAGTCTGAAAGTGTGTAGAGCATGTCAAAAACTTCCCCTTCGAGGATTCCTTTATTTTTCCTAAACATAATAAAAAATTGCTCTTTTATACTCGGAGGAACTGAGGAGAACAAAACAATAAAACTAAAATAGTTGAATAAACAGTTGGCTAAGTCTAATGCTTGAATTGATCTTTTGAAATTTCTTCGCATTTTTAATATGGAAGAGAGCAGCATCACAAATAAAATACTGTATTTGTTTTATGGCTGTAGTTGTGTTAGTTGTTGCTGCAGTTTCATTGTTTGCCTCTTCCAGTAGTATGCCAAAGTATAAGCAGGGAGATGCAATGCACTGATACTAGCCCACCACTGATGGTACAGCCAAAATAGTGATAGGAAGACCCAAGTGAACAGAAACAACCGAACTACAAGCTCTAAGAGAAGATAGGAATTTTTTTGTTAAAAATTTTGAGGGATGGTAATATAATATGCAATAGAAACATTCTAGGAAAGTAGTTGTGACAATTGTCTTAAACTGCCTTGATTATTATTGCAATTAATGTTTTTCTTTATGTTAGACTACTCTAAAATTTATCAATTTTGTAAAAATTTGTTGAATTATTCAGAACCGTTTATTCAGAATTATTTTCACCTTAATTCATTTTGGAAGAATTCCATGTTGAAATTGGGAATTTCCTGTTTAAGTCTGTCCTCGATGCACTGCTCGATTGTTGCAACCTGAAACAATTTTACAAATAAATCCCCTAATCATGCCCAATCGCGTGACACCGCCAAAGGGCCACTCACATAGTTGTCAAATATCTCTGTGTACATTAGCTTATTCTCTTCTCCTTCGTCGAACTCGGTCCAGTGCTTGTCAAGAAATTCCTTTTGAATCTTTTGGAAGTTGCTATCTATGAGGTGGAAAAAAAAGTGTGATTATAAAACCAGAAATTATACTAGTTATGAGTCCATTACCGATCAGTATGTCCTCAAGGTGACCTACTATCTTGTCAAAATAGGTCTCTTCTAATGGTAAACTTATGGCACACATTTCCTCATCATCAGCTTCACAATGACAGTATTCTATAACAACATTTAAGAAACAATTTAATGAAAAATAATTGATGAATTGATTTTGTAGTATAAATTAGTATGGATACCCTATTATAATTTAATTACTTTTCAGTGTCTGCTTTTAGCTTAAATAGGAGGGTTTTTATTCATAATTTTACCTTTAATTCACAAAAACCATGCAATTAAAGACTTCAAGACTTTTCAACAATCTGTTTTAATACAATGAACACAAATTAATCATATGGTTATTTGGAAAAATACAATTTTAAAAGGAATTTAATCGTAATTATACTTTATATACAGTAAAGTGCAAATATGAGTAATTTTATAGTCTGATGTAAATTGACAAGTAATTCATTAAGATACAGACCTATTTTGGATTCACAAAAAGTATTTAATTTGGGGAATAAATTTGGTTTGTAGGTAAACACAGATAATTATTTTCAAAAATTTTTGTAGGGAATTTTCGTATTGAGTTGCGGTAATGTTAACGGGCAATAGGCCAACATGCTTAGTTCTTATGAAAAATAGAAGAAAATTATGAAAAATATTCACATTTATGGTGGGGGGATGATGAAATGGCATCTTGAAAGGAAAAATGCCTGTCGGGAAAATGACTTACAAGACACTGGAAGAGGATTTCGTTTTTATGTAGTCAGTACCCTAGACATAGAAGTTAGAAAGTGATCATTGGTTGACCATGTCCTTGCGTGATAGTGTGAACCCCTGTTTCTCTGAAGTGTTGAAGAACCCTTCCGATCGTAGAGGGATTTAGACTTAGTCTCCTCGTGACTTCATTCTGGCTGTTTCCTTACTCTTATAATGTTATGACCCTGACCTGTAATGCCCACTCAAATGTCTGACTGGAGCATTTAAGAATAAGATTTTTTTTATAATCGAGATACTTGTCCGCTCCTCACTCCAAACACATTAATAAGGAATAATAAAAAATGAAATAATCAAAGGAAAAAGATTAATAGAAACCAATCTTTATGCATAGCAGAATGGAAGGGCGTAGTGCTACTATTTGTTTTTTTGTGCAAATGGGAATAATTAGGAGAAAAGTAAATAATGGAAGTAAGCAAAGTATTATTTACTGTTTATTTTTACTATGATAGCTCCTAATTACCTGTAACCAATGTGGAAAGATAATGGATTTAATTTTAAACTAAATAGAGTGGTTCAAAAAAATTGTCCATCAGTGTAACATGGCTACTTAGCAGTTCAGACGAAATTTACCAGGCTTTCCCGTGGGGGCCTGAGTATAGCCTGTAACTTACTACTTCTTTTAGTCGCTTGAATGCCAAAATCTCATTTGCCATAGGAATTCTGCTTATCGATAGCAATCTATTTCATTATTATTATTTTTATAGGTAAAAAATCCATTTCTTAAAAAATAAATGTATACAAAAGCAAGGAGAAAAAAATATAATTCAATGTTTGTAACTCAACATTAATAAAGAATAAAACGATTCACGTAAACATTCTGTCTATGTAATTATAACAACTAGGGATTAAAATCTACGTACGTAGTAATTTTTTTTTTAACTAAATAAAATTATTATGCTTCAAGTAACCGACGTCTTAATGAGGAAACAGAAGTATTAAATAAATCAACAGTACTACATATTGTTAGATTCTATCATCATGTGGTGCATTGGGAAGTGAAGTAAAAAAATTTGTTCATTTAACCCCCCCCCCCCCCATAAATATTTTACAATATCTGAGGTGGCAAGATGATAGATAAAACTGGAGTTTATCAAAGATTTCTGTGGAATCTATACAATTATTAACTAATTATTTAGAAAACATGAGATGCGGTCCAGTGTGTTGTAGGTTTCAACTGAAGACGATCTCAATAAAAAACAAAACGTCAGTACGATAGGGAAAACGTTTTTCTGAAACCTACATCACACCAAACCACATATCATAATTAATAATTATCAATTAATGGTCACTAATCACCACACAAATTATTAATTAATTTGAAAATAAAAATAATAACAAAATATTTTCTTAAAGATTAGAAATATTGTAGTTAGATTTAATGGATTTTGCCATTGTGACTGTTTAATTTGAAATGTAATGTATGAAGGAATTTATTTTAAACAGTTTATCAGTGTAATTAATTGTGAGGATTCAAAATGAATGAGGCATATTCAAGAATAGGTCGAACAAGTGAATCAGTGGCCACAGCAAGAAAGAGTTATGAACTGATAGGCACTTGCGATGATGAAGCCAAGCATATTTTCAGAGATTATTATTCAATTTGGACCTATCACCGTTTTCACAATCTGAATTAATACTTTAGGATATTATTTTTGTTTGTTAAGGAAAAAAATTAAAAACAACAGATTGCAACAACTAAGAGTTTATTTTTGGAAAATTTATTTATATGTAAATTATTCATTTAAGCTTGATAAATTTAACTTTTGGATTTGTTAACTTCCTTTTACTTTTTCCTTATAGGGGTAGGGGAGTTAAACATAAAGCAAGGCTTTTATATTTTTTTTTTTTTACTTTACCAGTCTTCTTGGACAACCATTTGATATAATTTCACTTTGTAAGAAATTTTGTATAGATACCAAACTCTTAAAAATTGATAGAAGGAGACAAATCAATTTATAAATTGTTACTATCAGTAATGTTGTAATAAATCTTGTACCAGTGAAATTGGGTGCATTGTTTTTTAAGCCCTTATAAAAATGTGGATTTTTGTATTTTATTGGGGATTTTTTTGACATTTTAAAACAGCGTTTACAAATCTAATGTCAAAGGCCAAGATAGTACGACCATCAAGATGTTTCTACGTGTTAAATCCGATTTGGTTAGAAGAAGATGTAAATGAGGTAACGATGTTTCCATGCGTCAACCTACCTTTCTCGAAGCTGATGAGATTGTTGTTAGTGATCTTCCGTTCACAAAGGTTGTCCATATTCGATCCTGATGTGATACCAACGATTTAACTTGAATTTTTTCTCATGGGAAATTTAACAGAGAGAAAGATCAGATTTTAACATACCCGCCTGTAATAACACATTGGTTTCTATAGAAACGCTTCAAAACATTAGCCTCCTTGGGAATTGTTTCTGCGGGATTTTCAAATTATCGCTTTGTTTTTTTTTAAATTAAAATTGAGCACTCTTGTGTATGACAAGAGTGGAGTGAATTTCAATTTTTTTCACATCTAGGTATGTTTCTCATGAAGCTGAAAGACGTGGGAAGTCGTACACTCGAACAAAGGATGCTAGAGTTCCATTTATTGCCAAATTTGAATCTTTCCACTGCCATTTTTCTCCAGGGAATAAGGAAACTATGCTCTAACGGAAAACGGCCATTTGAATAAGTAAGAGCGAGACTAGACGGCCAGGGGTGATGTAAACATAAAAAGAAGCATAATGAAAAAGGATCATTTCACCTTTAGAATCAGTTTGAATGGGGGAGGCGAGTCCATTTCTGTTGGCGGGCAGGCCATCGTCAGTTATGAGACAGGACCCACGAGGCGGGGGTAACCGTATTTTTACCTTCCGCATAGTCGTATCGCGTCTTGAGCTGACAAGTGTCGCGTATAAATATTTCGCCGGTTGTAAGAAGATACGCCGTCGTACGATTTGATGCATTTCATCGTTTTAAACAGGCTTTTTATACGTCTCTCCGCAATTAGTCGAGCGGTGTCGGCCAAGTGGAAATCGAGTGAAAAAAGTGCGAGTGTTAAATTCGGCGCTGTCATGGATCTGGATAAAGATTTCGTTCTTCGGCCGACCGTCGACGCGGCCACGCAGTGCTTCCAAACTTCAAGGGAAGAGTCGATGTTCGTTTGTCGGCAGTGCTTCTCGGGCCCGGAGAGCGACGGCGACGAAGAGCAGCCTTCCGTCGAATCGGATCCTCCTCCGTCAAACTCGCAGGTAAAATTAAACGATTTTGACATATTTCCACATTCCACATTATAAACAGGTAGTTCCGCTTTGCGTGTTTTACTTGGAAAAACGTGTCGCCATCAACTGAAAAGTTGTAAGGTTAAAACAAGTTCAAAAACCAGTAGCCAATTGTTTCTTGAAAAGAGCCGATACGTAACGGACACCAAATTTTCAGGAATGTTGGAAAAAATGTTGCGTTTTCACAGTTCAAAAAATATGGATGTTAGGGTTATTCACTTATGACACCTACACCAAATACAGCTTCCAAAAAAAATCACCTGACGTGATTCGATAACAGCTGAAGTTCATCAAGTACTTAAAAAAAAAAAAAAAAAACCGTCGTCTTAGATGTAGATATTTTAGTCAAGGTGTAATATACTGCGCACTTTAATAGATATTGTATCTGTGCCTGTAGCACACCGGTGAGTTCTATTTCAAGACATGATTAGTTGGCCGGTTCCAGTGGTTGAATTTCTTCTAGTCACATTGTACATCCAAAAATACTTCTTCGGTCAAGTGTGGCACCAACATTTGTAATAGGTGGGTTGGTGTCTCTGCCTTTTTGCGAAATCTGCATGTGCAGTCTAGGATTATAGCAGTCTTGTTTTCAGTCCATTTTGTTTGGAGTGTCCTGTTAAGAATCCTGCCAGGATTCACAGTTTTTCCTTGCTTCCATACATTACATTGCTTGATACATTCTACCCCTTCTTCCGAAATCTTTTAGAAGGTTCTTGGATTGTGTATCCAATAAGTGAATTCCATTGTTCCCTCATTTAGATTTGTCCTTCTGTCTGAGGTACTGATTGATAATGTGGTTTCCTAGTACACTGATGGGTTCTGATATAGCAGACCCTTTTTTTTGCAACGTTATGCGTTTCCTTCTGTTCCCATTTGTCGTGGGACCTAACAGAGAGAGCTTTTTTATTTACCGCAATTTTGAGAACTACACTCTTTCCCATACAATGGAAACTTTATTACATTGAAATGATCCCAAAGCCTCATACAAATTTATGCTACCAGCATTTTATCGTCCTATTCATTTTTCTAAATTATTCGAAAAATTAATTTACAAAAGAATTATCTCTATTGCTATTTCAAACAATATCTTACCAGACCATCAATTTGGCTTTCGAACCGAGCATTCAGCACCCATCGACTTCACAGAGTTACAGATTTCATTACTTCAAATCTCGAGGAGAAACTGTATGCGTCTGAAGTGTTTCTAGATTATTCTCAGTCCTTCGACAAAGTACGGCTGGAGGGATTATTATACAAATTATTTTTACCCCAGGCCTATTATCTGATTATACAATCATACCATAAGGAGAGATTTTTCGCAGTAAATCAGGGTACGGTGACTTCTAAGATGAAATAGTGAATGAAAATAAGTGCATGCAGGTGTGCCGCAAGGGTCAATACTCGCTCCACTGTTGTACCCAATTTTTACTTTTGATGTGTTAACAAATAATAATCGACTTACCGCCACATACGGAGATGATACCGCCATATCACAAATCATCTTCTACACAAACTTCACTTATGTTACAAGACCAACTATCAACAATTGAAAAATGGAGTAATCTTTGGAAAATAAATTTTTTCCCCTCTAAGTTACAGCATATCACCTTTACACTCCGTCTTGAGAGTCTTAGCTCTTACTTAGACAATGAACCTGTTCCTCAATCCGACAAAGTTAACTATTTAGAACTTAATTGGATAGAAGACTAGCTTGAAGTCCACACAGACTATTAAAAGTAGACACTGAAAGTGAAGAAGGACCCAATAAGTGATCCAGTGCCCGTTTAGCATGAGTTCGCCAACTCATAGACGAAGAAACAGTATCGACTTTAATCTATTCTCAGCTTGTTTGAGTTCGCCTATGCTCGCAGTTAGCAAAAAAAAAAAAAAAATATATATATATATATATATACGAACTAGGAATCCTGTTGAACCGGGGCAATGTGCCAATTATTGGGTCGTCTTCACTCAGGGGTTTGTTGAATTGCTCGAAACCGCGAATGAAAACGGAACCAGTGCTGGTTCAGCATGAGGGCAAAAATGGTCTGCGTGGCATCAATATAAAGGGACTTTTAAATAAGTGTAATTTAAAAGGTTCGCCGGTTCAGCATTCAGTACTTCAAATATCCAAGCGAAAATATTTCACCTATAATTTGTAAAGAAACCGGAATTTTTGTTCTTATTTAATAATTAAATGTATATCAGCCCTACCGCGGATCTGTGTGTCATTTTGCCGTTTTACACTCGCCTTTCTTTATTTTATGAACTTCCTTTCATCTCTGTACGATTGTACGTTAGCACAAAACAACCTTGAAGGTCCAAAACGGCAAGGACAGGTGGACAAAAATGATCGAAACCGGTCAGCAACGGCAGAACCCAAGTGAAAATCTCACAATTATTTCTTGTATAATTTTTTATAAAGTTGTGAACACAAAATGATTGTTAGTAAATATTCATACAATAGAATAGAAATAAAATCCGTAAATTGGTTAAAATTCGGTAAATTGGTTAAAAAATATCTTTTGAATAGTTTAAACTTTTGTTATTAAAACAAATTAAAGAATGCACCTTATTCGGAAATTCACAGTTCGAGAACAACGCTGGTCTCACCGTTTAAATATTGAGAGAATCCTTTTAGCGATTTGAAGGGGTAGAAATAAAAGACATTAGGAAAAAAAGGAGGAGTTACCCCTCTTTGAATAGCTGTTCGTCCAGAGTTCCCTTTTCTTTCCCAAGTGCGGATAAACCTTTAGCCTCCCATTAATTCCAATAAAGTTCACAGAGCGGCCACTTCACTCCAATTAGTACAGCCTTAGGCCCTGGGGAAAATAAAGGGCAATTAGAAAAATAAACTTGTTTGAACATCCTCCCTTTTTCTTTTTAGGAACAGATACCCTCGTCCCATGAACACAAAATGAAACCACTGTCGCAAGTTAAAACAAAATTAGGAACAACCAACTACTTTGAAAGGATTTGCTAGTATTTATTAAATAATAATTCTTATTTTTAAATATGAGGCTAATTTTGTGTTCAGAATGTTAGGTTTTAATTCTTTACTATATTAAATCGTTTTGTAAATATTTGTGAAACTATTTTGTACATAAACTCTCGGTAAGGTATTAGTTGTGATGGTTATTACGACAGTTTTAGAGATAAGAGTTGTCAGCAATATACAACAATTAAGCGAACTGCAGAAGATAGGTGAGAAAATACTAAAGAGGTTTTGAGCAACTTGACAAATCCGTGAGTTATACCTTCCAGGGTCGTTCCAACATGTATTTATCGATTCGCACACCAACACCCACCACCAAATACTAATGTGGCCATACAAACCAGGGAAAGACGGCAATCTGGTTTAAATACCTGAATCAATTGGCATTTATGGATGATTCTTAAAAAAGTACTCCTCGATTGACAAAAGTCCTTGGTTTGTTAAGTTTAAGTGTGAAATGTGCGTTAAGAAAAAAATAATAGTTTAATTCGTGCTCACTCCGCAACAGAACGTCAGTTCTGATACAATGAAATCCTCTAGTACATAGTTACATTGTTATAATCCTGTTTTATTTTTTTTATCCTGTGTATGCGTTATGCTACTATACCTATAATACTTGGTTCATGTTGCAATTAACTATAGATTCTATGAAAACTCCAATAAACTATGTACAACTATATGTGTGGTACTTAAAAAGTTTTTTTTGTCAACAATAGACGCCTACGTCGGTAAAAACGATATTTTTGAATAGCTAATTAATTGCGTTACTAATTGATAACAAAAGATTCTCCCAAAACACAATTGCTTTTGAAAAAGCCAATACGATTTAGCAAGAAACACTCTAAAAAATCGTTGCGGTGTTAATTTTGTAGGCCCCCCCCCTCACGAAGAAAAAGGATGTACCCGCCGCCCTCTGAATTCTATCAATCGAATGCCGGCCGCCAGTTTTTTCAGTTGGTAAGACTGAACAGCCGGGGCGGCTGGCTGAACGGTTCCACTTGTGCCTCACATGTAATTTTCTGACTTTTCCTCCTGTTTTTCATCACCTTCGACTTTTCGGCTCTTCCTCTTTACGCGCGCGCTTAACCCTCTCTTGTGCCGACAAACTCGCGAGTGCCACCCCTGGAACCGGAAGATAGAAGAATCTCTCTTCGTCTGGAATCGCCCAACGGTGAGTTAACCTTATTTCCATTGATTCATAGACAAAATAATTTACTTTATGACTGTAGACAATATTCTGCGATTCGGGAACAAATCGGTTGTTCTGCAAATACCTGTAAACAAAAATCTCAAGTTTATGGTCTCCCAGCTCGGAGGACAAGTTGAGACATGTTGCGCACATTTCGTTCTGTTTGAAACTCCATGTGCCGCCAATGGCGGTTGTATTTGTTGATTGTTCGTTTTGAGTACTCATTGCGGTCGTCGGAAAAGGCATTATCATTAATTAATTGAATATTTTCACCCTTCACGTTGTTTATGGAATGTCACATCGGAAGATTTGAAAAACAGCAATAAGAAAGAACAAATAAGGATTGTCTGCCAAAACGTTCCTTTTCTACCAACGTTTACATTTAATTTTCCTTTTTTTGCTCAAAGTTTAAAACTGTACAAGCGGCAAAACCTCAGGCCGCTATTTCACTGGTCATGTTATCGTGGTAACTAGTTCAAGTGAGCTATGCAGGTGTGGACGCGTGACAAAGATTCTAGATAATCTTGGATTTTTCCGCAATATTTGACTGATGTGGCGTACGAGTGTGTACTTGCATTAACACCTTTTTTCAGCTCTTATAATTCTTCCCTTTCGTTTTAAAATTTACACAGTCCGTTGTAGTTACTACTCAGTTATTAATAAATAATGCTGGGTTCATGTTGTAATTAACCCCAGATATACTGAAATCTTCAGAAAACTGTCTAATTGGTGCTCCAAAAGAAATTTTTGTCCGTTTATGGACGTCTACGTCGGGAGAAGACGATATTTTTGTATAGTTAATTTGCTGTGTTACTTATTAATAATTAATTGGGTAAAAACTATTGTATTAATTTAATTTAAAAACAGCAATAAGAAAGAAGAAATAAGAATTGCCTGCCAAAACGTTCCTTTTCTAGCAACGTTGATAATTACAACAACATTAATTATTAACAAAATTAATTGTGTAAAACTTATTGTATTATTAATTGTATTGAACAATTAGAATTAGGATATGTAAAATATTAAGTAAATCTTTTTTGGAGGCTGGAAAATCCCTAAGAAAGAAAAGCTCATGGAATGTAACATGGTGAAACCAGAGAATAGTAGCTGCCAAGGGGAAGAAAGCCTTCGTAGAGCTAGCTTACTGGGGAGTTTCGAAAAAATTCGGTGCTAACAAAAGGGTAGTCACTGGTCAGTAAGTAATTGAGTAGACAGTTACAGTTACAGTTTAAAGTTAATCACTGGTCTGTGCCCAGACAATGGACCCATTGGATTAATGAGCTAGACTAGGTTAATCCCTGACAATGTATATAGATAGCCCTCTTGGGAGGTTTAGACACAGCGAATAAGCGAACTGCAGAAGATAGGTGAGAAAATACTAAAGAGGTTTTGAGCAACTTGACAAATCCATGAGTTATACCTTCCAGTGCTGTTCCAACTTGTATTTATCGATTATATTTGAAAAAACCAATACGATTTAGCAAGAAACTCTCTAAAAAATCGTTGCGGTGTTAATTTTGTAGGCCCCCTCACGAAGAAAAAGGATGTACCCGCCGCCCTCTGAATTCTATCAATCGAAAGCCGGCCGCCAGTTTTTTCAGTTGGTAAGACTGAACAGCCGGGGCGGCTGGCTGAACGGTTCCCCTTGTGCCTCACATGTAATTTTCTGACTTTTCCTCCTGTTTTTCATC
>CM077099.1:23663675-23681880 GCA_039619505.1 Cimex hemipterus
GGGGGGGCGCCGGCGCTCGTACGGTTCAGTCTGTGCGGTGACTTTGAAGTGGACGAGGAGTGTCGCTCTAGGTCGGCAACCGTTCAGATAGATCGCGCCTTCCCATCAGCATCGGTAACAGGAACAGCATCAGCTCCAAATCGTTGAAACCCTAGGATGATGCAGCATCCGGCACCCTGGCTTGCTCTCCCCTGGGGCATCGCCCTCCCTTTGCCGCCCCATCAGCTCCTTCCCCCGCCTCCGCCGCTCCCGCATCATCCGCACCCGGCCTTCATACACATCGCAAATCCGCACCACCGTCAGGTCAGTCCAACGCCTAAAAAAAGAAGGATAATCCCCCCGTCCTCGGGGATGTCGACTTTCAGTCGTAAAACTATCCGGCTCTTTGCTCTTAAAATGTGCATATTTCAGACAGATTTTAACGCATAAATGTTCGTTTTTATTGGTTAAATGTGTTTGAATAATTTAAAAAAAGTCATATATATATTTAAAGGTCAACATGTCATTCACGATATGAATCAGACCAAAATTAAACCAATGTCACAATTACATAATTTTCATATATATTATTCTGCATGAATTCTTTGAACTTTGCATTGAAAATTGAATATTTAAAACACTTTGACTATTTAAAAAACTGTGTGTTTATGCTCGACAAACCTGTTGCAAACCTTCAACTTTTTAAATATGAATCAACCTCACGTTTACTCTTAAATAATGACGAAAGTAGGCACATTTTCGTTTTGTCTATTTACACTTTTTATTGCCTATTTCTGTAATAATGTCCTTATTTTGCTTAAACAATTTTCAGCACGATGTTTTTCTCGAAAACTGTGGAAATCTTATAATTCGTAACCCCAAACATTTGCGAAACATTTTAATGTGTATCTTTTAAATGTAAACTAGGATTAAGTCATAATAACAAAAGTTAACAATTTTATTTTAAAATTTCAACATTTACATACATACTTTTTATTCTCTTCATCCATTTCCCCAAATTGGATGAAGTTGCCAATTCAGCGGATAAAGCAAATTCACCATTCAAGCAAAGCCCTCTAATTTTTCAATGTGAATCACGTGATGTTTACCCTCGAATCGTCAATATGTACAACAATTTTCTTTGTGAATTTAATTTCTTTCGAAAGCTATACCATTGACACATAATTCAATAGGTGAAACAGAATTCATTTATTTTTTATTTTGCACATTTGAATAAACTTTTTTTCTTTCGAAAACTAGTAAAAGTTTATTGAACTTTGTCAATCCTTCAAGTTTTTAAATGAGGATCACCGTTATTTTTAGTTTATTTTTGAATAATAATGAAGTTAAAATTGTTTTTACTTTACCAAATATTCAAATTTTTCATACACAATTTTTATCGTTATTTGATTTTTCGAATTCGTATAGTATTCCAAAAATCCAAGAATAATAAGAATAGTCTATGAAAAATTTGAATATTGTGATAAAGTAGAGACAATTTTTATTAAATTATGCTAATTCATGTTTAGAAATACTGTACGATAAAAGAGGAGAGGGTTTCAAGAGGAAAATCCAACTTCCCTATACTTAAATACAGTCCAAATTCATTTGGTTAATTTATTTCAAAGCCTATATAAAAAAAACTCGTGGGTCAATGAAAAAAGAAAAATCACCCCTTCGGACAGTGATGGGATTACTATACTTTACGGGCATTGTTGTTGTTAATTCCTTGTTAAACCAACTGAAAAGTGTCGGGCCCAGTATGAAAACCAGCCCATTCGGTTCAGACAATAGAGTTATTTTCATATTGAGCATACGTTTTAAATCTCTCGGACCGAGTGAGCGATTGATCTTATTTAATTTAAATTTATTTAAAAACTACAATTATTAAAAATTTTTAAATATTTAAAAAATCTAATGTCGTGCATTGTTTTTTACTTATTAGGCGTCTCATCCCTAGAAAGGCGGCCGTCAAGTATTCCCATCGGGAAACATTACGATGTCACATACATTCTGTCTACTATGATTCACAAAATTTCACCACTGTTAACACTTTTCGAGGCCTTGGTTATAAGGTTGATACGCTGTAATGGCACAGCTTATTGTATTGACAACGTTGTAATAGAGATAATTAGAACTATTGGGAACGGTTATAGGTTTCTGCTATGACAAAAATTTTGAATTATATTCGTGTTGATAAATTTTCTCTTTATATTTAAAGATTTAAAAATGTGCAGATTTTTATAATCCTGGTGTTAAATTGTTAGTGTTGAAAAAGATGTTTGAGGAGCATAATATGCTAAAAACGTATTTTTTTTCGTTTATGGGATTTTTAGTCGGACATTTACTTTAAAGCGCTTAAGTTCTTTTTTGTTAATAGTTAAAACATTTTTCACCAGCTTCAGTTATTTTATCGCAGCATACATTAGTATATAAAATAATAATTAAAATAAAATTTTATTAATAAAACTATAATTATTTTATTAACAACATTACGAATTAAATTTGATGCTATAGAAAATCAAGAGGAAATATCATATTTTACGGCTACCTGCTCAATTAAATTATAAACATAAAACATAGAGTTGGAGGATTATTAGATCTTTAATTTAAATGAAATATGGGCCTAATGCATTTTTATAAATTCTCTGATTAAACGTTTTGAGAGTTTAGATGCTTGAAAAGAGTCATTGTTTAATTTGTTTTGCATTTTTCTTAAAATTTAAGTCATTTTTTAAGCATTCCGGAAGTTAAGGAGCACATCTAGGGCCGTCTTACAAGAACCTTTTTAACATTAGTGCGGTTTCGGTTGAGACACAGTATATATTGCTTTGGGTTGCTCATTTGAAAATTTAAAGTTTTCCGTTTGTCCATTTTATTTCCCCCTTAAAAACGTTTCACAAAACTACTTGCATACTAATAACATAGTACAAGGTACAAAATTGGTGTATTATTGTAAAATTGTTGATGTTCTATTTTCCCCTTGAAAGACAAATTTTAACAACTCTTTTTATCCTAAATATTTTTGTGAAATAATTACTGTCATTACTGAGTTATTAAGTAATTCCTGGGGAACTAGATAATGCAGAGAAAGAGTAATTTTCGCCAGGTCGTTAAAAAAATAGCCTAACTTAATGTATTGAAACTCTTTAACAATGGGACAAACGAATACAATGCATAATACATTATATATAATATGTGGTTTCCCATTAAAGAAAACCTTCTTGCCTTCCGCTGTACATCACCAACAAAGAGATACCGATTTACGTGGACAGACAGCAGTCTGATGTGGAGAAAACTGGGACAATTTTGATGTTTTCTAGGACCGAAATACGCATTTACCGTTAAATCTAAGCTACCCGTATAGTGCGACCATTTTGAGCATAAGATCTTTGGAGGTTCTGCCAAGCTATCCTTTACTTCCAATCAAATGCCCTGAGACAAATCGTCAAAGCCCTTTACTCCGTCACTATCCACAAAGACCTCAACATTCCTTTTTCCAACGAACTGATCGGCTCCCTATTCCAAATGTTTCACACTGTTAGGATTTAAAAAAAGTGATTTAAGGATGGGTTTTTAATCTGTTTATTCTGTACGTCTGTAAATTTTTATATAGATGCAGAAATTTATCTAGTGATGCCTGTAATTTTCTAAATATTTTACAATAGAAAATTGTTAATACAATCCGTCTTTAATAAATTTGAGGATTTTGTGATAACGATTTTTCCTCGAATTCTGCATTCCTGGTCCACCTTTTTACGCCATCGCCAGTGAAGAATAGATCCTCGAGATAATAGGCGTATTGCTATATATAAGTCATGTATTGTAAAAGTAAATTTCTTTGGACTAAACGGAATCACGGCCGATGAACAACGATCACTTTCATAATCCGATTTAATTGCATTTATCTAATCTCCGAATCTAATTTGAATAATTACATAAAAATCTATACTTAGTCATGTTTCTTTTGTTCGTACGAAATATTAAATTGATAAGAGGACAATCATAGTGATTTTTTTTAACGATAATATTGTAATTAACTGCGGGGTGTTTATTTAATATCTTAACGTTTTGAATAATTTTCGTTACCGACAGAGATAAACGATAGAAATTTGTGAATTGTTCATGTTCATATTTGTCTTTTGTTTCTAATATGTTAATAAAGACAATAAAATGAAAGTCGTTGTGAAAATGAGAATTAACATTAAAGTACGAATGACAAGATGAAAAAACACAGTCATTTACGTTAAGAAAAATAGTGGACTATTTGGTTAATATGTAATGCATAAGGCCATTAAAAAAGTTGTGAATAGTCAGAGGATAATTCGTTCATTTAATTTAATTTATTTGTGATCCGGGTATTGTTTAGAGGATAATTGAGCACTCGTACTGCTCAGAGGATCAGATTTCAACCGCTGGGGTTACAAAACCTCGTGTTTCAGTTCACCTAGATTACCAGCCGATCCCTTAACTCTTACCCCTTTAGGGAAATTTTGTCATTTTTGTTTATGGCTCATACTGATCAATTAAACATATTGAGGCTTTTGTCCATTGACGTTTTGGTTTAGTTTATTCAGATTAATTTAAAAAAAAAATTCAATCTCTATTCCTAGAGAAAAACAGTGTAATAAGAACAGTTATATGCATACATTCATTTTTCTGGTGTTTTTATGTATAATTCTGCCGTAAACCCGCGTTATTAAAACTTCAGAGGCGAAACAATTATAATAATATAAATCTTAAAGACGATTTAAAAAATGATAATTAACAATTATACTTTTTTGTCTGAATTTTTTGTGAATGTGAATGTTGTGTCTTGTTTATCGTTAATATTATCTTATAATTTTATCTTCAGCGTATAAGTCATGTAGGAGTATGCTTATACAAACGCAACTGGCGGATTTGTTAGCTTAAAATTGTGGTTTCTAGTGCCAGAATTTTTAAAAATATTGATTGATCTCCACTTGTATGTTGAAAATATTTTTCAATTTAATTTTTTCGGTTCATATCATTATCAATTAAAACGCCACGTGTCAGCAGGGATTTGAACCCAGAACCGCAAGCCGTACTAATACAAATCTGAGACCCTAACCGCATGGCCACCACGGTCCCCTTGTATTCATGTATATTTACTTACAATTTGCATAATTGCTTTATCTACGTCCATTTAATAAAAATTAAAAAATAGACCCAGTTTCGAATATGGTTTACTATTTGTGGTAGGGAATTACTACCAGGGATGCGCAGTTTAAAATATTACTGAAAATATATAATATTAAAAAATAAGTCTCAATTTATTACAGAGGTGATTACTAAATTACGAAAGCTCTTGATATTTTCAAAAGCACGGACCTTCCCAAGTTGATATTGGCAAAAAATTTCATGGTTCCAAACGGGTTCCGATTCACAACTGAAATAAAAGTAATATTCACTCTCCGCGGGTAGAAAGGAAACTTTCTTGTTTTTTCGGTGAAGAGTAAAATTAATTTAAAACCACGATTAGCTAATACCTTCTCCCCGCTCCTGCCTTTCTCCAATCTTCATTTGGCAAACTTTTGACCTAAATTGTAGACCTGCTGTTGATTGTAAGGTTATCAAAGTGAGACAACAACTCAAAGAGGAAAGATTGTCCGACGTCTGACCGTGCCGTTCATCCTGGTCCGTACCATTCCGTTTTAGTTTGTCAGCGAGAACTGACGGACCGGAGATGAAACGATTGCTATAATGGCCAAGTCTTTAAATGGTGGAAAGTCAAGTTTGTATAAGTTTCTACTATTCTCTTCAAAAATTGCAAAATCAATAGGATGTCTGCGGCGTACGTTCATCATTATTCAAAGATTGTTATAAACAATTCGTCAGTTACATAGATAATTAAATATTTTTGACAGTTACTTTTGAGGGAGCAAGTCATTTTGTCTACTTAATTTAACTCTGCTGTGTAAGTCGTAACCAGTTTGAAGATGTAAAAAATATGTAGTACGGTTTCCTAGTTTTCTCATTTGTCTTAAACCATCTTGTGCAAAACTTTCCTTTTTTCTCGCTTCGTGCACTTTTCTCGCTTTGTGTACAACAGGCACGTTGTAGTTGTTTACGACGGCTATAACGCCTAATGTCTGCAGCTAATGAGTGCATGACTGGAAAAAGGTATAGAAAAGTTCACGGTAGTTATTTTAGCCTTCATGAAAAGAAGGTCAGTGGCTGACTCTCGTCAGGAACGACGATCTTTAACGGACCTTAACTCCGCACAACCGTTTGCCGGGAATCTGACTTATGTAAAATAATGTTTGTCTAACTGAAGATCGTTTAAAACGGAAACCAGCCTGAAAACACAGAAGTAGCGATAACCCATGTTTAATTTGATATATCTGTTGAAATTAAGCCTATGTATATGTACGTTGGTCTAGTGTAAGACGCATCGTCGGTGGAAAATCGTAGTGAATACTGGAACATTCCGCATTATGCTAATTGACCGATATTATGCGCGATCACCTTCTGGGAGGACTGCTGCTATAAATATTTACTAAAATTACATAAACGACCTATTTTCCTCGATACTGTAAAGAATAAATTACGATTTGTCCAAAATTAACACCATTTTAATTTATTGGAAAGTTGCGGTTTTATTTTCACTCATTAATTTGAATCAGGTTCGTCTAGATGTTTGGCTACGAGTCGTCTAGATATCATACTTTTTATAAATAATTTACATTCCTGAATTACCAAACTAAGTAGACGAGCGTGAATTGGCTTGGCACAAATTGAGAAATTCGGTCTTCATGATCGTTTCAAATAAGCCTCGACGACAAATGTTTAATTATAGATTGTGTTTGAAATGGTAAATTGAAAACGCAGCAATCAAGCGTCGGCTAATGAGATGAAACTTGGCTAAATTTTGTTAGTTTATGCTCCAGGTTTATTTACCGAATCCTAGTTCAAACTGAATCGGAATAACACGCGGACAGCCGTTTGTTAGAACAGGTCCTTGTAAACAACAACTTTTTTATATCTTATGATATAACTGCTCTTGGATCTTTCTCCTGGCAGGATATTTCTAGGTACGTAATATTGCGATTATTGCAAATATTATTCGTGTAAATAAAGATGGGGAAGTTTGAAAGAACGTTTTTATCAATTTATTTTCAAAACCTATTAATCGGGCTTGAAATAAACCTCTGGATTCGGTGCGCGTAGTGGTTTTCTAAATAAAACCAGATCATGCCAATTTAGCCAACGAAGATTTTCAAGAGTAATAGTTTGATTCTGTATATTCAATATCGAAATTTTATTTTTAATCTTGGCCGATAAGCTTTCCATACTTAAAACATGTGGCCAAGACGAGGCTGTTCCATTACCGTTTTCATAACTTCCTCAGCTCTGAAAAACCGGTTTTTGGCAGCAACAGAACTCCGGGGCGGGTTTTTACGAGTCTGGGATGTGAAGGTCAGTTCTGAGACCGTAGACGAGAGTGAAGACGGAAAGAAAGCTTTTGCTGATCAGCGTTTACGTTCGAACTCTTATAAAACGACGAAACTTCCAAACTAAGAAAGTATTTGAAAAAATTCTGGCTTCGGCATTACTCCAATTGGTCCGAACAGTAATCAGCACTGCGACCGTTCGTACTGGTTACTATTCTCCCTTTGTGATCGAAAAAATGTCATTTTGCAAATAGATATTATATTTAGGTGGTTTTTTAAATTTCAAATACATCAAATCACATTTGCTTGAAAACTTTTTCACCAATTTTATACAATGTTCAGGGTGTCCTTTTTAGATGGCTTGGCTGAATTTATCTTGAACAGATGTCGTTGTCGAAAAACCAAAAAATACTTCTTTAATGAGTAGTCTAGTTTTCAATTTTACCGCTTTTTTGAAATATTTCTTTCTGGATACTTCAGGGCCAGAAAACATGATATTTTAAATGAAAACGTATTCATGTTTGGAATGATATTTTACACTGAAAACGATGGCGCAATCAGATCAATTTCTTTGGATGATGTTGATAGATCTTCGAACATCTCTGTGTTTCTGTTGTTTTTGATGTTAGAATTTTTTTGTAATGTTACCGTTTATTTATCAAAAACGTGCGTAGCCACTGCTGTTTTTCCCGTGACATTTCTGTTGTTGACGTAGTGAGGAGCGGCAAACCAACTTTTGCATTTTATTGCTGATATTTGTCGGTCATTATTCTGGCCCGGTTAATTTGCAAACATATGTTGATTAAGGTTTAAAAATTATAGAAGAAAGTTATAAATAATTATGTTAATATGTAGATGCATTTTAATTTAATCAAAGCAATCCATATTTTTTATAACATAATTATTTAATTAATTTTTAAACAAAACTCACCTGTCGCTAAACATCTCACATTGTTAACAATGATCTATTTAAAAACTAAGCACAAAGGTTTTATTAAAATTTTCAAGTTTATTATTGAAAATATTAATAAAAATGAATTAAGATATTCCTTTTCACATTTAGTGCTATAACTCTTTACTTTATAACTTCGACCAATTTAAAATCTGATTGCGCCAACGTTTTCAGTGTAACAATCCTTAACAAAAGTGTTGGTATAAAAGCATACGTTCTTATTTAAAATGCCAAAGATACTGGCTATGAAATGTACTGATAAACAACACACACACAAAAAAAGGGTAAAAACTAGACTAAAATATATATTAAGTACGTACTTTTTGGTTTTTCAATAACGTTATCTGCGAAATTCAGCCGGGCTATATAAAAAAAAGACACTGATTGTTTAATTTTGCTTCATTGATCAAGTGATATTGAACGATAAATTGATAAGTAATTCTGTGGTTCGGGACTTGAAGTATGGATCCGGGAATGTGATAAGACAACAAATCAATTTTTTATCTTTCTAAGTTATTCTTCAATGAATTATTTATTGTGTAAATTGCCTGAAAATAAATATCTGTCTTAGCACAAGGCTATAACGGGCCGATTTCGCAGGAATCCATTTATCAGACCGTCAGCTCGAGCAATGTCAAAAATTAATTGTTTCCTACAGTGTTTAGTGGCGGATTATGTTTATTTGCGAGGGGGGTTTTATTTTTAAATTAGCGGGGTTAACAACTTATTTAATAGGTTAATCAGACCCGCTCATTTTAATTAAAGCTCCCTATTACCTGCCTAACCATGACACTAACAACTAACCTATTAAAACCAAATGGATAGTGATAAAAAAAATTTTAATTGCTTTTTTCTCTTAGGAAGACATTGCCGTTAGGTTTTTATACTCCTTTATTTTGAATTTTTTTTGTTCGTTTCGAGATTTACACACATCATCAGGAACATAAAATATTCTTTTTATAAAAGTATCATGATCATCATCATCATTTCAAAAGTATATTAATATTTTACATTGTTTTGTTTTTTTATTTTACCTTGTTTGTAATTTGTGTATGATTTCGAGTTGTGTAAAGAATTACGACCGTTTTTCATATATAAATTTACATCTTTATTTTACTTTATTAATAATTTCTTAAAATTTAATTAATTTAATTTATTTTTATACTTATTTTATATGTTAAATTTATTTGATTATTTTTAATAAATTTATTATTACTTTTGTTTAAGTAAAAATGGAAATTGAACACATAAAGAATGGTCCTAAATTCTTGAATTAACTCACAATCACGTAAAAAAATTAAGCAAACAATTTTTTCCAAAACAATTGTAAAATACTAATATTCCTTTTACGATGATGGGTTTTTATATAAATTATTTTTTTTTAAGTTTCTGATGGTGGGTATATCCCGTTACGTCAAAATTTAAAAAATAAAAGAGTATAAAATCTACATTAAAATGTTCACCAAAAAACAATTATAACAAAAAAGACAAGATGGTCTTTTACTATAATATGTAAAAAAACACTTAATACATTAATAACATACACACTCACACATAATTTACCAATCCTTAAAATGTACAATTAAAACCGGGAAAATAGTGCTTACGTTAAACCTTCTCTTGTAAGTTCAGTATCTTATTTATTTACATTATACGTTTCCTTCTAAATTCAGCTGACAATCTTGTAGTCTGTAAGTCTGAGTAATCCCAAGGGAAGTAAAGGGAAATTAGCTTAAAGGATCTAGCGATCAGGATCGACTTGTTGCACAGCAGAGGTTATGAGGCCATTTTGAAAAGGGTTCGTGAAATTTGTCCAATTTCGTTCAGGTGCTGAGTCGCCTTCTCCACAATTACCGATCTCCTTTAACTCTCCTATATTGCAAGCAAACGGGCTTTAGTCCACAACCCACTGCCATTTAAGAAAAACAACATAAAAAAAGTAAAGAAACCGGCCACTTCCACAGATGGGAATCTTTCGGGATTCGACATAACCCATCAAATAGCCATGGCCTTGCTTTTTTTCAGTCCGTTTATTCCTTCAGCGGAAAACGAGGTAAAAAAATGGGAGCGAGAGTTTGTCTAAACCCAAGGTAATCCCAAGGAATAGCTTCCCACCGAGATGTTAACTTTGCTAACCTAAAGAAACAAACGATTTTTACGACTTTGAAAACAATCCAAAACTTGTTGCACTACAGAAAATTTTCTGGAAGAAGATTGTTTTTAAAATATATGGGTGGTGATTATTAGTTATCGTTAATTATTGCGAAATATATTTGACACAAACACTATGTAGTACGTCGATTAAGCGGTTTTCATTTTCTTCTAATGCGACTATATAATTAAATATATTTTTTTAAAGATATTTAAAGGTGTTGTAAAAACTATTTCTATTTGAATTTACTGGTACATTATTGTTTATTATAGTGTTATGTATTGTAGTACCAATGTAAATGATACAAGCTGTAATATTTATATCTATAGACGCTGAATCTATCTCGCCTCGCAACTCCCGGGAGTTCCAGTTTTAGTAGTCAATTACCAGTAGGTCTCGACAATAACATATCCCGGGTGTTGGCTGTGTAGGGTCTAAACATTGGTCTTATCCGTGGGGTTGGCTATGAAGGTTAGCTAGGTCATTTCACCCCAACGCAATCGGCAGTTTCTAGATTGAAGCTCAGTTTCTATACACCTTACACTAACCTAATTGAAGGCTGATGGCGACTCGATATTCTGCCATTCTGCCATCTACCCTATCACTCTCTTATAAATACATTCACTCACAACACACACTAGGGCATACAGCACTATCAATATACAATAAAACAGCGATATATATATATATATATATATAATACAATCATCAGAACAGTAAACTCCTCGCTGTCGTGCCCAAGTACAATTCTAATGTACGGTGGTATTCTTACACATTCACTATATAGAGCCGAGGAATTGCATCCTTCAGTTAAGTAGAAAAGGGAGTGTCAGTGTGTCAGCCTCGCCAGGCTTAATCGGGTGAAGATGATATTCTTCTATGAGCAGATCCCTTGAAGGCCACATATCCAGTGCCCTTGATACATAAAAGCCGATACAGACCAACCATATATACCAATACCATAATACCATTCTATTGCATTTTTATCGTCAGAGGCCCGGATCCGAATGTCCGGGGGAGGCCATAGCTGCCTCGTTCTCCTTAATACCCCTTCAGTGTTTCCGCGTTCCTTGCCGAGACTCTTCAGCTCATGTATAAATGTATTGTAATTTTATTAGGTTCTTTTACAACATAAAAAAGTATGTTTCCTTCCTTTTCTCAACTTTCAAGTTTACAGTTTGCCATTTTGATCGCGCAAGACGAAGTACTCTATATTCATACTATTTTTTCCCAAAATTCTTATTAATGGTAGTATTATTTCTATTGATATTGAGTATTTTGACAATTTATTACATTATTTGCTAACTTCACACCTTCATAAACTCAATTGGGAGATTTATGAAACAAAGTATGACCTTATTGTTTTCCTAGGGGATTTTGGTCCCAGAATAAAGTATTTTCTTCTCTCTCTACCTATCTATTTACCTCTCTCTATCTTGTCTATCTGGCTATCCATCTATCTCCGATTTTTCATTTTTATTATTTTCTTTGTTAGTTTCATAGCCTTTCATAGCCTGTTGTCGTTAACTTTCGTGACAATCGGCATGCCACAGTCTTGTGTGATATTTATATATCTTTTTTTACTTAAAGCGAAACGTTGTGAGCGTTAGGTTTTTTGTTTATTTTTTAAAGATGGATTTGTCATATATTTAAAGTCAGATTACATTTTTTAAATATATAATTTGGTTAAATGAAAATTAATTTGTAGGAACATTTTTCTGAAGTGTGGGTTTCTATTTACCGATTTAATCACGTTACTACAAGAAAGTGAAGGGTTGTATTAGTAAAAAAAGAACAAAAAACAAAACCTTTCGAAAATATTAGCGCCCCAACAAATGAAATTTTCTATTTTAACAAAATACATTATTAAGATTTGTTATAAATAAAAATGGATTAAAGGCCGAACGTTTATCTTTAAAAAAATATATATAATAATAGTAATAATGCCAAAAAATTCCTTTCTAACAGATTAAACGCTATTTCACTTAATGTTTCCTGAAATGCCAGGTGAACAAAAATATTGCTGCCTTTATACATCGTCCAAGTCGAACTCATTAGTCATAAAATTGACCATAATGTAGTTTAAATGGTAATTTGTTTTTAAGCACAATTCACTCATTTTCCCATGACAATCCTAAAATTAGATGATGTCCTTACTGAGACCTTCCTGTATTTCAGTAACATTTAAGAATTATAATTTGAGTTAATTTATTTCGTGACGTTGAAAACCTCATTTAACTTAACAATACAAGAAGAGACAGGTAAGGTCTTATAGAATGCAAATCATTCGACCGACTCATAATGAAACTCCGAGTCGGCTATCCACATTAAACACCGCAGATAAATGAACATGCAAATGTAACGTACTTATTGCATTAGGCTAAATCCGGCATTTGTCATCGGGGTTTGTTTCTAACGCGATTATTTATATAGTAAGCCAATCGTTACAACCTTTTCTCTTTTTGTAAAATGGGGGAGTCTGTCGCAAAATATGTCGGAAGCAGAATTAGTAAACTGATATATATTTCTTCTCCTTTGAGGTACGGAACTGCCGATTTCGGGCTTTGGGGAAAGAGAGTTTAGAGATTCTCCCTTTGGGTTATTTATTTATCAAAGGTGCTCGACGGGGAGCCGCTTTGCAAATAATAAATAACCAACCAATTTCATAATTCACATTTTTTCAAGGAGACATTTCGTGGAAACGGACAAAATGGATTTTATGTCAAAGATCGTCCTCCCTTGAGGGTTTACCACGTTGTATCCGAATTGGGTTTGTTTTATTTAAATAAATAATTCTATTAAATTCTACTTGTTTCCTGATCTTATACCTTAGATATTTATCATGTAACGTTTGCGATAAATTCCGCATTCGATTCAGGAAAATCAATGAATAGACACACCTTGTCGAATGGAAGGCGAAAATTAGACTTGATCAAACTGTTTTTTAATTTCAAAAATGACTAATAAATGCGTTGTCGGTTTTAGAAAAATGTAGGATATCCAGAAATTCATGGATTGAAAAAAAAATCTATTCGTACTGTACACAATAAATAATATACATTGAGTAAATAATATTTTCTATAAATATTATAATGTTTAATATATTTTATTATAATTTTTTTTCTATATCTATAATTTTCTATAAATAGCATTTTCTTGATTGTACCCGTCAGACCAGACGGCAACGGGGAGACCAGTCAGTGCTGGAACACTCTTTTATTCTGTTAGGAGGGTTAATATAGGAGGCTATGAGTTAATATCATAAGGCCACCATCGTTTTAAAAGGCGTGGAGGATTATAAAGGTGGGACGTGGGAAGTTGAGGTACGATTTTGGGCTAGTGGGTTAAAGTGGAGGGATATTTTAGTGTGGAAATTGAGGAAGCGTGTTTGGATGACAACCTTGACGAATGGGATTTTAAGGCCTTTACAAATCAATGATTTGGATTGAACAGATTGAATCCGTTGGATGCTAGAGGATTCGGCCGAGCTCCATAGTTCGACTCCGTATGTCCTAATAGGTCTGATGAATATCTTTAAGAGGTCACTTTAATGTTTAGTGTTGATTTTGGCACCTGAAGGTATTGGAATCGTTCATATCTTTTGACAGGTACTTGCGTTTTAATGATGTAAGTGGATTCCCTGTAAGTCAGCTAAGTAAAGGTAGTAGCGGATTTGGTTGGATGATATTAGCTTGTTATGTGCAGGTTGACGTTTGATCGTAAACTAACTTGTCTTTTTACTTGGACAACATGATCCGCCATCCGAGTGCACCTGTGTGAGGCTCAGGTGTTATTGGATTGCTTCTCTAGCTAGGATCACATTGGAATGTGTTGGTACGTGTCGTTCGCGTGAATGTGTGTTTGGGTGGGTATGGATTTTTGATAGTAGTTTTTTTAATGTATTCAGAGCACAAGAAAGTTAGAAGTTGGCCGTTTCATATTGTTTTGAGCATATCAAGGACAATATGACAATATGAATTTAATATTATACTGTAAAAAAACATTTTTTGAACGTTTGTATGCACGAAATATATGTTGCCCTTATGGTTTAGGTCACAATTTGTGTTTGTTTTTAATAAACAATAGGAGTAACAAGAGAAGAATAAAATTAATCAAAATTTAATTGAACTTAGCAGGTCTGTAAACATTTTTAAAGCAACCCGGTAACTATTGTCATGAATTAATAATTAATTTTATTTTACTTAACATGAATTGGTTTAGCACAAAAATAAAATGGCTTAATTTAATTTTCCAAGTGGTTTTATTTTTTAGTCGGTTCATAAAAACATGCTGTTTTTTTGCCCACCGAGTTGCGAATCGTTGAAATTTATTCCGGCTGTTGGCGCTTAAATAGTGCCTTTATTTTCCCAACGAGATAAGGTCTCCGTTTAGAAATTGTGTCACGCTTGATACCTCGACCTTGGCGATATTTTCATGAGCCTTCCGTCAATTACTTTCATAGCTCATTACAAATAACCCACGGTCGGAACTTTGCTATTATTTAAGGTATCCTAACGACCGGATTGTTCCACAATTAAAGGAGAGGACGTTTGGTTTAAAATTGCGGACCGTCTTCTGGCTGGATGTAGGTCGGGCGCTCCGTGCATGATAATGATGACCTCGGCGCGACCAGACTAATCGGCAACCATTGTACCCAAACTACAACAAAAGAGAAATAACATACGCCATTAAAATGTTGCTGTACTTTATACGGCGAATCCGCTGATTAACACTGAAATCCTGAATTTACATTACATCTGATGTAGCGTCCAGCCGCTCTTCGCCGGTCGTAGATGCATGTCTGTCGGAAGTCAACAAACTACTGATAAATAATATGCTGATAAATGAACGAATAAAACCTCAAGCTGTTAGACGAATCTGAATGATATGTAGAAAAGAAGATCCGACTGATAAATATTTACTACGTTTGTTCAATTGTTAAACTGTCAATAAAAATGTTACGTTTAGAACAATGAAAACCAAACCATATTAGAGGTTAATGCACTGAACCACCAAAAACCAAAGTTTCTGGACGTTTAGCTCATTCCATTATAAATAAAACCGATCTTGATATCAGTAAACGTTCTGGCACAATCGTGCGACAAGATTGAAAGAGGACATTGTTCATTGGTGCCATGAATACAAAGACGATATAGCCCAATCTGGGTGCCCCTAAAAAAGAACCCTCCAATACTCGTAACACTACGATATATCGAAAGTTAGGGGCCGACCGGAAATAACTGCCCCTTCAAAAAATTCGTTCGAACGTTTTGCATAAACTGATGCGGCAACTCTGAAGAAATAGCGAAACCCTGCTATATTGATGTACAACGTAGATATTTATCTCTTTATGTTTTGTGGGCTAATTGATCATATTAATATTTCAATTAATTATTATTTTTATGTAGGATCTTGGTTGAGATGAAAAAATGTCACCTGCTGGATCTATAAGACATAAAAAGAAAAATTAATTGAAGTAGATATTTATACTAAGTTGATTTATTGTGGGGTTTATTGGAGTACTATTAATGCAGATATAGTGTAGAAATACAGATTAGATGTCATCTCAGTGTCTACATCATAGTGCCCAAATTTTGGACAATTGAATAAAATTAATTATAATCGTAGCTGTGTAGATAAATAAAACACACTCAGACCGGCTTGTATTTCTCCCACAGTTTAACGAATGACCTTTTTTAACCCTAAACTTTCTTTTATGTAGCGTAAAAAAATACTGGAAATATATCCTCGGAGCCATTCCTTGCATATTAAAATCCACCCAACTTTCTTTGTGAAAATATGATTTTCTATTCCGCTTAAATTTTCTCTTGATCTCTTAAATTCTAAACGCGGTAATTGCGGACGTTTGTTAAAATCTTATTTCCGCGTCGTCCCTGAATGGTAAAGTTGCAAATTATTTCAGTCGTTATAATGTCGAATTAATGCAAACTTTTTATCGTTGACAGTGTTATTTGAAATATTTTATTTTGCTGTATGTGGTTTCTAAATGGTTATTGTCTGCTCTCCCCGAGGTCCGAATTTGTCGGCTATATAACTGCTTATTTATTGCTGCAATATGTTGCAAGTGCATTAAAGCAGTTTTTTAGAGATGAAAAAAACGTTATTTCACTACTCTCTAGCATTTATAACACCGTTTATAAATAAACTGGCGAGAGAATGGCATTACTTCGATGATTAATAACACCCAAGGATGTCATTTAAAACAAGAATAAGTTTCTATAGATGAAAACAGTTTTTAGCATAATTGATCAGCTCAGCAAAAATGCATGATTGTTACAAACATTTCTTAGGCCGTCATGTCTGTTTTTCAGATAAGGTAATCAGATTGAATATTTTGATTATTTAATTGTTATCTATCTACGATGATTACGTCAAGCCCTACTATCCGTGACTACGAATAAGACGTTAAAATCAGCGACAGTCGAATGTTGTATAAGAAGTATGTATAATCTTAGAAACATTGTGTCAAATGGGTTTTTATTATTACGGAGTTGTAATTAGTTAGGGCGGGTTAGGTATATCGGTGATCTGATGGAACGACTTTTGGGACGAACCTTTCATATAAAGCCCGTTCTTCACTTTCACCCTACATATTTCTTAGTATTGGCAGTCGTACTTTCATGGTGTCTGGAAGTGACTCTTAATTAAAAAAAAAACTCCAAGTCCACAAAAATTGAGTTTGCCTGTTATCAGGAATGCTCCTTGGTATATTCGTAATTCTGTGCTTTACATGTACTAAAAATACTTTACGTCAACGAAGTGATGGAAGAAGCGTATGAAAAGTTGTATTAACGCGTAACTAAGCACTCGAATACCATCTTCCTTATTTTACCCTGTCACTGTCGACGTTACGCAAACTTAAAATTCTGAAAAAGAAACATCACGCTGACCTTGTTATGTGCATAAATTTAGCAAAAAAAAAAAAACTCCAACTTTCGGAGTACAGGCACTGGATTGAAACATCCTCACACGTTTCATGTCAATTAGCGTTAACACTACGGTATACATTTTTTTCATTATTTGTCAAACTGTATATGACTTATGTCCAACCTACATTGAGTAGGAATTATTTTCGGTTACGTTCCGCTCCTTGTACAAACACAATGCGATCCGGAAGAGACACAAGTTGCTGCATAATTATACATCCGAATTCGCTTTCGACGGTCGGGGTTTTGATTCGCGATTGATTGTTTGTAAATGAACGTGTTACGACAAATATCTATTAAAGCTGAAACGAGCCTGTTCAATTTTGGCGTTCCGTATGTCATAACCAGAGCGAATTCAAATCGATCAGTTATAATTTTACGGGCGTGTTTAAATTGGTTGAACGAGCAAAACTAATTGACCGATTCCTTCGAAGTCATGGACAAGCAACGCTCTTGATCATTTTATTATTAAAAAAAACAAAAAAAAAACAGCCATTTACCGTCATAAAAATGTATAAGTAAATAAGTTGAGTGTGGGAATGCGAGCGTACTAATAGATAATGTGATTTCAATTTAGCTAACACCCAGTCGCACGCGCCCACAATTCTTAAAAAACACATGGACGCGCGTTCACACACAATTAACGGAATTAACATCGTATTATCACAGTGATCAGCGATCACACGAAAGTTCTCTCTCTCTCTCTCTCTCTCTCTCTCTCTCTCTCTCCTCTCCTCTCCTCTCCTCTCCTCTCCTCTCC
>CM077099.1:23682280-23697237 GCA_039619505.1 Cimex hemipterus
TCTCCCCCTCATCATATAGGTTATAGCTGTTTGTATTTTAAACGAATGAATATGCATCTTCGAAAAATTTAAATCAACTTCTGTGTCCTATTCTTGTTATCTATTTAATAGGGAAATTTTCTGAACTTATCTAGATTTATTTTTATTTCAAACTTGGTAACATTATAACAAACAAAAATATTAAAATTAGTGTAGTTCTTTATTTTATGTTTTTAGGTTTGACTTACGCTTTCAGTTTTGAACAATGTAAGCGTCTGAAAGGAATGAATAATTCAAAACATTCAATTTTTAAACATACATCTGAATGGACTGACTAAGCAGCAGAGCACTCATTTTTTTAAAATTATATTCTTGTCGTTTCCGAAAATCTTTGGTTTTTCTAACGCGTTTCGGCTTTTCGCCACTTTAAGGCAAGGAACTTCATCACTCCTCAGCCACCAATAGGAAATAAAATAGAACAATCATATCCAGTACATGCAGACACGCTAGGTTACAAATAAATTAATAAAATTAAACTTACATAATTATCACAATCTATTATATTTATAATAATCTATTAACTTTTGTAGTCCCATTGACCAAATAAATTGTTTGCAACTAATTAAGGCTTTGGTTGGGATTAAAAAATGGTGGGTTCGAATCCCCCGATGACACTAATTTTTTGTATCTCAACCAAGGCCTTAATTAAAAACAGTTTATAGTAATATTTATTTTCCTACGTTCCTCTTCTTTCGGATGGTATTTTTGTCATTAAATTATTTTAGTCGTTTCGGAAATATAGTCGTTTCAGACAGATATTCATATAACCACTCCTAAAAAACTCATTTTTGGTAACAAATCGATAAATTTCAAGTCAAACAAAAATTTATTTTTGTACTAAAACGAGATTTCAGATTAGTTTCATGAAAAATTGCATTGCCTAATTTAAATGAAAAATATTTCGGTTTTAGAAATGGTTTGGTTATTGATAAACTTTGGATACATTATACTATATTATTATTGTAATTTTTATAAGAAATTCTATGAAATGATATAATCACATAGTTGATTTGAGCAAGTAGAACGGCGGATAAAATATATCTATGTGTATAAAACGGCAAATTTTTACTTTAAACTTTTTTTGTCGAAACTAGGGCTTATAAGAAGTGATGAAGTGAAGAAAATTCGTGGAATCACCAAAAAAGTTTGATCTAAATCAGTTACTCACCAACCTGGTCGTCCCCTTGTATGTTATATCGCATTCAACCTTAACACATCTGATTTATTGATGGGAGGTTTAGTGGTCCCAGAATTGAGCCATGTAAACCTCTGTAGTAACAGGAATTGTTAAGAGCCTATTTATAAATAGTTTTTGAAAGCGATGCGAAAAGTGTCATTAAAATCAATCAAGGCAAACACAATGCCATCAAAAGCTTCATGTTTAATAATTAAAACGTCCCTATTGACAGGAACAAGCCTCAGATCAAGAAATCTACCTGCTAATAAATCATTTTTCATTTTCGAAGTTTTGCAATAGAGAGCATCTCTTGGTGGGCAGCAATTTTTTGCATAATTGATGGTAACATATGTTCCAGTTTTTTTACCTAAATTGTTATCGAAACATTTCTAGTTCATTGGAATGAGAACAAAATTTAAAGTAATTTACATATCATAGAACCAGTTGTTTGGAAAAACACTGATAAGATTAGTTTTATGGACTAATTGTTTTGCTCAATGAGTTCAAAAGACAATAGAGAAATGTGGAAATATTGCTAGACGGTATGACTCAAGGTTGTCTCCTATTATTTAAGCTGATAACTAAGTAATAATTCATAAATTTCACGTTTTGAACATTAAAAAATTATCTAAATTTTTTTCAACGTGATAAAAAATAGACTAAATATAGACGAAATCTTGATTAATTTATTGAATGAAAGACTTTACATATCATATTTGCATGATGTTAAAGTGGGATTGATGGTTTATTATATTAATGACATTGATTTTTTTAAATTTTCAGGTAAGAACCGTCACTAAGAATATGGTTTTTCGTAAGTAGAATATTTTTATAAATAAAATTAATTGAAACGTTTTTAAGTTTAATTGTTTCATTCGGAGCTCGGATTAAAAAAGTTTTCCCAAGTAGAAATGTAAATATAACGCGGTTGGCGGATACCGTGTACAATGATAACACAGGGTCGGGAGAAAAAAGAACGGATGATGAATTGTGTCGATTTTAAAATGTAAATTACACAAGTGTTGTTAATTAGGAGATTTTTTGTCATTAAAAGTAACTGGTTCGAATTCAAGGGCGTGCGATTCAAATCCATAACACGTAACAAAAAGCTTTTTGTAAATTTAGAATAATTATTTTAAATTATTCTATTGATTTGGTTTAGTCTGTTCATACGTTCTTTCTCGCATATTTATAAAGTAAATTCTGGCTTGGCCGCTGTTCATCCTTTGAAAAAGGTTTAATGTATTGTTCTTACTTTTGGAGAAAAACTGACTTTTGAACAAACAAGAGAAGAAAAAAAACGAATTGTGTAAAATGTTGAAAAACAATCGCCCTTTTGACCTAAGCATACTATATTATTAGGGGTCCTAAAGGTTAAATGTGTTATAGTTTGCTCTCGGTTGACATTTGGCATTTATGTAATACGACAAATGGAGGGCGGAACCAAAATTTCGAGAAGGGAAAAATGATGGGTGTGGGTTAGCATTGACACAGTGGCATTTCGGGGGGAATGAATTTATTTTATATATGAGGAGCTGGTGGGCATGTTAATGATCCGTTTCCCAATATAAACCACTATTTGCCATAGATAAGCGATAAAAAGAGAAAGTCAAATTTGTCAGTGTAACCTTAGCCTGCATTGAATTGATTCTTGAACTTAAACAGAATAATCAATTTTGTAAAATCCGTGATCTACTCTCTTTGACTACTTTAACGATGGATGTTTATTGCAATATTCATCAGATCTGTATAAGACATTATATTCATATTTTCTTGTGGCATTTCTGACGAAAACGTGCAAAAAGCTTTTTTTAAACTACAATTAATTAAGGTTTATAGTTGGGATAAAAAACGTCAACGTCACGAGCGGGATTCGAAACCACGATCTTCGGCTTGATACGCCGCTGCTCTACCACTTGAGCTACCGTGAACTCCATCCACTCGGACATCAACTTCCCTTCTCAACTCCACCTTTTTGAATGTCCGAATGGATCGAAGTCGCTATTGCTCAAGGAATATCTAAAGGAAGTGGGTTCGAAGCTCGCTCGTGCCATTAACTTTTTTTTATCTCAACTAAAAACCTTAATCAATTGTAATGTATTAATTGGTCAAGCGGACCACCAAATTAGTGAATACTATATAAACGTTGATATTTTGTTTTCTTTATTTTATTTCTTTATAGTTGAAAACTTCCATTCTAAAAGAATACCCTATAGGTACTAGGAGGTGGGGTTTGTGTGCCCCAGGCACTGCAGCCTTCTGGCTTATTGATACCCAATAGGAATTACATCATACAAAAACTATATTCTAAACAAAGAAGTGTTCGTACACGATTCAGAAATAATCAATAGAAAATTGATGTATAGTTTTCTAATTTACATTTTTTTAACAATTCATATTTGCAATAAAATAATTGCTCTTCAGATTTAAATTGCAACATTTTTCCCGTAAATTATCGTATGTGATATATCATATAACAAAAATATATTCATCCTACACAAAATAAACTACTAAAAATGTGCCCACTGTTTCGGGAAAATTTATTTTTGATGAATTTAATGTTAAAAATTATTACGTAAAATAGATTTATTTGAGCATGCTATTTATTATGTTTAGTACCGAAATGACAAATGTAATTTTAGTATAGTCTTTTATCATATATTACGAGTTTTTATCTTTTTAATTAATTATTGAATATCGTTCCGTTGAAGTATTTAATTTTTTGTGTCATAATTTTAAAGATATGCTTAAGCCAGACGGTAGAACAAACAAGGACAATCGTCTTTTGTTGTTTATTTCAAACGAAAAGTATTTTTATCCTTATATAAATTACAAAATAATTATTTTAATGAAAATCAAATTAAACGTGATCAGAAATTTTAATTACAATTGTTTAGTGATGCTGGTTTGTTTGCAAGATAATTCACCGAAATATTGAAAAACCTTTTTTTTTTATTAACGGCTTTATGAACCGCATATGAGCCAAGGAGACGATTTATTTGATCGGGTATCGTGGACCAAAGGCGAGAGGCTACGGTGGGAATCGAACCCACGACCGGAAAAACATTTAGTAGCAGTGATTTTTCAAAGATCGTGAGACTAGGTCTGCTGTGATGTAGGTTAGAAAAACATTTGCTTTATCGTGCAAACGTTTCGATCTTTATTAAGTTCACCTTCAGATACTGGATTTATAAACATGGTGTAAATTATACAAGGCAGTATAACCCTGAAGATAATCTCAATAATGTTGGAACGATAAAGAAAATGTTTTTCTAACCAACATCACACCAGATTGCAGCTCACGTTCTTTAAACAATCAATAATTATCGGGCATTAAATATTACGCATTCAGTAATAGATTAAAATTTTACTAATAATTTATTATCTAATTTCCGTAGAAATAATTAATTTCTTATATCATCTCGTTAAAATAATTGTACGCTTTAGATTATTTCTTCCTTTGTCAATTTGTAGGCTATTATAAAATGTATATACAAACTATTTACTACTTTTATTGGTCTATCTATAAATATAATTCTTTAATCCTTTCTTCGGACCAGGAAATTATGGTTTTTTAAGGTAGATTTCTTCGCGATTTAGATTTTGCTTCAGGTACTGTTTAGCAGGGCATTTTTGACCTTTTAAACCATACGTCGTGGGAGTCAAAAATAACGAATAAAACGCGATCCCGGCCCATTAATTCATTGTTGTGCTAACAGGAAGATTGAACGTTTAACTGTCGATACACACCGTCACTCAGATGAAACGGAAGCGCCCCCCCTTGACAGATCGATCCCGTTTAAAATTGCCGTAAATATTTAGACTCGTAAGGGGGTAGGCTTTTCCGTGAGCGAAGTGTTACTAAAGCCTGGGAGACTTTAAAGGAAACGCTCGCGTTTATTTAAGCTTAATTGAAAACAAAATGATGAAATCGAAAAAGGCCGCTTTAAATTGCTCCTATACATTTTTTCCTTCCTGCTTCGCCACTGTTGAAATCTGGTTTTGATCCGTGGAGTCTTTTTTCCTTTTTAATATATTTTATAAGCAACCGGTTTGTCCTAAGACATTTGGGAAAATTTTCATTTCGCTTGGGTCACCATTAATTTAATTTGAATTTTTAAACTTTTTTCTTGCTATTATTTAAAGATTTATAATTTCAGTTGACAGCTAGCTTTTATTTCTAGTGAACCATAGAGTGGTCGTAATATTAAAGCATCTAAATGGAATGCTTTCAGCAAGTCAATGGAGGGATTTTGCATAACGTCTCTGTTTAAAAACATCGTTATAATTAATTCAATTATATTTCGTGATTCAATTAACCAAATAACTTCTTTCAATTAATTAATCTTTATGTAAGAAATTGGTTGAAATAAAACAGCTAGTGTCACAACATTCGGCTTAATACGATGTTCAACCATTTGAGCTATCGTGACATCGATCCACTCGGTATAATTAACGTTTTTCAAATAACGTTGTTGCCATATTGTATTACAACCAACCTACCTCTGTCTAAATTGACTATAACAGAATAATTATAAATAAATTTTGACTGAGAAAAAATCGATTATATCTATGATACGTAACGAATTTTATATTTGTACAAGTAAAAAGACAGTGACATAAAGCCCAAGTGAACCGACGAATATTTATTATTAAAAGGACGACGGCCTAACAGAAACCTAAGCCCTTCTCTCTTTAAGTCTCGCGAAGAGACTTAAAGGAATCCGAATCACTTAGCGAGAACAGGCGTACCGAGATTATCAAAACGATGATAAATGACATATAGAGAAAAAATAGAGTTCACAATAACTAATTCAGGACTTTGTGGTCCGCTTGACCAATTAATACATTACATTTAATTAAGATTTTTAGTTGAAATGAAAAAAATTTAATGCACGAGCGGGTTTCGAACCCACGATATTCGGCTAGATTCGACGCTGCTCTAGCACTTGAGCTGTCGTAACGTCCATCCACTCTGACATCAACTTCCCATCTCAACCCCACCTTATGCGTTTTCCCTCCTTTTGCCATTTTTAATGCCATTCACAATGACACAAGAATTTTTGTTGTTTTCTTAATCTATCCGTATTGCATATTTTCCAAGTTTCATGTACCGTTCCGTTAATTCTGCACATGTATAGTTCAGTTAATTTAGCGTTACATTCACGCGAACGTTATGCCATATGCCCTTAATACCGCCTCCCAAATAATTAGTTGGCGTGCCCATAAAGTAATAGACTAAAACACCATTTAATTTTCTTGCTTGGACGTTCATATATAAATTTATAGAATGCTGTCTTTTTAATATTACTACTTTAAATCTCGACACGAAGAGACGATTTAATCCCGAACAGACGATGTAATGTCTAATTGGTTTGCTAATAACAAGCAACCGCTCCGAGACATCCTGTATACGCCTTCGGTTGACAGTTATAAGTATGGAGTTTGTCGTTATGTTGTCACCGCTATATTTTCAGAGACGGATCGTTTAGAGGCTGGAAAATAAATTAGTCGGTGGCCCTCTGAATTTCCTCTTGATCTAAAAATGCCGTCTTAATGGCAAAGAAAGTGCTTTCCGACGGATCGATTTGGGGATATTTACGACGGGCAACTCTAGAGGCCATCTCTAATTTCTTGATTGATCTTTAAAATCAAATATACAACCCTTTAACGTTTGACTCTTGAAAGGACGGCTATTTATAAACTGTGGGACACGCTCTTTTTATATAGTATCAAAATTTAATATAAATACTTGAGACGTTTTATTTTTGATCTTCAATAGAATTTACAAAAATAGGCCATTTTTGAGCAGACGGTCAATTTTGTAGTATAAAATAAATATTGAAAACAAGCGCATTGTTACCCAATATCATTTATTGCTTTTCAGTCAGTTGTTCGATCTCAAGTACCGATAAGTCGAAAACTGATGCAAAATTAAACGATTTTTCCGTTTAACAGTGAGAGACAGTTCGACAAGTGATTTCGGCAGTCGAAGGTCGTGGGTTCGAATCCCATTCGTGACACTAATTTTTCTTCTCAACCGTCTTTATATAATAATTGAACGCCTCACGTGGAAACCTCATTCTAGACTTAAACGGCAAGTATTCAATAGACAATACAAACTTGTTTCTCGACTTTTAAACTAGATGCGGTCTGGTGTGATGTAGGTTTCAGAAAAAATTTTTTTTATCGTGCCAACGTTGAAGATGATCTCAATAAAGATCGAAACGTCGGCAGTATATAGAAAATGTTTTTCTGAAACCTACATACCAGACCGCATCTGAATTTCTGAATAATTATTTTATATAATTCTGTATGAATATTATTTTTTTAATAGGTGTGATTTTTAAAACATTATTTAAAAAATGCTTTTTTTTTTCCCTTAAAATCTTTTTTTCCCTTAATGCTGTAGATTGGAGAGGAGATCCTAATATTAAGATGATTTTTGCACTGTTTGAAACCACACGATTCCTACTTGCACTATACAAGCTATTGCAGTCGTATAAATTTAAAATTCTATTTTATTTCTGAGCCGCAAACAAATTGAATTGGCACATTTAAAACGACACTAAACCTACAGTACAAAGGGAGCTTATCTGAACATCCTACCCTTTCTAAGCTCAGATTAACGAGTCCTCCTGTTTCTAATTATTGGGTGTAAATAGTGTTTTGTCTCCTTGTGGTTTCTTATCTGCAAGAGGAACACTTGAAACATTAGACGAACTTCAGACTTTAGTCTTCTTTCAAGATAATTGCATGGTTAAGGATGTTTAAAATAAGAACCTTCCCCACTCACTAATTTGAATGGAAATCAGATATATTTTACATTGTAGAAAAATGATATAAAATACAGATTTTTGGAATAATATTCAAAGTAGTTAGTTAAGTAACGTTAACGTTACCGTTAAGTAGTTTTTAGAAGCTAGGCAAATTGCTTAATGCTTAATTATAATGCTGATCAAATTATGTTGTTTAGTTTAAAAAAAAGAGAAGTTTTATGCGCGGAAACTACATGATCAGGATTTTGCTTGTCGGTAAACAAAAATTATGAGGAAAATCGTGCCGAAATTATTTTTCTTTATGTAGGAGGAATTTCCTATTCCAAGAATATCCAGGTATTTAATCGCGGTTAAATGATGAACCATCACAACTGAAAAGATGCAGGTGTAATTTGTTCATTGTCTGATTAAATGCGACGAGTATTATTTTTGCTTTCCGGCATGAAAAGAAGTGCCTATTCATATATTAAAAAAATAAATAAATAAAACGTCCTGGGTCAGGGAGCTTTATGCGAGGAGCAAGGCCGATCCTTTTCCTCAGGTTTGTCGAAGGACTTGCCTTCTTGGATGGCGAGATCGTGAATTTATTAATCTACCGTACTCGTGCGTCAAAGTGCGCAAGATGTCAGATTTAATCGGATGGCATCCCGGATGATGGGTGAAAGCGTTGTGTCGGCTGACCTTTAGGAACCGAATTTATCACCTTTCCTCCCACAAAACGCTTTCTTTTTTACAATTTGTCAGGAGATATTTGCCCAATCCGAAATCGAATAATACGAGGCGAAAAAATATTTGATGAAAATATAGTGACACAAAGGCGTTCAACCAAGCGACACTTGCTTGGACATCAACTGAACGTATGTTTGAGAGGTTGTCACATTTTCGTATTACAGTGTCAGTCGACCTTCCTACTTCCTGGTTAGTACAGGTTCTTCAAGTGTGTCTCAGGAAACCTTAAATGCAATGCGAGGTGATTGGAAAAATTAAATTTACATTAATTCAATTCAATAATGTTAGGGCTCTCTATCGGAGGGAAAAGTGTAGCAATGATCAACACTCGGAAAAGGGTGGTCAATCAGCGTGACGTCTGCATTTAGTTTCGAATACCTGTTTCGGTTGAGTTTCAACAGCACTTCCAAATTTGCCTATTTAAGATGCTTAAACTGTGATTAAACTATGTAAGAATGAATGGGCCAGGGGGATTATGGGCGATTTAATAACATACCGTGCTGTGATTCATGGTAAGAATTCGATTTAATCGAAGTTCGAGTATTGTATTTGTAGGTTGGTCGTCATTTTGGACTCCTCGCTGTTTATATGTATCTGTTCAACCTCGTTTTGACTTCTCGCCATCTTAGTCATGAGTTTAAAAAAATTGTTAATTGTGATCCGAATCGTGGGAATCTGTCTAAGGTCTCTTTAAACTGATAAATCTGCGGTGCCTTGTCACCCCGTTTATAAATCTGACTTTAGGTTCTTTGTTTTTAGCTCCTATCACGCCTAAATAAAACCTACAAATACACAAATAATTTTAAATCATATGGGTTTTTGGTTTTGGATATTGAATACAAAAATACTACCGGCGTGCATTTCCACAATCTTCAGTGGGTTTTTGTTTAAACCAGCAAGGATAGGCAGTCAAAAATAATTGGAAGCGACCAAACAACGATACTATTTACAAAATGTATTTTTAATTTGATTACCAACTCATAACTTTCTTTCCTTAAAATTCTCTTTAGAAACAATTATTTCCACAATAATAATTATTTATTTATAATACAATAATAATTATTGGAACGAATGTATTTCCTTATTCCTCAATTACCATCATGAATATCGTGCTCTACTGAGCAGTGTGAACGAAGTCTGGTGTGTGATGGTAATTTATTAGCGTAAATGGAGGAGTTATCCCTAATTACATCGAGGAATATAGAGTATTGTGGGGTAGTGTGAATGCTAATTAAATTTTCATGTTTTTATCTTGTTTTTCTTTTTTTTGGATTTGTGTGTTACTTGTGCTATTTAATCCAGATGAGGCTAGTAATAGGATAACTAAAGGAGGTTGGTTTCAGTTATGTCAAAAAATTTTAACTTGGAGAAACAGCAAAAGAACTTAGTATATTTACAACGCGACAAAGATAAGAAAAAGAGACAACATATCATTTTACTAGATGTCATCGTCCTTGATAATTAATACGTCGGTATAAATACCTAATGAATTCTATCGTAATAAAAATTACCTAAGAAAATTGCTTTTTGCGGTTTGATCCTAATCTAAAAATATTACAGTAAAATTAATAATTTTGATTATTAGCATCTTCCTAATAAATAATGGCGCTTTTTTTGTTAATTTAATTTGAGCTGTGAAAAATTTATCCAACAAAATATACTGAAATAACGAAATTTGCAGGGATGTGCAGAAATATGTGGTGATTTATGTAAATCCTTGAGATCGAGTTTATGATTAGCAGGGATTCCTTTTTAATCTGGCATAACGATGTTCACCCAAGTGCCAAAAACGCCTAATCGGCTCGCTTTCTGTCAGATTTATGTAATAAATGTAGCCGTTATAAAAGAAGAGCAATGACTTGATTAATGATTACAAAAAGGAAAGCGTTTTTAGATAGAGATCTGTGTAATGTGTCGTATTTCCGACGCTTCGAACTTCTTAACGGTCATTAGTCCTCTACTCGAAAAGCTGTTTCTACTCGTTCTAACTTTTTCTAGTATCGCTAGGGAAAAAATAACTTTTTGTCAATTTACTCCTCCTCCTAGTCCTTTCAGAATCCAACGACTTATCCGTGCAGGAAATGTTTGCTAACGGTCATCTCTCCCGGCTTCCGGAAAGCGTTGTTAAACTGTTTGAAGCGAACGCTCTACGCGCATAGTTTCCTTTTGTTGCGAACACTTTGAAACTTTACTGATTGTTACCATAAATTATTCGCGGTCGACCGCACAGTTCAAAGAATTTATTGTTTGAAACTCAAAATTATTAACGCCTCCCACTTACACAACTGAGTTGAGTGTGATAGTGAAATTTGTAAAAGCAGTTGCCATTATTTCTCATTATGATCGAGTTAAAGTATTATCCAATAACGGCATCTTGTCGAAATTTTATTGCAAATGCTTATTGGATATGTAAATTTCGCTTAGCACGGTTTATTGCATCGGAGGGCCAAATGACACTGTTTAGGACTCTCCGTTTTTCAGCCTTCGTCATCAATCAGTAATAGGGTCGCAGGGTGTTTATAACAGTGGCCAACTATTGAAGATGGCAAAGAGGAGAAACACCTCTGAATGGGCAAAACAATTGGAAACGAACAAAATACATTTTCACCACCGCGAAGACCCCAACAAGAAATTCATAAACGGAGCTATTGGTTATTTAGTAAATATCTTTGTTATGGTCAAATGGAAAAAAACGCACAGGTTGTATCATAGATAGCATTCTTTCTTTTTCAATTTGAGATAGGCAAACAGATTCCTAAAACTTATTTCAATTTTGATCTGTTAAGTAATATAAGCGGAATGGTAAAACAATCGCAACAAGGTTGTTACAGATATACCGTACGTCCGTACGTTCAACTGGTGAAAGGAGAGGAGGAGGAAGAGGAGAGATAGAATGAGAGAGTCAGAGTAAGAGTGAGAGTAAGAGAGAGAAAAGGAAGAGAAAGTGAGTGAGATTGAGGGAGAGCGAACCTAATGCATTTAGTGATATTCATTTCATAATTTGCCTAAATAATCAATTTTAAAGTATAAATGTTTTGTGAAGTTAGCGATATTATGCATACTTATCGTCATATATTTACAGACTTGATAAATATACAGAATCAATACTATCATATACTATAATTGACTTAAGCTTACGAGTTTTACTATAGTAGATATATTTTTATGTATTCGTTTTTGTGTTATTTATGATCTTAATATTACGTATTAATTCCATATTAAAAAACGTAAAATTCGTCTACAATTTGAAAAATGTTAAATGTTCGTTGACATCCTGTTGAAAAAGAAATGTAAACTGTTAAAAGAAAAGAAAAGAATATCAATAAAACTGGGTTAAAACGCCGTTGAGGACGTCCTGTAATAACAGTCGTGTTTGCAAGAAACTCGAGTTGTAGAACAAGGATACCTATTCAGCCCAACTAGTGATAAATTATGAAACGATAACATGTTACTTTCGTTCCATCTCGTCGAAAACAAGGATGGCCATAAATTTCCGGTATTGGTCCCAAAGAGTCTTGTAACCGGGCGTAACGAGTGGAAAGCGAGCCGTTCTTAAAATAAAACGGGGAATTCACAGGCATACCTCTTTTCGCTGTAGATTACCTATTGTTTGTCCCCCCTCCTGGGGGTGGTAAAGGAAAAGGAAGAATACATGAAATAGTTTTTCCTAGGGGGAGAAGAAAACGAAAGAAACGTTTAGGGGGTGAAATCGCCTGGGTTTTCAGTAAGGAATAGCGATTCGAATCGTACCTTTCTCCATATAGAATTCTTTTTTATATAATAAAACGTTACAAACTGGCACGCTACATCCTGTATAAAAAACACATATCTTTAAGATTAGATGTCGCACAATGTGAAAAACGACAGGAACTGAATTTCATTTCAGTGGAAGTTTTAAAGAAAAATAACCTGTCTATATTATTGTACTTCTACGGTTTCGTGTCGTCCTACGTGAGCGTGTGCGTGTGCGAATATCAAATTAAAAGATAAAACATAGCTTTTCAGTTCAATTTATTTATTTAATTAACTAGCGTGTTGGGGTGAAATTCCTTTCCTTCATACACACTCTGTTTTTCTATTCTTTCCAATTATCCATCAATCCAGCCGTTCCTCCGTTTACGGATCCGTTGGTCATCAATCCACCTGACCGCCTGTTCATGATTTCCACCGAGTTGGAGGATGAATCGGGTAATAAGCCGGCGTCTTTAGCTGAATCGACGTGGCAAACAATTTCTTAATTGGGTCGAAGGTCCGCCCGTTCGCTTCATCGACGTTGGGCGTTTCTGTCAAATTGGCACTTTCAAATGTGACGATTAAGGGCAATTATTTGGGCCGTGATCCAATCAATCAAGCCGGATGGGATTAGGCTGAGTTTTACCGAAGCGACGTTTGAAAATTTACTATCCTACCTAAACAAAAATAAAAGTCTCTGATCTATGAAAGCGAGAACTAATTAGAGTAAATGAGGCTTTCCGTGTCCACTCAGCGTTCTTTACTCCCTGTATGAAAATGTAAATGCAGAATATTGAAATATGTAAACTTGTTAAATATGTTTGTTTCACCTGGCAAAGCACTGATGTGGAAAAGTTTTTTTTTACTTTATTTAAACGAAAAGGTCACAAACTAAGGTTCCTACCTAAAAACATCGTTTCATCGACAGGAATGTATTGATTTCAGTCTGCATCCAATCAAAATGCAATATTTTGTGTTTACATGCAAAATTAATAGTTTTTATGCTTGGTTGCTTCCGAACATTTTTAGTCTCGCTACGCTCATTGAGTTGGTTTTTAAAACTTATATAATTAAAGAAGAGCAATTTTTAAAAGTAATGTATCAATAAATTAATTATTCAAAAAATTATGCAAAATATTATTCAAATGAATTGAATTTGTATAAATCTGGTTTTGTTTATTTTTTTGATGTATAAAACAGAGAGCTCAACTCCTGCTCTCAAGCACAAGTCAAACTCATTTCCGTTCATTATACATTAATTCGTTCTACAGTATTTCATTATTTTCCCCTCAGAATAATGTAATATAATATTCAATGTATATAAATTAATTGTTGTCTTTGTCTGGTCTTTTCGCAATCTTCGGTGGTTAGTTTATCTCCGAAACTCTATTTTTTTCGAGGGTTCGCAACAGCAGAGGTCATATAAACCCTCAGGGTGCCGGTGTTTTTGAAAAAAAAGCCCATTTTTAAGTATGTCGGGTTCGAATGCAGGGCCACTGCATTCGAACCGGGGACCTTGACATTCCAGTGATGAGCGCCGTGTCAAAGACTAAACCTCGCGGCCACCGACGCCCCTCCGAAACAGAAAATGGAAAAAACAACGATTTGTTAGATATGGAATTATTCCACTTTCCTTTCCAGTCTGTCCGATGACACGGTGAGAAGCTGGATTCGCGTCTGACAGGCCAAAACGATCGGCTCACAACCCCGCGTATCCAAACAGAAAATCAGTATTCTAGACACAATATTATGGACATACAAATTTCTAATGATTGTTTTATCTTCATATTGTCAACTTAACGAGTTTAAGAGTTTTAAAATTTAAGTAGTTTTCATTGAGATCAAAAAGTCCATGGGATGAGCGGGATTCGAACTCACGATCTTTGACTAGATACGCCGCTGCTCTGCCAATCGATCTACTCGGACACCAACTTCCCATCTCAACCGCACCTTTTGAGGTTTCCCTCCTTCTAGGAGTGGATCGAGGTTACGGTAGATCAAGTGGTAGAAAAGCGGCTTATCTAGCCGAAGATGTTCCATTGCCTTTTTTTATCTCAACTAAAAACCTTAGTTAATTGTAATATATCGATTAGTCAAGCTGACCACGAAATTAGTGAGTTTAACAAATGTAGACTAATTACGAATTTGGAAGACTAATAGTAAGGAGAACGGACTAATAGTAATAAATTTACTTTTTGAGATTAATCGCACACTGTTAAGAAAACAAAAGAAAAACCTGCATCTTACGGAATTTGAAGGTCGTCGGTGATCCAAGACAGCGGATTCACGCTACATTAAATATGAAATATCAACAAGATTAAATCTCTTTAAACGAGATTAAACACCACAAAATTAGAAGTGCAATGAGATAGCGTGCGAGCGTGCTTATTAGAGAGGAAAAGTGAATAAGAATTGTAGATAGAATAGACGGAAAGGTGGAAACAGTGTGCATATATATGAGAGAGAGAGAGAGAGAGAGAGAGAGAGAGAGAGAGAGAGAG
>CM077099.1:23697637-23715205 GCA_039619505.1 Cimex hemipterus
AGAGAGAGAGAGAGAGAGAGAGAGAGAGAGAGAGAGAGAGAGAGAGAGATGTAACATCGAGCTATGTTCGTTCCAGTTTTATTTGTTTTGTTGGATTTTACTTATTTACCGGCATTTATACTCATGTAATAAATGATGCCGCAGGGACTCGATGTAATGTTTGACAACAAATGGAAATGCGCCCTTTTGGTCTTACTCGATCGCAATCTATAACATACAGGTACGATGTTTCGTCGCGAAACGAGTAGAAATCAAAGAACTATTAGACTAAAAACAGAAAGGAAACCAAATTGTGGTCGAACAGACGTTACAGGTAGCCAAAACGCGGTCTTCTTGACCTTTCCGATCGGTTGGAATGTCAAGTTCAAATTCACACTTATTTTGCCGACCACTGTAACAAACAAGCGAAATTTTATACATCTATACTATATACAGCTGAGGTTTAGGGGAATCGCATTTGAGATGTCATTAAAAGAATAAAAATTGTAATCATTGTTTTGAATATTGGAGGAAATGGTTTTTCAGTTGATTTGATTTTAATTTGGACAGACTATTGTGGAACAATTAATTATATTCATCCATCAACGTTGCTCGTATAACGCCGAGAAACGAATGTTTATTTTATTTTCTATTAGGCGGCGAATATTAAAAAGAAGTAATTTTTGTTCTAAGCCAATCGACCTGGCAATGAATGGTCATGACAATAAACCCTTTACGATCACTCTCCCATTGGCCTTCGATGGCAGAGATCGTACCAAATATCGTGGAAAAAAGGATATACACAACGAATTCACTTTTCCTTTAATGGCATGTGAAACTCGTTGTTTAAAAATTAATATCTTACAAAAAGGAAAATTAAAATTGTCTCGTCTTCCGTGATCTTACCTCAGGTCGGAATTACATTGGAAGCAAAAATAAATACAACATAATTGCCTTTTATTGTTGAATATGTTTTCTTCTTTTACTTACTAATGCTTAAACTTAAGATAAAGGGGGTATTTTCTTGTTTTATCAAGGCTGTTAGTTGATGCTGTAACTTAATGCTGTTTTAAATAGCTTTTCTGATGGGGTGGATGCATTTAAATGGTCGTTATAATAAAATTCAATTTGTATATGGGCAGGTTTAATGGTTTTGCTCCTGACAACCTAATATTAATTAAATGAACTGAGTGTTTACAACATTCGAATTGTTTAACTATTTTCTTATCTTCTTAGTTGTGTTTCATAATAAATTGGGTAAAAACTCTTTATCGCTGAACTAATGTTCCTTTTGGGTTACACAGCGGACCTCCTCGTAGTTTCGCCGTGTAAGACATTTAGAGGACTGCCCGCCGATATCTTTTCGCCCTGGACGTTATTAAAGGGTTTAAGAGTAGAATATAGCCTTTCCCTTTTTTCCCTCCGAGACAAAACATTTCCTTGACCAAGATTTCGACTTGATCTCGGGCCAACCGATTAAATCACGCCGTGAACTTGCTACGAGAGTCCTTCCCAGACTCGAAGAGCGGTTCGTTCGAAATGGAAAAAAAGAGATGAGAGGCTCCCGTGTTTATTTCCGGACTGATAGCAGGCTTTTCTGCCCGGCCCGGCCGAATTGGCAGCCGGCGGCTTCTGACGTCGCTTTCCCCAGCACAAACGTTAAATAAAAAAGGGTCTAATTTCGGGCGGACACGGGAGACCGGTCCTCTTTTCGACACCGGAAACAATGGGGTTTTTAAACGACCCTGTCATTTCGATTTAGCAAATTATATACTGTAAATGAGAGGGAAAGAAAACTGTCACTTCAGATTGTTACGACATACTGTTTAATGACTTGGCATGGGTTGTTTTATTATTTAATTGTTAAACGAACAGCTCGATTCCATCTAAAACGACATAAAATTATCAGCACAAGAATGATTATTTAATGGCTACTCGAGTTGAGGATTGGAGCCCTTTTAGGGAGTAAAGATTAACCCGTCAAATTAATATAATTATTGACGGTCTTTGTGTTAACCCTATTAACTCTATTAGGTCGTGTTAGATCGAGAAAAATATGACGTAGACTTGTAAGAATCGGCTAGTTAACAATGCTCGATCTAACATGGTAGGGCCAATGTTAGAGGTTAAATCTAGTAGGTTTCTTGGTCCGATTGAGCAAATAAATTCTTTTCAATTAATAAATCTGTATTTAAGGTATGGGTTGAGATAGAATAGTCATTGTCAAGAGCGGGATTCGAACTCATGACCTTCTTCGGGTCAATACGACGCTGCTCTATCACTCTCCACTCGTACACCAAAATCCCATCTCAACCTCACCTTTTTTCAATTTTCCCTCCTTTTGACTTTTTTTTCTCAATCAATACTTTACTTAAAGATTACATAATTGAAAAGTTAGTCGTTAAGTCGAAACGAATAGCGGTGTAATCAAGTTGTTGGCTTAGGACATAGGTTACCAAAATGGCACACCAACAAGAATTTAACAGCTGTTTTTTTGTTTATAGGTATTTTCATTTTTAAATATTCATTAATTAAATCAGACCAATAAATTTCTTTTTTAATTTCTGACCTATCCTTATACTCTCATTAATAGTGGATATATCTACCTATCCTACTAATTAATAGGCTGGTAGCCAGTAAGATACTAGTCAAATATGTCGGCACGAATTGAAGCGTGCCATTTGTTTGGTGACTAATTCTGATTTTTTTCTAACTTTTGACATGTTACAATTTAACACAAAAGAAAATCATACCAAACATGCCTCCAGGGACAGTTATATCTTTAATTTTGGTTCTACCAGTGGCCACATGCAGCATTGCGGAAAAATTAACATTTAACATGCTCAGAAAAGAAGGGAGCGTTCACAATGTTACTGGGCATTTGTATATTCGAGTTAACATCTAACTAGCATCGTGAATTTCCTTAATAGTTCACTTTCTCACAAAAGCGCTTCGTACGTACTCAGAAAACTTGGGGTACTGGACTAACAATGGAACGACTAGGTTGGTGAGTCGCGGATTTGGACCAAACCTTTTTTTGGGCGATTCTCCACTCCAAAATAACAGACTCATAGAGTTCAGTCATTTAATTTTTCGCCGTTCATTTGAAGGTAAAACATGAATGGAAAAAGGTGCAAATAGAACGTCGAAAACGAGAGAGCAGAACCTCACAACCAATACCAAATCTAGGTTTATTTTAAATTTACGTCTAAAGTCGTTCATTGGCTAAATAATAAAAATAACACCGGCCTTGAACGACTAACGTAACGATCATGTAAAAAAATTTCTCAAGGATCGTTTGCCAATTGTTGCTCAGAATCGCGGGAGCGAGACGGTAGAAATCGTGAAAGTGAAGTTTAAACGCCGTGTAAACGTTTATAACGCACGTACCGCATGTTTTTTGTTTACGGTCAAAAACTATATTCTGAAACGCTTTCTGAAGAGAATTGTCTTATATGCGACAAATGGAGTTAACTGGGCTCAGCAAAGGCTATAGGGCCAGCGGTTTTCTCTTTAAACCCCACCAAATTACCATAAATGCATAGGCACATAACCCAAAATTAGTTTGAAATCATATTAATCTATTTATCTGAAATTAACCAATTTATTCATCAAGATGTTGCACGATTATAGGATAACCTAGTCTCTGTATTCTCATCAAGGCGAATAGACAACTCTGAAATTATATCGTCATTTAATAATAGAAAAATGTTTCGTAAGTTATTCTGTATTGATTTTGTGCTTACTGTAGTTTTTTTAAATGTTACACGTTTTCATTGTATGAAAGCATAATCAATCGTTTTCCATTACTTTCACTTATCGACTTACATCATTGAAATGTCACGGTTGACATAAAATATAAAACGTTCTACAGATCCTTAACATTTTAACACCGTTACAAAATCCCAGTTTAATCCTTTACCTGTTACATTTCAACAATCAAGCATCGAAGTATCGCAATACCGGCTTCTTTCGAAATCGACTTGGTTGGTCCTGTGGTAACTTTTACTTCGGTATAATTTAAATAATATACTAAAGATTTTTTATATAATGATATATTTCAACGAGGAACTTATTACTATTTGGTTGGGTATAAGTTGAAAAAAGAGAATCAGTGTACGAGCTTATGCGGATCACATATTAGCGTCACAACCCCATTTTCTTTTTTAGCGGTTGAAAGAAGTTATTTAGTCAATCGGTCTAATTAATATAATCAATTTAATAATCATTATTCCGATATATAATGATTATTAAGTTGATTATATTACGTGGTCCGATTGACTGAATAACTTCTTTTAATTAATTAATGTTTATATAAGGTTTTGGTTGAAATGAAACAGTTTGTGTCACGAGGGGTATTCGAACCTACGACCTTCCGCTTACTACCCCGCTGCTCTACCACTAGAGCCTACCGTGCTTTCGATGCACTCGGTCCCCAACTTCCCATCTCAGCCTATCTTTCGAATTTTCCCTCCTTTTTTGCCATTTTTGGATTTTTCAAGATGAGAAGTTGGTGTCCGAGTGGATCGAAGTCATAACAGCTTAAGTGGTAGAAGAGTTGTGTATTCAGCCAATGGTCGTCGGTTGGAATCCCGCTCGTAACACCAACTTTTTCATTTCAACCAATTTAAGATTAATTAATTGAACGAATAATGATTATATGGAAGTGAGGGTCTTACAAATGAATTTGAGCAAATCCGAAATAGTGATATAATATTCGGTTCCCTGATTCATACTCTGTTAACTGTGCAGTCCATCTCCTCCGTCAACCGTCATCCGAAGTTGTCCTCAAACGCTGTATACAGAAGATGTTTAAAGTACTCCTTAGCACTCATCCCATGTACATATTCTATCATACAGACAAACTCTACCACAATTTATAGTAAAGGTACTATTTATAGCTAAAGGTAGACACTAGATATAGACACTTACAAAGCATGGCTAGGGAAGCATTGTTAAGCAACGATGTTGGTTCAAGGATATCCTTACAATGGTACCGCAGTGAACTACAGTGTTCACACATAAATAATATTAAAGAATAGTAGAGCTTCTTGAGCCACACTCAAAAGTTAAATGTAGTTTGATGTCGAATTCTAGAGAAAGTGAGGTCAAGTTTCCAATGCATGGGGAGTTCAAATTCTAAAACTTAAAGCCCTCACTGCCGTCTTACTCGAAATGGATAATGACAAACAGAAATATTAAGCAGAACGTAAGCAAACAACCATACAAGGAGATATGGGGGTGGCCATTATGTAACGACACCTACGTACTAGAAGACTTATTTCACTTTCTCGCGGTCTGTCCCAGATTGTTCAACTTAATAACGGTCGATTTTCGTGAAAGTAAGCTTTCAGCTAAAAAAAAAATTATATTAAATAAATGGCGAAAATTGGAAAATATTGTGCGTTACTGTAGAGTGAGTGACCTCGATCTAAGGGCGAGAATTGTTAAGGTAATTTATTATGTGATGTAGCAAAGTTTACTTTAAAAAACTTAAATAAGCAATGTGCAAATAGGGAAATTTTTTTAAAGTTTTTTAATTAGTATGTTCTTGATTAAATCTAAGTCAACAATGCCTATTTGAAAAAGTTTTATAATAAAAAAACTGACCTTAAATGAATTATTTATTATCTGATGTGGCCATCAACTTTACTTTCTCATGGCGTACTTAAGACCGCTGTAATCTTCTCGTTATTTTGTGTTTCGGGTTCAGGGATTTTCTGGCAGAGGTCCTAGACATCACGCAACTTGAACTGTCAAAACGGTTGCCAAATGAAAAAATATGTTTTTAGTTATCACTGTAAGGCGAACAAGTAGCAAAATGGTAATTTATTGTTATGCAAATTGAAAAAATACCTTCCCGTCTGCACCGGGCGAACGTACACGTGTTTTACAAAATTCTAAAAATACTATACTATATACATTTTTACTCCAGTGGTGGTTTTTAGAAGATTATTTAGTAATGAGATTGAAAGTGTGCCAACAAATATTGACTACACCGAACAACTCCTTGAACATTGTGTAAATCAATTTTTACTGATGAAAATTGGTTATTTATGGTAAACCATTAATTTGTAGCTCGTTGGGTTATGATATTTTTGGACTATCATCAGTGGTGGGTTTGTATCGGTACCATGCATCTCCCTGCTTATGACGCTGACGTAGCACTGAAAATTGCGAGAAGCCGAAACGAAAATGACAGATTCAATATCCCCACGGCACATCTGCCCCCCCCCCCCAAAAAAAAAAATGTGTTAGGCAAGATTTATTTTAATAAATATAATATTGTCTGTTAGAGTTACCTCTATATTAATTAGGTGATTTCTGAAAACACTTTCATAAAATTAATATCGCTCGTTCTTCCGAAGCCTATTCTTATGTGTGAATACCCTCGTAGTGACGACTGTTTTTGGAAAAAAAAAAAACATTTTTCGGGACCTCTACCTAGAGGTAAGTCGCTCTTCCTTGCGGCCACTGAGGGCTAGTTTTTTATTTTTCATTTTGTTTCAATTAAGCATCACAGGTTTAAAATCCATTATATATAAATGTGCGTTAAAAATATATATAACGTGTACAAAGATTCAAGGCACCGCGATAAATTTTGTACGGTTCGATTTCATCGACTCGTCTGGGTCGGTAGCCAAATTTTCCTGTTTTTATTACATCAAGCTTCGCTTGTTCGGCACAATTTAAAATAGAGATCTGTAAATGTTATCTGAACAAAAAAAATTAACTTCTCGTTAAAGTTATTTTATTGCTATTTAGTTGGAACAAGAGCCTTTGTACTTTTGCCAACAAAAGTCTGGTGTTTCTTAGTGGACTGAGATTCGTGGAGCCGATTTTAGAATATAACTGACACATTTGCGCAATTGTTTATCTATAAATAAAATAATCGACTACTTGAAAATGAAATGGGGTTATGATATACTCTCATATAACAACGATAACTATATACATTTTTAATTAAAATAACGGCAGTATTTAATATTGCCTTTAATCGTATTCTTATTATGTTGTTAACAAGACCAATAAAACTACTGGCCATGGGATTTTTGCTGTATATAGCCGACAACCACTTACCGTTTAAGACCCCATGATTTGAGGTAGGCGAGAGATTAAGGCGTCCGCGTCCTATTCGCCGATCTAGCGGTTCTGGGTTCGAATCCCGTGTGACCCATCAACAGGTAGTTGAACGTTAAGGCCTTCTGCATTATCGGAATTACTTTACTTCCTACTTCAATTTACTTAATGAATGGTACAAAGATTGTACCATATCCAGGAACATGTTTTAACATAACAAATTCAATGGTTTGTAAGTTATAGTAAATAAATATTTAGTGTAAGTAGACCACTTTAATTTTTGTTGATCTAGTAATCCAACCCAAGCAAAAGATAGTAAATTTGACTATAATAAAATGTTTTAATCACAGTTCGATTTCGGTCTAAATGCAAATGATACTTAATATCTTTAAAGGAGTAGAGGTTTACCTTTCGTGGATATTCCTAGGACTCTTTAGACATCGGTTACTTCATATCGCGCGCGCACATGGGAAAGCAAACAAACAAAGCTGTGACCCTCCGATAAGCCCAGCCCCCATTCCTTTTTATTATGTTTGTTTTCTTGGTTGTCTTATTTTTTTTTTTTTTTTTTTTTGTTTGTTGATAGTGACATTACAATCGTGTTTTCTATTTAGAAGCTTTTAAAGGGTTAAATACAGACGACCGCCTTTTTATAAATGAAGCAAAAGACTTATAAATCTAAAGAAATACGCGTTTGTTTTGAAAAAGAGGGAGGCAAGAAGTATAAAGTCGTGCTTTAGTTTAAACACATTCAAGGCCTACTGAAATGATTTTCAATAATGGAGACTGTAAGTGTTTGATAACCAAAATTAGGCAATCAGGTGAAACACGGACTGGATGTAGTACGATTTCAAAAGTATAAATTAAGGTTGAGAAATTGCCCTTTGAAGATGGCAGAGGTTGATAAAATGTAAATTATAGGTGATACGTTTTACAAATATGCATGCGCAGATGTTCTACGTGAAGCCTTGAATGGAAGAATATTAAAAAAATAAAGTAAGGAATGTACCATCTCGAGTCCCATTATTACATTTTTTCATGTTTCAACATTACAACATTATACAGGGTGACCTTTGTAGGCGGCCTGACTGAATTTCTCTTGAATCGATGACGCTGTGTAAAAAATCGCTTTAACACGTTTTAGTTTATTTTTTAATTTTTATCTTTTTTTTGAGAAAAATTACACATGGTACAGGCCCAGTTCAACTTCAAAATTCAAATACGACCCTATACACCCTAACACAGCATTTTAAAGGATTTTTTACACTGAAGGCCATCGTGCAGTCTGATTTTAAAATGATCAAAAAATTATGGTAAAAAAAACGGTAGCGTCATTTCTTCGAGCTGAATTAAATTCACTAGTTTTCTTGGTCCAGTTGACCAATTAATATATTTCAATTATTAAAGTTTTTAGCTGAGATAAAAAATCAGTGCCACGAGCGGGATTCGAACCCACGGTATTAGGCTAGATAGCCGCTGCTCTACTACTTGAGCGAATATATGACCTCGATCCACGCCTTGTCACACATTTGCAACACAACTAAAAACCTTAATTAATTGAAATTTTACTGTAAGATCGCTACAGGAAAGTATTCTTAATAATAACACAGTTCATTATTTATTTATTCAATGCAATCTGTTTTTGCTTTTATTTGGTATTCCCAGTCTATTGTCTAAGAATTGCTAATCAGACGGTCGCGGAAATCCGTTTAAAACGAAAATTCATTGAGCGGAAATTTGCATTTTACTTACTCGCATGCTACTTATGCAAAAATGAAAAAAAAGGATACGAAAAAACACCTCTTTTCCTCCAGAGTTTTTCAGGAGCAGTAATGATTCGTCCCCAAGGGCATCTGCTCATAGCTAAGGATCGTTAATAGGAAGACTTGCTAATGGAAGCGCTGAAATCCGCTGACCCTCGCGGGATGTCGGGTGCATAAATCTCCACGGAGAAGGAATTAGAAAGGCGCTTCCTCGTCCAAAGATAAAAATCATCCTTAAAACCTAATTGAGCGTAATTCTATGCTTTCGGATGTGCCAGGTAAAATGTTAAAAACAGCCTGGACCGACAAATTATGCAAATCACGGTCATCACGATAAGACGCAGACTGGACAGATTTCCTTTTGATAACTTTATGAATTCCCCGTGTCAATTTGGAACAATTGATGGTGTTATGAACTGATTAAACTATTGTCACTCGCATCTATTCGCTGACGATAATATAATATTTATATTTGAAAAATAAAGTGAACAACTGTGCGAATCTTTTAATCTCAAATAGTTTGAAAATTATTTAGTTTTAAATGGTTGGATTGACGCCAGTCGGATGTTGATTTAATATGACTCCCATGTTACTCAAAAAACCTCAAAGATGGAAGATAACGCGAATCTATATCCTTGCTACAATTTATCACACATTACAAAAATATATGATCCAATGTTCAACTGTGCAAAAGAATGGTCGTCTATATTAGTAAAAATAATATTTTATTACATTTCAACACTAATTTCCAGTATAATTTATTATGGCGGTTATATCTTATTGAACGGAAATAATTCAATAGTTTACAATATAAATATTTCTCAACTAAAAATAATGTAACTCAATTGACAATATTCAACAGAAATATTTGACAATTATTTTCTTTTAAAACGTTGGACTGTCGCCATTTAGGTTTAGAATTATGATTTTGCGTTTGCCTTTCCACAAACTATCGTTTTTTTTCCCTAGCCAGTTTGCATAAAAACGTAGGGTTTAAAATTTTTAGAAGCCTCTATTAAGTGATATAATAAGCTAAAATAATTAAATTGGAAATTCTTTTGTTTTCAAATGTTTGACCTATAATATGAATTTTGCAATTGTCCCAACATTCTAGTGATGTAGGGGAAAATAAAGAAATTGTTTAATTTTATTACTTCCTTTAAAAGAAAAGTATGTTCTTGATCCGAACTGAAATGTTACCAGTCCCGGAATATAAATAGATTTAAGGGACTAAATAAAACTAATAAATTTGAGTACCAATTAAATTAATGTAATTGTTACTACTAATGCCTCCTATAATAGTAATAGTATGAGTGACTTACAAATTTAGTGTTTTTTAATTTAATTTTTTAATTGTTTTAGTTTTAATATTTTAATTTAAGTGAAAAGAATACAAAACCAGTAACGCTTTATAACATAAGCATTTAGACTAAACGATAACTGCCTTTCCCCTTACACTGTAATAAATACACCACTCATACAAAATACCTATTCTGACGGCCATATGCAATAAAAATTGCTCAATTCTCATAAAAATCGGAACAGGGGACTCTGAAAATCGCTACCCTGTCCGCAAACCATTCTTACATCCGGCGGCATGCCTTCACGCACTCTATATGAAGACAAGGCATGACATGACTATTATATGGCAAACATAGAGCAAACTTTCTCTGCATAAGGGCACCTGCACTGCACGGGCTTTCCCCCAAAAGCTGGTGTCCGTGATTCACTTACCATCTCCACATCAGTGTTGTATTCTACCGTCAAATATTTGTTGTTTTTTTTGTTTTGTTTTTTGCATGTTGCACTTATGTTGAATATTCCACCATCGACCTCTCAGACGTCACATTCACACGAACAAAATTCATTATCACAGCGAAACACCAAACGATATATCCCTGAGTACTATTTTGAATCAAATAGTCGTGTGTCCTCCAAAAATCTGTGACCCAATATTTGCTGCCGTGTTGAAGTACAATTCACATATCGGATGGCATTCCTACACGTTTTCGGTATGGTGCCAAGGAATGGCACCCTTCAATACACATAAAATTTTTTTCTAGACGCTGGACCCATACGAGGGCTTTGACCCAAAAGTGAGTGCCTGAGTGCCTATTCTTAGTTGGGTGAATTTAATCCCGCTTGTGATGTTCAGGTCCTTGTCTTAGTCCCCTCGTCCGCCTATTTGCTATCCTCCATTCCAACAAAAGTATGGCGAGAGGGTCCACGTAGGATCTGCCAAGGATTTAAAGACAGGAGAGAAAAAAAAGGCTGCACTATTTATTTTATAACAATCCAAAATTATTTAAATTTAAATGTTCGGTCTATTGCCAAATGTATGAAAAAATTGCAGTTAGGAATAAAGCAAAGGGGTCGAAAAACAATAAGAAAGGAGTATAAGAAAAGCTGTATTTGAAACTTATATGTACAACAACTTTGTGTACACTAATATGTAACAAAAAATCTACATGTCACCAAGTTTCAAATAATTTCTTTATAATTTTAAACTTTCTTTATCTAGCTGGGAAATGACACTAACTTCGTTATTTTAGATGAGAATCCCATATTTTTATTTCATTATTCGATTCTAGAGCTTATTTTATGGCACTTTTACTTCACGGAAAATTTGGTAGTATTGATCATTACTGAGTTTTGCTCAGGTTTTTTTTTCAAGCGGAAAATATGTTCACGTTTGTTTTGGCCGAGTTACGGTTTCTTCCATTTCGTTTTACCTTCCTTATCAAATTGTCGATGTGTATTTACAAATAACAATGTCTCGATGTTCTGTTAATAAATTCTGTTGTAAGTTATATAAGTTACTTAAGCTCTGTTAAATAAATCAGGTTTAATAAGAAGCCTCTTGGTGAGGTGGATGGCTGTATAAATCGTCGCTGTTCTCTTCAGCCCGCGGTCGAGATAGAAAAGCAAGAATAGATTTCCACGTTTATCTTCTTGAGATTTAGCCGGCTGTTCTATTTGCATAACCCAGTTTTTTTGTGGTCCATTCTTATAATTGCGACCACCCTGAGTCGTTTCTTCTGTCTTTTCTAAGCGCGAATTACGTCTGGGAGCGCGATCACCGGCCAAAAACCTATTTCGCAACTCGTATTCCGATACCTATTTGTACAATAAGTCACAAGAGAAGGATTTCAGTTTAATCAGGACGGCAAGAGTCCCGTTTCCCAAGCCATTCTTTGAACTGATTTAAACAGAGACAAAAGGTTGGAGCTTTTAGAAACACGAACGTCTCATAGAACAATGATCATTTTATTTAGAACATGAGATGCAAGTATTTTAATTATTGTGGTTGAAACACAATCTTTCATTTATTTATGAAATGTTGTATTTATTGGTTTTTACAAGTGTAAAATAATTTGAAAGTAGTTACAATAATAAAATAACGGCACTAAGGATTTCAAAAAAACCTTTTAAATTTGTTAACCAGAGTTCCATTCATATGTATCAATACTTTAATACTTATTTATTTTACGATTTCCCAGATACAAATAAGTACAACAAAAGTATAACTATATATAAATTTTGAAATATTTACGATCGAAAAAACAATTAAATTAATTGAAACAATTTGAAATGTGTAGTAAAACTGTCTAATTAATACAATTACGTTTCGTGGTCGAATTGGCCTTATTAATTATTTTCTTTTGATTGGTTGGTATGATAAAGTTCATGAAGTCACGATTGCTTAATTGATTAGAGCGTATTCAGCCGAAGGTCGTGGGTTCGAATCCCGATTTTTTAAAGGTTGTTCTTCAGGAACCATATCCCAATAAAATATTGTATTTTCTATGTATAAAATTTGCTTAAATTTACTTAAACCGACATCTATATTTTTTCGAGCGAGTTTAAATATTTGTTGTTCATGTTACAAAATTGAATTTTGCATAATTAATTCTATGGAAATGAATGGAGAATGTATTTGTTGTCTGGAATGATAAGATGCATTACGAAAGTTGATTAGATTAATGGGCAATCAGTTAAAGAATGCAATATTTTTCCGTACTTGGTTATCCAATATTAGTTATGGTACGGCATGGTGGTATGGTGGGTAAACTCAAAAACATCCTCCCTACTACTACCTTACCATAAAATCCTCCCTTGCCAACTATTTCTTCTGTGTAACATACGGTTCTTCCTATTCACCCATCCATCCTGCCCGTGCTGGAGGCCCAAATGGTATTCTCATGTTCGAATCTTTTATAGTATACACTGCTGATATACCTAATCAACAAAATACTTCCGTATCCACATGTGCATATGACTTCGCAATCCTGTTCACTCACAATGGTCCTACCATTGCCGTTCGTTCCCTACAGTTTCCCCTTATTTTCTCTTGAATCTTAGCGTAAGAAATGGAGGAATAAAAATACATGCCAGTACGTTAATTTCACATTGCGGGGAGCAATCCTTCTTCTCGACCTGTATCTCTTCCTACGACAAACTATTTTCTTTTCTTACAACTATACATCGACAAATGCCTCATGTGGAAGTCCGTACTAGACTTAAACGTCTTTCTCCACTCTTGGCCAGACGGGACAAACTATTCCTTAACTGAAACTCTAAACCCCATCCGACAGGGACATTGAAAATACAGGGCTCAGCAAATCAACCAATTCCTCATATCGTACCGTTTACCGTAGTGATTGCTTAGATTACCTACATCGGAGTGTTATTACCGAACGTCTTCTCCGATCACGACACTACGAGTCAGTTATTCTTCATTAAGATTATATTTATTAGTTATTGCTAAATTCAACGGTTGTAAATTTGAAACCAAAAAAACAAAAAAAAATTCTGTCAAGGATTTCAAACGATGACGCGTTTTTAAAGCATTTTTTCTCTACTCCTATAAACATTGTACTAAGATTATCGTAATCATCCCATAAGCAATGTATAATTTTCCCGCCGTTTGTGAACAATTAACATCAAAGAGCATACAATTAGCACACGTAAACACAATTAATAAGTAGGTAATTTGTAATACAAATACATGTTACTAATTGCTTTCTGCTTGAACATGTTTTACTCATCAGAAGGATTCGTATTATTAACATGACATTAAGATAATTTGTTTCTTTTCTATAATTCAGTTGTCTAATTTCTACCCGAGTAAGATCAATCTTGAACACTAAGTATAACTGCATTAGTTTTCGTCGCCCGCTTTACCAATTAATAGCTTACAATTAATTAAAGTTTTCAGTTGAGATAAATGGCAAAAAGTAGGGCAAATTAGGCGGAGTAGAGTTGGGAAGTTAGTGTCCGAGTGGATCGAAAATCGAATAAATCATCTAGCTGAAAGTGGGTGTCACGAGCGGGATTCGAACCCACGACCTTCGCCTGAATTCTCGCTCTAACCACTTAGAGGTGAGCTTTTGACTGGTTTCGATCCACCCACAGCCGTTTCGAATAGTTCCCTCTTTTTACCAGGTTTTCACACCCAGGCCTTCGAATATCACTGATACTTGTTTTTCCTTTCTGTTGGACCTTAGGTTAAAAGGGTAATCAATTAAAATAATTCGTTCAATTATGATTATAAAATACATATATAGATTAATTAATTACAATGACTGATTCATGATAACATGATTGCATTTATTAAGTTATATGTATGAAATTAATTTTCGATAATTAAATATAATATTTCAACTACAATCTTTTGAATTAGTTCAATTAAACCAATCAAATCAGATCAATCTTTTTGGCTAGCCATCTTCTACCTTTTAATAGAACTTCTTTTATTAATTGATGAATCTGTTTTTGATTAAACTTCTTTTATTAATATTGTATCCCCTTGACCTTCTACTAAATATTGGACAAATAAATGCGACATTCCCAAGTTTGATCTGCATACATATGAATGCTGGATCATAGGTTACATTAAATGTTAAGGATCTTGCCAAGTCCGCTCAGAAACTGGGTCATTTATTAGCTGGAGGTCGCGAATCCTGCTAAATCGTTGGAAAAAATTGTTTCGTTCTTGCTTCGTGAGCTATTTTCCCATTGAAGCTCCCTAGCCTGCCGGGCTTTTAATTCACGCTGTTTAAATTTTATCTTCATTTCGTCTTTAGGTAATGAAATAAAAACGTTGGTATTTTTCCATTTATAGTGGTTGATCTGGGTACTAATTTGTGTAGGAAAAGGTCACAGGAACGATGTGCCAGATCCGTGGGTCTTCTTTTTCAATTCTGTCCAATAGGATTTCAGCGACGAGTTGCACAATTCCATACAACAGCTATCACTCGTTTGAGTTGGCCATGTGAAAGTCGGCTGTTGTATGTGTGTCAGGAACAAGTTGATTTTTTTTCGGCCGCCGTGGCCACGTTCTAACGATTTTTTCCCATTATTTTCCGCGCTTTAACGTGGACGAAATACGTGACGACTCTTCAGACCGCTTGGACCACAAATCAATTTTGGTCCTCCAAATTCTTAAAGGAAAACACGTTCGCAAATCTGCCAACTGGTGGTTCCGTAGAATAAATATGATTTCAAACTCCCTCCTAGAGATGGAATTAGCCGGTAACACTTGTCACAACGGTGCTCTTTACATTGATTTGCGGATTATGAATTACAAGTTGATCACAAAATTATGACTGAAGCGCAATCATCGGATTATCAAATTTATTTTAAAAAATGCTTCATTAGGCGATGAAGATATTCATGTAGATTTAATTGCTCTTTTTTAAAAGCTGCGGATGAATGGTCGTTTGACAGGCCTGAATCTGTAAAGCACTGTAAGAATATATTGAAAAATGAGCGGTTTAAATGGGAAGGATTAAAGGGCCGTAAAAGGGTAAAAGCGGCTTTGGCTTGGACTTCGGACCGTGGGCAAGGAGTCGGAAAAACCCCCAAAGTATATTGTATTATCGTTACTGTATCACCTCTCTAAAATGTGAAAAAAATTTTAATCCTCGGTGCGATCCACTTTTATAAATATTTATGCTTCCCAACCTGCGAATTCTAAAGTTAGGCAATAATAGCAATAAATCCGAGCTGGTTGCCGTCGAATACGAACAGTTTCAGCCAATCTTAAATTGAAAAAATATAAGTTATATTTCTTTTTAATAAAGAATCTTATAATTACCGCCCAAATACAAATAACATTTCGGAAATACCACTTATATAGATAGATCTGTCTTATGTGTTTTTGTGGTTCCGTGTTTCGGCAACCTATTTGTTGTAAATCTTGTTAAGGCAACCCAACCATCTAACGGGTAGGTGAACTCTCTCCTGACTGTAGACCCTAGGGTCAGCACATTGGTGAATGACAACCGTTCGGTGTGATAGACAGATATTAAATTGAGTCCATCTATCTTCATTGGAACCCTAAAAATTTACAAAAGAGCTTTTTTTTAAAACCACCGACATCCCGAGAGTTGATATGACCTCTGTGTTGCGAACCTCGTTAAAAAAATCTGATCAACAGGTGTCCATTGTGAAATGACAGAGAGATTCAATATCACCTCCTTAATATCACATGCAAAAATCTAAAGCAGCATCCAAGAAAATACGGTTAAATATAATTACACTCTAATACAAAACTCCGGAAAATAAACCTCTAAAACAGGTTTGCACGGAATGATGATCTATGCCGTTTCTAATATATCGGTTTAGCTACAGTCATGATCGTGGTAGGTTGTGGGTTAAGGCATAAGCAGGTAGAGGCGAAGCAACGTTATTAACCAGCTGATTTAGGGAAAGATCCAGACACCACGCTCGACAGACCAAAATGACGGCAGACAGATACGACCGAGTCACTAATAATAACTGACATAAATTGACCAAAATTGTGCCGAAGATGTTTTTATTTTGTCTAAAAGTTGTGACGAAGGGAAGACCAGAAATAAGATCAGAAACGACCAAACTAAATAATTCTCACCCTAAATTTACTTGATAGGTTTTTCTTTTTGAAAGCAGAAAAAGTAAAATTTTTAAAAATGTTATTGATTTATTAAACTGTTATTTTGATAACCGGAAAATGACGGGTAAATACCGTTCATTTACCTATTCGGTCAGCTTTTATTTCCGTACGTCGAGGGTATTCTGGCCACGTGCCTGGTCGTGTTTTGTCATGCGGAAGAAAGGAGAATCAGACCACACCAATTTGCCAGTCCCGGTTTAATTACGGCCAATCGTCCGGCTTTAATCCCGGATTTTCGTCGGTCATTATCCGTATGAATTGTCTCATCAAGATTTTGGAAACTGTGGCCTACGTCTCTGAAAGTTTATTGGCGACTAAGCGGTACGGGAGGCGTTGTTTCCACTTTGTCAGCCGTCTTTTCGGAACTTATAGAAGTTTTTATTTTTATTGGATTAGCCGAGTTGTTGAACATTTATCAACAGTTTTATCAATACCGCGAATGTTTCGCAATGCGTTTTAACGTTGAAATTACGTGTATTTATCTTAAAGCTTTTCCGTTATTAACTAGTTATTTATAGGTGAAAGAAGGTGAAATTATAGGATTTTCAAGTACGCGAAATTGTATGTCAATATCCTTAATAGCAAATCGGTTTTCTACATTATTTAGAAATAATTAATTAAATAATAATAAATATAAACCAGTAAAACATGAATTATGCTTATTAAATTTGTTAACACATCCCAAATTAATTACTTTCCGTATCATGCCCAAGCTCAGTTGAAATTCTACTCCTCCCACTGACATCACTGACAATGAGTGTATATTGTATTAATTAATAACCTGGGTTAATTTCAAAGTTTACTACATTC
>CM077099.1:23737980-23776450 GCA_039619505.1 Cimex hemipterus
ATATATATATATATATGAACGTTTTAACAATATATAATGATTTATATATTACCATTTCTATTTATTCCAATAATGTGTAAGAAGGGAAAGATACATTATTGGGATATATAGAAGGAGCTATATAGAATATATAAAGAAACGGATATCATTACCATCTCTCCCACGATGAGACTAATGAATAATAAGATAAAGTTATACAGTTATAGAATAATGAAGTCTAAGGTTACATAATACATAATGTTGCATTACTTGTAAGATATGATTTGATGAAGGTTTAAAAGGGTAACCCACTGAGGTATCTATCATTTTGAACACCAACGCAATTTCGACTTGACAATCCAAAATTATTACTACACAGAACAGAACAAACATAAAGGTAACTTTTTCGAAATGGCTTACGTCAACAAATATAAACCCTGCATCAATTGCAGAATACACATATAAATTCAGCTCAATCTACGCCAATCTCATAAATAAAATTCATTATCAATAACATCGATGTAACACAACACATATAATAAACGTATAAAACGATCATTACACTCCATACAACAAGCAATTCTACATAGTCATAATCCTGAAAGGCTGACTAGGCCCCAACGACAAACCATTACCCATTTTTTCCCTTGTCGGTCCCTTTCACCTCAAACAAGCCGACTCCTCATAGAAAAGGAATCTTCCCCAATCTTTCAAAATCAAACGTACATATACAAAAAGCTTTAATTTCTCACTAACACTACCAACACGACACACAACAGTCACACATCTATCTATACCGAAAACACACACTTTGAGTTAGTACAAATGCTATGATTAAGCCTAAAATAGTACATCGTAGTATGTACATATATTTATTTTATTTTTACATATTGCATGTATATACATAAAATATACATTTTGTAATTTAAATAATTAATTATGGTTTTTAGTTGAGATAAAATAGTCAAGGGCACTAGCGGGATTCGAGCCCCCCATTTTCGGCTGCTCTATCACTTGAACTATCGTGACCTCGATCCATTCGGACACCAACTTCCCATCTCAACCCCACCTTTTGAATTTTCCTTCCTTTTTGCCATTTTTTCGTCTCAACTAAAAACCTTGATTAATTGTAATATATTAATTGGTCAAGCGGACCACGAAATTAATGAATTTAATTTAAACAATGTTTATAAATCCTAGGCCCTGAAGATGATCTCAATAAAGATCGAAACGTCGGCACGATAAATTTTTTTTCTGAAACCTACATCACACCAGACTGCATCTCACGAGATCTCAATAATTAGTTTTTAGTTGAGATGAAAAAAAGTCAATGGCACGAGCTGTATTAGAACCGCTGGTTTATCACTTGAGCTACCGTGACCTCGATTTACTCGGACATCAACTTCCTATTTCAACTCCACCTTTTGAGTTTCCCTCCTTTTTGCTATTTTTCATCGAGGTCAGGATAGCTCAAGTGGTAGAGCAGAAGTGTATTTATGCGAAGATCGTGGGTTCGAATCCCACTCGTGCCATTGACTTTTTTCATCTCAACTAAAAACTTAATTAATCGTAATTTATCCTTACTAATGGCGTTGGATGATATAGCAAATTTCACAAAATCTTTGAACTAAAATGCGCTTGAATGTGAAGTGGGATAAAGTCGAGTCATTACCACGGGGCTAATTGAGTGAACGAACGTAAATAACTCAACTCGTAATTCTACTGTTCAATAATCCTCCCTCGGTCTAAATGGCGAGACGGCTCGCTATAAATGATCCTTTGTCCCACGGTGAATATAATGTCCACTTTAATAGCGTTTGTTTGCGATCGGTTAGTTCACGTGGCGCTATTGCAGAAACGGTAGTCATTCGGGCCAGATCGATTTGCCTTTTGTTCAAGCTCATTTCATTCCACACTCCAACGACGAAGAATCGTGTGAAAGACCACTTAAACGACATGAACTTTTCCGCCGTCCGATGGGTGTATCTGTCATCATCGCGCTACTTTCAGAAAGACGGTATTGTTATATACTTTACAGGGTTATCATTGTATACATTTTTTCCAAATATGCCTTATTCGGGTACTTTGTCAACAACAATTCGTCTTTGCGCAAATCTATTGAAAAATCCTAATCAGGCCATCTTATACCGATAAATAAATGACAATAAAACGTCGAGGTTGAAGATCTATACAGGGTGTTCTACTCATGTTACAAACTTTGCCAGTAGAATTTACATTCAAAATGGAATCAAAAAATCCGAATTAACTTTGGTCCAAATCTTAACATTTTGGAAATATTTCCCTTTTTTTCAATTTTGTCAGATTTCACGACGTTGCTTCAAATAAACAACGATAACCCAAAAACTAATTTTTTTGACAAATCCGCATATACTATTGAAAACTACTTTAAATTTCCAATATGATGTGATCAATACTACTTTTGTAAATGTTGATGAAATAAGCGTTTTAGTAGCCAGAACATTAAAAAAATTTTTTTTTCAAAGTTGAAATACTTCATAATTTAATTCCGACCTACTATTTCCACACCTAGAGACCAGCAAATTTCAGTAAACGTACTCCATTCAGTATCGTTTTTAGTTGTTTAATTGCTTTTTTAATTACTTTTTTAAAAGAGGTGGTCCACTGTGTATTCTTGGACGCCTGTGCGGGGGCGGTTGCCCGCGGCGGCGGTCGCATTCCGTTTGTCTCACGGGGAAATAAGCGTATGGCTAATGTCAAAAGGTTAGGCCAAAACAAGAAATTATTTTTTCGAAATTGCAATTTTACCAGGAAAGGTAAAAACCGTGGTTGACGGATTGTCAAGGAAGAATAAATGAGTATAAAAACTTAAGGAAATTTCGAATAAAAACTCATGAAGCATATTTAATTTGGGTTCGAAACCGAAATAGTGCAATTGTTTATTTATACAACAACGCGACTGCATCTTTAGTTAAAGGGTTATTGTATTATTGTTCCCAGGAATAAAACGTTTTACGATTCGAAACGTTTTTTGTCATTCATTCAAAATTTCCTTAAGTTTTTACATTCTTTTTCCACCTTACCCTGACCATGAACCACGGTTTTTACCTTTACATCGTCAATTACTTCATCTTAAAAAAAAAAAATTAAAACAGCAATTACACCACTAAAAAAGATTTCAATGGTATATCCGCTATATCCGCATTTGTCCAAATTTAATAGTTTTTGAGTTCTAATCGTTTATTTGAATCGAGATCTTGAAATCTTAATAAAATCAGAGAAAGAGGAATAACTCCGAAACTGTTGAGGTTCGGACCATAATTAATTAGACTTTTTGGTGGTGAATGTCTACTAGTCATAAATATTGTATCACGAGTAACCGAACACCCTTACACGTATGACAAATGGAAAATTAGCTATTGGTTAGGTATAGTTGTCAGTAAAAGATTAAAATAGGTTTAAAATGTAAAAAAATACATTTTGTTCAGAAAAATTTATTTTTGCATCGGCATACGTGACTACCACGTTTTTCACATATTTCCGTGGTGATAATAGGATGATGAAATCTCCAAAATTCGAACAACACGATCACATAACAACAGGAAGTAATTCAGAAAATCATCAATAAGTTGGAAAGCAGTGCAATGATAGTGTCCATAATCTTGCAAGGCGAATCGTCGAAAATGTAGTTTGCCTCAAAATAGTAGATTATCCACTAAATGGCTTCTTGTGATTATTCTTCTTGCACTAGCGATACTATTTTCTCTTAAATTATTACACTTTTTACCGCTTAGTATTGCTTATCCGATGTTAAATATTAACTTCGTTCTTGTAACCCAGATTGGCCAATTTATCTATCGCGACAAGATGAAGCGTTGGATAGCTGTATTTTTCATCGTGTTTGGTATCATTCTATTAAATGAAAGGTTAATTAGAATTTCATAGTTAGTCTTCATTTCTGAATTTTGAGCAGCTGAGTTGGAAACAAAAATAGATTCATCAACGGCAGCAAATCGTATGGATTTCACGGTAGAAGATTCGGGGGGATTCAGCCAGGCGTGTGAAATTTCTTTTCTCTCCCCCGCTGTCGAAGAGCCAGAGTTGATCGAAAAGGATGGGACATTGGCGTCATTGAGACAGCATGATAAATCAACGAATGTTTATTGGAAATTTCTTTCTAAACTCGCTCAAAATTGCTCATTCCTGTTACAGATCCCATCGAGTGTGTTTTATGTGGGCCGCGTCTTTATTGAACTAACTTCCCTTCAAAGTCCTTATCTTCAGTAATATAAAATGTCTTTTGTGCACAGAGTATGGTATACGGGAGAAAACGTATTTTTGACCTTTATCTTGCATGCCTTGTTTTTTTCCTGATAGTTTTTCGCTGCGGGATATGTTTTTAGTTAGTAAAACATTATTACATAACATTAATTATAGTCAATTTTTAGAAACCTGAAAGTTGTAACTTGTTCGTCAATGATCGTCCTTATGATCCACTTTTATCGGTTTTGGCATTAGGTTTTTTTATCGTTGTGTTGGTGGTGGATGGATGGATACGTTGTGTTCATTTTGACAACAAAACAATACAGACAAACCCCTGAACTTGGCGCAATATTGAAATATTTCTGATAGACCGCCGATTGGAAATGATAAACTACTGATCATTAAATTATGAGATTTTATCATTAGGGCTGCAAAGTACGTTGGTCCTTTCCGATTATTTTGTGTACCGGATACGTTCGGCTTGTCGCAATCATCCGTAACGTGCTGTTGTAATAGGATTGGGCTTGCTGGATGAGGAATATTGTTTTTTTATCCTTCAAGATTTCTTTAAAATTATGATGGCAATATGAGTTCATTAGGTCTGTTGGATGACGAAGTTGTACCATGATCGCTTTTGATCATTCTGTACCGTTTTGGCCTTTGTCTTAATCTACTAATAAGTACCTTGAATATGGCGACTCGCGGAATCGTCAAACAGGCCAAAAAATCATTAGACGACAAAATATGTAATGTTTACCTTGTCTGCTGGACAGTTTAGAAATACTGTCCACTTTTTTGAAAATCCTGATCACTTTAGCCCACGGACAAATTCAATTCATATGCTACATCCATGATTTCATCGTGCTGCACTGAAACTATCCTTGGTACCAAATTGCTGAAGGTTGTTACATTCCTATCGCAAAAGTTGTGAATTGAACCAAATAAATTTAGTCGCTTTTGCATCGGTATTTTTACAACAGGATTTATCACGTATCCAACGAAATATGAGCCTTGGGTTGTCACAAAGGAAAAGACTCCATTTCTTTTGACTAATGATAGCCGCTTTTCTTTGATAGCTTCGAAAAACTGGCAGCGGTATATTTATTTTCCGTTTATCCTTCCATTTTCCTTGATGATTCAGCCTCTTATGGAATGTAGTATGTCAGAGGTCGGGTGATTAATCGAATCGCTGCGCAATTATACATTACGGAAACCAGTCTTATCCAGCAAAGGCATACATGCACATTTTACTGAGATAGAGAATGGAATAGTTCAATTCTGGCGCTCCTAAGTGAGAGAAACCCCTTACTGGCGAATAACACTGAGAAACGAAAAATATGGCCATGTTCGTTTTTTATTTTAATTTTTTGATGATGATGGCTATTTTTCAAGAAAAATAAGATAAAACAAAAAAGGGAAATTATACTGAGTACAACAACAAACTTATCAAATATTCATTAGATTTCGTGGCCCGATTAACCAAATAACTTTTAATTGATTAATCTTTATGTAAGGTATAAGTTGAGATAAAAAACAGTCAGTGTCACGAGCGGGATTCGAACCCAAGGTCTGCTGCTAAATAATTTGATGCTCTAACGCTTGAGCAATTGTGACTTGGATCCACTCGGACACTTTCCATTTCAACCCAATCTTTCGAATTTTCCCTCCTTTTTGCCATTTTTCAAATGCCTTGCAATCGGATTGGATTCTCGGCGACAAAAGAAGGAAGGAGGGGTTGAGAAGGGAAGTTGGTGCCGGAGGGGATCGAAGTCACAATAGCTCAAATGGTAGAGTAGCAGCATGTTAAGCCAAAGTTTCGAATCCCACTCCTGACACTGACTTTTTATGTGGGGTAATAGATTTGTTTCTCGGCGACGAATCAAATGGCCACGGATAGTTTTAGTGAAGATGTACTTCATTTAACTTACTAAATAAATTAGATTTCCTGATCCGATTGACCAAATAACATCCTTCAATTATTGAAATTATTCTCAATTTCCTCCTCACCTGTTCCATTGGACGTGCCATCGTTTTAATCAAGCTGAGAAATGTATGAGGATTCTTAATTCTTGCAAATTCTCTTGCATCACTGGGCGACGACTTTACTATTGAAACTATGTATGTATTATCGTTCTGGGATATGGCATGATGGTGATCTGATCCATGCCTTCTTAAGTAACGGACAGCCGTTTTGGGAATTTAAATGCAAACCTCCCTGGCCTCATACGCTTGACGTCTTCCGAATCTATCCGAATTTCCATCACATACAGCCACCACTCAAACAAAATCGAAATTTGAAACTGGTTAACTTAAACAAATCTAACCACCGGAACATTGGAAAAAAGTTTTACATAAATCCCAACGTGTGGTGTTTAGCGACGGTCATTTAATGATTATTCCCGCGGAGATCGTAAGATCGGTCTGGTGTGACGTAGGTTTTAAAAATATTTTCTTTATCGTATCAACGTTTTGATCTTTACTGAGATCATCTTCAGAGCTGAACTTGGCCCCCAGGCCTCTGGACACTGTCAATACAACAGACAAGAAGACATATCGAAACAGAAAACAAATACTTTGAGCCTTGAAGATGATCTCAATAAAGATCGAAACGTTGGCGCGATAAAGAAAATGTTTTTCTAAAATCTATATCACACCTTACCGCATCTCACGATCTCCAAATAATCATAAAACCACCAAAGAATAAATAGTGACCATTCAAAGTTTCATTATGAAATTCAATTGTAAAACAAGTTGTGAGGGGGTGTTATACATGTTTTATTTATCCCTTGTCATTTAAATCGGACCAAATGTTGTTGTAAGATGGATTGCCTAAGAGATAATCAAAATTTTAAGGGCGTCCATTTTATTTGACTCTCCGTTTGATTATACTCTACATTTGATTTCAAAGGGCGCAAACAATTTCTGGTTTTGGAACAAGACTAATCCTCCTTCAAACACATAGATTCTGCACACATTTAGGTATCGACTAAAAATTAAATTTCTGAACTGTTTGTGAAATGTTTGTTTTTTCCAATTTTATGATTCTTTTTTAAGTAAAATTAACATGATATTTGAAATGTATATATTTTTGTACGACGATCGTTGAGGAATTACGAGGGGCAAGAGGGATTTTATATTTATAAATTAATGTTTAACTTCTCTTTTCTCCTTTATATGTGTATGTGAATGATTTCTATTTTAATCTTGAACAAATAAATGAAACAAAGACCAATGTTTGATTACAAACAAATAGACTAATGAGAAAAAACAACCTGAATCCACGTCACTGCCTGATCATTGTTAGTACGTTCTTCCCTCAATCATTATTGTGCCTTTTATTTTCTCATTTTCGTTTATTTTTGTTACTTTATTTTTTGTGTTTCCGTAAGTACCAAGAATCTCTGTTAATCGACTTAGGAACATTGTTTACGACGTCTGTGTGTGTTTCATACTACGTACCTATTATATCTTTCTTCTGATCACAGGCAAAGTAACAAGCAGTAGGGTAAAGTGTAAATGAGACGTTTAATATATTGAAAGTGATGTTTAATTTGAACCTGCAAATGTTCATTTTAAATGTTAATGGGAATTGTCAATTGCCTTTTTGTTTAGCATAATGACCGCTGGGATGACCTGGGGGGACCTAAATCGTTTCCGGCCGAGTTACAATTTAAAAGCGATTTAAGTAAACTGTTCGGTTCCAGCATTTGCCTGGGTGTCTGCGGGACATGTGATTGTATTCAAATTTATGTAAATCCATTGTTGCACGCCGTTAAGGGCGACTGCGGTTCGGATTCAATTCCCAAGGCTTTACAAATGCTGGGGGAAAAATATTTTTAAAAATCCTTCAATTTTCCCGCCTTTTAATGTCCAACATTGCACCAAGTTAACTGCTTTTTTTAAAACTCGAAATAATATTTTTCTATTAATAGAATCACTTGTAAAAATAGTAGTAATTTGTGGTTTATTGGAAAAACTTTACACTTTGAAATTAGTTGGCTGTCATTGCAAGTTATCGTAACCATCGTCACGATAAACCTGGTACGGACGGTAATATTTCAAAACTGATAAATTAGATTTATTACCTTGTTGCTAAACGTACTTATTTCATCGCAATAATCTGTATATAATTAATATTTTTTATATATAATAATATCAAATGATTAATTGGTTTATTTTTTTCAGGTATGAAAAATGCTTATCCGTATTAAGGATTAATAGCTTGGGTAATTTCACCTGTCAAGTATGTATACTTATTTAAGTCATGCGGTGTTCATGTTTCTTCTCGCACTCTCCTCCTCTCTTCTCACTCTTATTCTACTCTCTTGTCTTTTTCTCTTTTCTCCTCTGTTCTCTCTCATTCCGTTATTTCCTCTCCCGATTCATATTGTGCTCACTGCTCTTTTCTCTCTTCTCATACCTTTATCTTCCTCATTTTCTTTCTTTTAATATTCACTCTCTTTACATTTTCTTTTTCTTTCACGAATTTCAAGTCTATTTTTTCTCCCCCTTACACACAAACACACACACACACACACACACACACACGCACGCGCACACACACACACACACACACACACACACACACACACACACACAAACCTTCCTTCGGTTTCTCTTTTTCTCCTTTCTTTCAACTAGAGTTCTACTCTGTTATTTGTTTTCTTTTTTCACCATTTTCCAATGTGTCTTTCGTACGAACTTTCGTTTCTTTTATATTTTCAGTCTTGTCTTTCCTCTTCTATTTTTTGTTATGCTCACTCCTTTTTCTCCATGTTTACTCCTACATCTTTCTATTTATACCACTTTTAATGGTTTATCTATTCACTCTTTCTTTTCCATATTGTCTTCTCCCTCCTCCTCCTCCTTCTCTCTCTCTCTCTCTCTCTCTTACTTTTACGCCTACTCTTACTCTCTTTATCCTTTATGTAATGGTAAGTGGGTGATTTAAGAATAAACCGTATATCTATCAACATCATCTATATCTTTGTTTTTCTGCTGGAGCGCTCTCTCCCCAGATTTGCACGGTCTTTCGTCTTTAAAAAATAAACGTCATTATATACTAAATCCTAATAACAGCTTTTCTTTAAAAATATATTGACGTTGGATGCAGAAATTTCTTATGTTGACCCGAAACAACTTTTCTTTTCAATTAATCTCCTTTCATGTTAGCTGAAAAATTTATTTTAATTTGAAGTTTCCATAATTTGATATTATTTTTTCAAGTTACTGCACAGGAAATTTAATTTGAATTTTTAACAACATCTCGTTCCTTTAAAAAGTACTAAAATGGAATTAGTACATAAGTCTATCTAATTAATTCAGTTACTTTAGCTTCCCTCCTCTTTCTCTCTTTTTCCCTCTGCACTTTGAAACACTGTAATTAATTAACCGAGCAAAATTTGAAAAATATAAGCCGTTCTCGAGTATTGTGTATTTATCTAACGTTTATTATTATTTTGTTGTTATTTTCCTTATTCAAAGTGAATTTTAAAGGGTTTTAATAGTATTAACGTCATTCTAGTAGATTTAGACGAAGGACGAAAGTGGAATTGTAAAAAGTTCGGATTCCTTCTCCGCGAAAAGTTCCAGCTGATTACCTTTTCCCTCTCCGAATTGAAAATCGCTTAGGCTGCAATCGGTTAATTCCTATCCGGTCGTGTCGGTGTCGCCGGAGTAAAACCGGCCTTGGAAGGAAAACCCGATAATCGCCCTAAATTGGGTATCGGCCAGCAGATGGAGACGGGAAATTGCGTGAACTGCCAACAGATTCGCACGTATTTGTTCTTCCCCTCTTCCACCGCACACACGCGACGCACACGCATTCGGCCAATCATTCTAATACGTCCTTCCGTCAGCAAGCACATCCATCCCTCGTAAATCCGGTTCTTTGTAGCTCCAATATTGTATGATGGTTGGGGGGGTCCGGGCTGTTTACCTTTTTCCCAATTTCAGTCCAAAGGTGATAAGCACGCCAATTTAAATGACAATTGTCGTTTTCCCCCCTAAAGATTGCATTTGACAACAGTGCTCATTTTTTAGCTAAATTTTACTTTTCGAGGAAAGAGGAAGGCGGATTTTCGCGAAGATAGTAAAATATTCAGCTACTCGTTTAAATTACGCTGCCGGATTGTTTTTCCCACAACTTTGTCATTTTATGACCAATTTAAAATTCGATTGCACTACTGTTTTCAGTGTACAAAATCCTTTAAAATGATACTTTAGGATGTATAGAGTTATATTTGAAATTTTTAAATTGAACTGAGCCTGTTGTACCCTGTAAAATTTTTCTCCAAAAAAAGGGGTAACATTTCAACTAGACAATAAAAAATCTATTAATACAAAATGTAGTTTCTGTTGTTTTGATAGCGTCATTGGTTCAAGAGAAATTTAGTGCGGTCATCTAATATACTTATGAGTACAGTGCTTTAACCTGTACGTGCCATTATTATTGTTAATTATATTACTAAGTTTTTATATTTTGTTATTTATAATAACAAAAGTGAATTTTTCATTGTTGTTATTTGAATTATTGATTGCTGTATCTACAAATTTTCAAATGAAGAACCTAATTGTATAATTGTTTGTGCGGCTTGATAGTGTAGCACAGGAAACTTTAAGGGTTGAAAATTGGTCAATAAAGTCGTAGTTACGTTTGGTCGTGATAGTCTTCAAAGGCGGATAAATATATACTGTACAAAGTTTTCTTAGGCGACTCGAACTGAATTCATTATCGTACAAACAACGTTCGCCCGGAATTCGTGGGAACTCAAAGGTTCCATTCTGCGGAATCCTGAGGCGTGCATTGAAGCTTCCCCCTCGTCCCCTGTTACCTGCCAGGACATCCATGTTTAACGCGAGGATTCGCTTAACGGTGTCAACCCGACCGCAAACTTGTACTATCCCACCACCCTGCCAACAATTTCCCGGCCTTGTAATGTCGGGGAAAATGTTGTTTATATACCCAGTTCAACTATGGGCGTTATCTAGCCGAGCCTGACACGCGTTTACGCCGAGATATGGCGGTGGATTAACGTAGAACTAGTTGTAGAGTCGCCGATTCAGACAGCGGAGAATATTATTGTAATATTGTAATATAATATTTTTGTAGCGTGAGACTCCACTTGTTAATTATGGGATGGGAGTTCGAGGTAGCACTTTTTAGGTTTGAGTGAAGAACGAGTAATGAGTGCCAATGTACATTTAATTTCAGGTAAATTAATTCTCTTCTCGATTTATACTTGATAGACGTCTTACACCCTAGTCCAGGCATGGCCAACTGTATTTTCCCAAAGGCCCTCGGGCCGGATTTGGAAAAAATATTTTCACTGGCCGGACGAAATATTAATGTCGATGATAGCTTAGCCTGATCTATAAACTATTATAAACTATATATATCTATAGTGGGTTAATCCTCTATAAATAGATTACTTACCGACCATCTATCTACCTTCGGGCGTGTATGAAGAATTTTGATAATTTTTCTGTAGAGGACAAATGCTTATAAAGCGTCATCTGGGTGAAGGGATGCTTCAAAACAACAAAAGTCAATGGTCTTTAAGCAAACGGAATTTTATTATGACATTTGTTTATGAATAAGTAATGAATATGTAAGTAAATCGATACAATAAATGCGACATGTTGAGGCGGTTTGTATCCCTGATTATTTTTTTTAATATAAAATTTTACAGTTATAGTAACTATTCTTAAAACATCCTCCAAATGGAAATCAATCAATTTCGATTGTGTTGTTCTTTTATTTAGATGCATTAAAGAAAAGGTATATCACAAATATAAGTTGAGCTAAGGACTAATAAAATATGTTTTGGCAAGTATTTTTTTCAAATGTCTATATTTTTCATTATTCATTTGCTTAGAAAAAAATGTACGAATGTGCTTGCTCTTTCCGACATTTCTCATGAAATTTCATCAAATTGTAAATTAATTATTTCTAATTGTATATCATCAGGAACGTCATCAAGTTGTGTGATAATGTATGGTGATTAGTTACCGTTTGTCGACGATTATTCAGAAATCGTGAGATGCTGCCTGGTGTGATGTAGGTTTCAGGAAATCATTTTCTTTTTCGTGCAAACGTTTCGATCTTTATTGAGATCATCTTCAGTGCTTCCTCCCTATTTACTCCTACATCGTACAGCCTACCTAACTCTGACAGCTGCTTATGCCATAATATGCCGTTATTTATTACCACGTCTGCCAAAAACTGCGTCAGTCTGTTGGGTGTGTGATTCAGTACTTTCCTTATATATTTCAAATGAAGCTCGAAGGTGACTATAGTGGCTTGACCGATCACTCAGAATATAAGACGTTGTCTGGGGTGTGCTAATTGACAGGTAGAGCAGTTTCTTGTTGAAGTATTTCTGGACCTTTTCTATTTCCTTCAAGTATAAGTAACCCCCAGACTTGCGCACCATAACATACCACCATCACCATCTTTTTCTCAAGTGAGGTCTTCTTGTTAGTCATTATTTTTCGCCACAGACGTATTGAGTAAATACTTTGAAGTGATGAGCGCCGTGTCTTGCCTAAAGCGTTCGTTTATCCTGTTTTTTAAGAACTGAAACGGATAGGGCCTGACAGAATGAGGCGACCTATTTGTTTCATTTCAGTTCCATACAATTCCTGTGTGTAAACAAACGCGGTCATGTCTCAGCCTGACCGCTCACGTCACATCTCTTGAAAGTCTCGTCCGGACAGTACACGTACTACTGTCACTCGATTGTATTGTTACACTTATTGTAAGCACGCCAAGGATACAACCTAGAGGCAACAATGGTTATGGTGAAATCGCAAGTTTACGTTTAATGTAACTTCTCCAATTTAAAAAAAAAAAAAAAACTGAGGTACATGGAAATAGAAACTGTATTGTGGAAAACATGTTTGTCTAATGATGAAACCTCACGCTAAATCTTGATCTGTGTGTTAGTCTCAAACTTCTGCCCGGTGACGTTATGACCAAAAGCAGGATTTGCAAACTATTTCTGGCACAACACATGCCATAAGTATTATGAACAACCATCGTTTCTTAAATGAACGGCTACCTACGTTCATACATCTTACTCTTCTCTCATCTTTCACAGATTACTGAATTAATCCGAAACTACCCAAATTCAGGGCATCTAGACTGTACAATCGAAAGTACTTAGGCAAATTGTCAAAGCACTTTATTATGTCACTAGCCTCACTATCCGGAAAGACGTGAACATTTCTTTTGACAACGAACCTATCTGGTTCAGCTTCCACACCAACCTTTCGAACCATCCTTATAGTACTGCTCGAGCCTTCTCCACTCATTCCTATACTGACCCCCCCCCCCACGTCGCCTCAGCAGACGGCGGCCTGGCGACCTCCATGACACCTAATCATACACATTTCCTTCCTTTAATCATATTTTCATAGTATTTTAAACTTCAAGAAGCCGAATCCATTTTTTATGATGATTATTCTTATTATGGTACAGCCTTGTTCAGTGTTTCAACGAAGGGCAAACATTACAAAATGAGGGAAAAGAGAGACTTTAGAAGGATCGGTGATAGACACGTGCACGCGTAAGCTTGATATCTTACAGTATGCTCAATATACACTTTTCCATAGCATCTTAGGCATTAAGAAAGTACAACTTACCAATGCACAATATTCTCTTCACCTGATGAAGAGTGTTATGAAGCTGCCCTGAGCTCTTCTGTGGCATTGGGATTTACACTATTAACGAGTGTGTACTGTACACGTTAGACAAATATAACAGTGCATTTTACTCAATAAGCGAATTTTTCGGTAAGAAAAGCAAAAATGCATCAACGGAAGCAGAAAATACTTTGATTCTTAACAGGATTGTTAATATGGCAGTGGAGTATGAATAGGCATCTAAAGTTGATTGCGACAGGACACGGCATGTGCATATTCTACAAAGATGCAAAGGAGACAACATACCTACACTGTGTCAGGTGGACGTGTTTGTGGGATGGACAATGTAAGTGCAGAAGAAATTCAGCTACTGAAACGGGGCCTACAAATCACATTCTTTAGTGAACTTTGACCACCTGGTGAGCTACAAGCAGCCCTCGTAAAGGGTGCAGTGTACTACATACCACGGATGATACTTCCACAACATTATTACTAGCGAAAAAATCAAAAAGGACAATGTGCATTTAATAGTTGTTCTGCTACAAGATCTCTTATGTATATATTCACGTAGCAATCCAAAGTACTCGATCGTACACACAAAACCGGAATCTTTGAACCAAGTATATCATCGATGGCATTCAATTCCGAATGATTGTACATCAAGCTGAAGATGGCCGAATTGTCGAAACGCGTTTGACGTATGAAACAGGCAGACCAGTAGGATTGTCTTCCACAGGTGAAGACGCCATTGTTCAACCTGTCCCTCTTTGAATTCATCATCAACTCAAGCGGCCCTAAATAGTTATAAATGTTTAAATGACAGCCGGAAATCCCATCCTAATCCGCCGGCTTCCGTATTCTACACCTGATAATCCTTCAAGACGTCTTAAACGCCGGTGATCCCGCAACTTACACTTCGGAGAAGAACGAGATTAGGGGGTGTATTGTGTCGAAAGGAGTGTAACCACTGGTTTAATTCATCTCATTTATAGTGGATTATCGTTTAATCCTGACAGCAGAGTTGCTTTTAACAGATTTTGCGACAATTGGACATAATTTAATGTGTTAAACAAATCGAAAGAAGAATTTAACTAATTAAAATCCAATGAAATATGTTAGTCTTTTAAAATATCTGGTCAATTTTCTGTTGTTTTCATGTTATACTTACAAATTATTATTATTCATCGTACGTAGGGCATAGAAAGAAAAGTAGTTTGGACAGAAAGACATAAACTTTAGACTTCCTAAAAATCGAGTTTCCTTAGGAAGATTTTCCATGTTAATGTAGAGTTAAGGAAAGTTAAAACCGTGACCCCGGGGAGTTCTATGTATCTTCTGACCAGGTTCTATATTTTATATCTCAGTGGAACCTGACATAAAATTGTCTAAAACTCATTGAAACACCTGGGGAAACAAGATTACTGCAAGAACACAGGGCTTAAAGGGAATAAGACACCGATCGCCTCGTCCAAGACGGCATTTCTCGTTGGGACGTAACATTTCTAACTCCTAAAAGTTTGTACAGTGAAAAACCTACTGTGCTGGAATAACACCCTTACGACAATCTAAGGGGGTTGGTTATTGCTTTCTCAAAAGTGAAGGAATAACAATGAAATCATCTGAAAAAGACGGGCGGTTAAGTGGCGTACAATACAAACGGATAAAAATACAATGGAAATCATCCCTTACTGGGTAGTTCGTGTTATTTTTAGGAAATAGAGAACAATGATTTTTTTCTATGTGCAGTTTTTACAACGTTCGATATTCTAAATTATTCACAAATTACATGCTCGAGATTTATCATCTAATCATATTTGTGTTAAAGTTCCATCATGAAGCGCACTAATGAGGGGGGAAAATGAATGAAGATTTAAAAAATGTAAAGGCCTTTTAATGAAAATAAACAGAACCTGTGTAGTGCCCTTTAGCGGGTCGTCCTCAAACTCGGCACCGGTCCCTCGTTAAGGATACTCCTGCCTTAATTTCCAGACATTAACTATTCATTAATTAAAAGCTATGGAACTTTGTAAGTCATATTCGTTTTTCGTGGACATTTCAAAGCGATTTTGTGTACAAAAAAGTTGGATAAACTCCCTTCCTCTCTCGCTCTCTCTCTCTCTCTCTCTCTCAGCTCAGACTTTCTTTCACTTATGAAACATATTTACAGAATGACACATCTACACAGAAAACAAACAATTTGAGATCTGAAGATGATCTCAATAAATAATTAGAACGTGGAATTAAATCAGTCTGTCGTCGGTGATCGTTGTAAATTGACACATTCGACTCGAAATTCAAAATTTAACGTGCATATACATACGAACATTGTAGAACATAAAAGTGATATATAAATTCCGAAAAATAATGGACAGATTTGACTTTTGAAGTAAACGTAACGTTTTGGCTATTTTATTCGTTTAACCTGATCTGCCCACCGTGTGCACCAGTCGGTAATCAGGTTCAGGTGTTTTTCGATAGGTTCTTTGACTAGGATAGGGTTGGAGTGTGTTGATAAGATCGCTGTTACGCCAGCTTAGGTGTGTTTGAACGTGTACGAACGGCAGTGAAGATTGTGTAGGGGATTGGACATAGGATACACCTGGAACGCCACCTTTGATTGGCATAATGGGTGAATAATTCATTTTATACTATCGAGAGGAAGGACTTCAGGATGAAGTAGTGTGTGTGTGCGGGTAAGGAAACGTAATTTGTAATGGAGGCGTCGGGGTGCCGTACTTCCATTTTTTTTCTTTTAAATTCCGAAGATATCTAATGGTATGTACATCGGAATCTAAATGTATGGTTTGGAATAAATTTTTCAGTGTCGAAATTTGAAAAACATTTTTTTTTAAAAGTTATGTTTTGACGATTTGAAAATTAAAGTTTAAATGTGGTTCGAGTGATACACCTAATTACGAATTGCACACATTAATTACATAAGGATGAGGTTTGCAGAAGCAATTCCAAATGTTTCTGGACGAATGTAAAATCATTTTACGTTTGCTAATATTGTTTATAATGTGGTGGTAATATAATTTTTAACTTTCTTTGTTTAATAATATTTTGTAATAATTCCTGAGACTTCTCTTTCCCCTATTAAGTTAGAATAATTTAAAGAAAATATCTTATATAAATATCATATAGTAGAAATATGCGCACCTGCAGTAAAACCTTTCTAAAAAGATTCGTCATATTACGTAGCATTTTTATCAGATTTTTCTACAGACACATTAATGTAACTTAAGTGCATTTTTTCACTGCGATTCTCATAATTTTTATTAATCCTCGGATTATGCTGTTGATGTACTATTTAACATTAAGACCTGCTTGAAGTCATAATAAAATTCTGATGGTATATAATATAATAATAACATTTATTTAAATTGACATGATTTTTATCTACAGCATGGTTGAGATGTAGAATTAGTCTGAAGAGCCGGACTCGAACCCCGACCTTCGGCCGATCAGTTGGTGCCCTGAAGCCACGATAGCTCAAGTGATTTGAGCGCCGTTACATTTAGCTGAAGGTCGAGGGCTCGTGAGGCTAATTTTTCATCTCAACTATAATTCACATAAAACATCTTAATCAATTAATCATTACTTTGGTTGTAGGACCAGCTTTAAAAAAACTCTAACCTCCTTTTAGAATATTGTGCGTTATGATGCGTGCGGTTGATACCACAAGTACTAATTTTGCCTTTTGTGAAAATATCCGGTAGGAAGTCAGCTTGTTGAACTTTTAACCAATGTATTTTTTTAAACCAGTTATTTTTGTTGACGTATGTGAGTATTCTCCATATTTTCTGTTTAGAAGACAGGAAATTGGGATCTGTGTTGATTGAAACGCTTCAGCTATCCCCAATTAAGTTGTTCTTCTTAAAGTAGCTGATTGACGGTCGCATTGTAACATCTGCCCTGGAGGTGGGCCAAGTTAGATGCACGCACGTCGAAACATGTCCTCAGCAATTTGGTCAAACCGAACGCTACAAATTCCAACCCCCTCAGTCCAATTAGGCTTGGAGCCGATCAATTGTTAAACCGGGCGATTAAACATTCTAACCATCTCCGTTCGGTCGCATCCCCGCTCTATCTATATCCCCCTATCTATGCCATCCAAAAATGGGCTAAAACCATTTCCACACATTTCCAACAAGAATTGATGTTTTCAATGAAATTTTCGGTTGTCGTCTACGTTATAGATTGATACATCCAAGGTTCAAGGTACAGTTTTTTCTGTTGTAATTATTGTTTTATAGAATGACTTTGTTTTTAGTTCGTACAATCAAATAAATAACGCTTTAATATTCCCTGTTTTCATTGGCTTAGAGACTTTTCATTCTCCAGTGGTTCAATTCAACACCGCCTTAATCGTTTTTTCACGAAAGATGTGAAAGTTGTTCAAAGACTTCGTATGTAAATTATAAAATTTTGTATTTAATCGTAACGACCGCGTCTTAAAAAATTGACCAAAATCAGACTATTTCGAGATTAACTCTTATATACAAACCAACACTATGTAATATTAGTATAGATAAATATGACATGTACAAGATTGAAATCAATTTTAAAATATTTCATTTTTATTGTTATCTTACTGTTTCTGTAAATCACTAATTATTCGCCTTTCGTCATCGAAACTCTCAGAGTTGTTGATAACCACATCTTCGAGAAATTTTAAACTTATAATTTATAAGTTATTATTATAAGTTATAATTTGCATAAAGTTTTTTATATAAAGGGAAAATGAAGGAAATGCGCATAATCTGATTGCTTGGCTTATCAATCGCGGAGGGATCCCAGGCGTCAGTTGAACTATTGCTGTGAAAAGGACGGATGGGGGCGTCCAAATACCTCTCGGCCATTAGGCGAAATTTAAACTCGTAAGCAACAAGTAGGCGCGTTACTCTCACTCTGACATAACGGCCATTAAGTTCGAATTCATTAAAGCGGCGTCATTTAATAATTCATCAAACCGTTCATGAATTGTTAACGAGACGACGAGTTACACAGCCGCTGTCATATTCTGTGGCGACGGTTAATTCGCCCGAATGCTGACCCTGTCAGAAAACCAAGGCCGTGGAATAAGTAAATCTGCTCATTGTCAACGATTTGAGAAAAATTTATTGCGCCATTTCCAAACTAGGGTAAAGAATTACTAAAGATTTATTTATTTTGTCCCAAAAACCTATCAGTTCATAACCGGTCCGGTGGCAGTGAACAATCTTCTAAGCCCCGTTTTCAATTTTTCCCTGACTAATATGAGGGAAGTTCTCGAGTTCATCGTCTTTTATCCGCCTTTTGATGATTTCCGACAGGACGAACGGACATATGGCGTGATGCCGAGTCTGACCACAAACATCCGAGCTAATATTAAGATTGAGGAGATTAAGTTAGTGGTGGACGAGTGAACAGATGCGACATCCTTCTCGAAAGACAGCCCAACGCAAAAAACCTAAACACCAATGTATTTTCAACAAAAATCGAACTTTTCCATTTAGGATTGCATTAAATATATGCGTAGGTTGGTCGTTACCAGTATTTCGGTCGCCCATCCTCTTAGCATGCACACCGCCGGAGACTCGTATTTTGTTGATTATTTCAAGAGGAGTTTGAAACTGTTTACGAAGGCAGAGAACGATGACTACCCCATCCCTTTATCATGTTGCGTATTCATGCCAGGAGAACGACCCACTAATTTATTGAGGTAGTGCATACATCCTCCAAGTAATGCAACCATGCGGTCGGGCATTATCAGGAAGTTGTCCCCAATAAATGGAGTGGATGGGACTACAGATTCCAGAAGATCTTCTTTACCCTTAGTGCAGCAAGGACTATTCGGTATGATAATCAAGTCGATATGGGTATGGACCATGATTCCACCCTATACCATAGCCGACTGCCTATGAAAAGGTGTGACTCACGCATGACTCACGGAGCAAAGAGCCCCCATGTCTTCTTTAGACATGGTCCCGGGGAAAAAAACTTTCTACTTTATGAATGGGATTAACAGACGGATCTAGAACACAAGACGTTGCGAGGGCAGGAGTATTCGGTTCGGGAACAAAATACTCAGAACCCATGGGAAAATACACCAGGATTCGAAGCTGAGATCCATGCAATCAGTACATCTACCCAATTCAATTTATAAGGGTAAACACCACGTGTGGAGAGGTAATATATACGAGTAGTCCCAGAAATTCCATCTAATTCTAAAATTGGAATAACAATTGATTATCTGGTTTTGCTCTTAATAACACTTATGACTTCTTTTAGCCTCGCGGAGTACCTTGTGTCTCCTAGGAATCCAGCAAATGAGCGACCTGATTTCGTCTTTCGAAATAGGCGGAGAACGATGTCTAACCCATCTCTGTTTTGCCTAAAAACTACTTACTAATTCATTGTTGTAATGCCTACATCCTCGAAGTAATGGAACCATGTGGTCGAGCGTACATTTAACACACAATAAATGGAGCCAATATACCCCCAGCTTCCATAAGATATTCCGAGACTTTGGTGCAGCCAAAGATCTTTTCTGTATGATTGTCACGGTGAACATTGATTCCACCTCAGCCTATGAAGGTTGTGAGTCAATCTGACATACAGCAAGAGACTTCTCAACACATGATCCCCGGCCATCTGCCTGCCAGAACCCAAACCTCATCGGATTGGAGGACAGACCCCTATTGTTTCCAAATGAGAAGCTTAGCGAATAGTGTCGATGCCTTTCCTGTAGTAGAGAACCTCATGCGGAACGACCAGAAACTAGTAACTTTCCTCATGAAGCCTTCTGGTGACTGGTTTGGTGCTCACTCTTACGTTACAGACCGTTTTAGTTGATTGCCTATTGAAGAAGCCGTTAAATGACGGTACTGTACCGTACAAGCAATCGAGGTCGACCATTTTCTTCATTTCAATCAAGGCCTAGCCCTAAACTTCTGTGGACCATCATGGATGGTAGAGTGAGGAAGTAACATCCGTTGTTGACGAAACCAATTGCCCTAGCGAGTCCTAAACTTAAAACCAAGCTTTTAAGAGTACAAGAATGTTTTCGTGCGAATTATTGTTTTACCAAACGAAAACAGTTTAATAAGCTCGTTAACTCAGTCAACAAGTTAGGCATTGAAAATTATGATTTTACGATTTTCTTTATTTTTAATCTAAAGAGTGTAAAATGACCATTAACTTTCCCTAAAGGCAATTATTCAGATATCCTGAGAAGAGGTCTGGTGTGATGTAGGTATTAGAAAGACATATTCTTATTATTATCGTGTCAACGTTTCGCTCTTTTATGGAGATCATCTTCAGGGCTCAAAGTGTTTGTCTTCTGTGCAATTGTGCCATTTTTGCGTGTCGGGTTGAGAGTGAGATTTCTGTCTCATAGGATGAGTGAAAAACTTGACAGATTCTCCGGAAATCGGGCTTACAGTCGTATTCTCAATATCATGCAAATTATAAAGTTATATTTGCATTTTCCGATGGTTAGCATTTGCAAGGCGACGTCTATGTTTTGCTATGTAAATGTGACATTTAGAATAGAACCTCCAACATTTTTTTTTTAATGAACGGCTTAATAGGATGATTGTAGGTTTAAAAGTTCAAATCGTACTCTAGGTCTGACGCACAAGGTGGCCATCTCTTATCTTTTAAGGAACTTCTCATTGGTATTCTTTTTTAAACCAAATTCGAAAGAAACAAAATACTGCAATCGTAATTCAAAAGTTGTGCTCGTTCAGAATGTAACAGTAATTAATGTATTTACAAGAGTGAAAGAGGGTACTTTTTTCAATTGGAGAGAAATATTAATACAAATTGATAAGGTTGGTGTTGTGAATATGTCGTAATTCATCTATTGGAAAAGACGGTTCCACTCAAACACTGTTTTTAACAATAATTCAGATTTGAACAATATATGTTTATCATCAGGCAGGAGTCTACAAAGGCGTCTCTCAACGTGAAATTAAATTTACAATAACTAGATTCTAGGCAAATGTTACAAAGTCTACTACGTCGTTTTACAAATTTCGTTAATGTAGTTTTCTATGAGTTTAGCTGCATTAATGTTGTACTTTATTTAACAGGGATATTGGCAAATAAATTAGCAACATCAAATAGTGCTAAAATTTAATTGTTAGGTATATTTATGCTGTTTAGTTGTTTTAGCAATTCTGTATACATCTATTTCAGGTAGGTTACTTTTTATTGATAGTTTCAAAGTAATCGTTTAAACAACCATCTTTATTTCATTTTAATATCAACTTTATACAGTAGAAATCCGTTTATCCGGATTTGAAGGACTTGTCCGGATAATCGAAAGTCCGGATAATCCAAAAATTTGTGGTTTTATTTGTATCGTAGCATAAAAACGGAAAACACATACAAAAGCGAGCGCTTTTATTGTTATATCAAGTAACATTTAAAGTAATACAGTTTTATTTTTGTCCGGACACGCGTTTCTCGAAACATATATACGTAAAAAAATTAATAAAAACATACGTAATATAAAAATACCTTTTCAATGGAAGCCAGTATACGAACAACAAGAGACAACAATTTCTAGTCTTTTAAAATAGTAAACACTATTTTTACAATTAATTTTTCATTTCATTTATTTATTTTTTAACAAAAACATGCCTTTCTGACCTCTTCGATTGTGTATACTAGAGGAAGGGCCATTTGGCGACCTTAACGAATTTAGAACGACGAATTAAAAGTCCCATAGTTGAATTATAAATTTAAAAAATTAATGTACATACTTCTTGTGTACAAATGTGTGGTGATCAGCGACCGTTAATCGATAATTATTTAAAAATCGTGAGATTCGGTCTGGTGTGATGAAGGCTTCAGAAAATCATTTTCTTTATCGTGCTGACGTTTCGATGTTTATTGACATCATCGTCAGGGCCTAGGATTTACAAACATTGTTTAAATTTAACTAAAACATGTAGGGCGTGGAAAAAATTGAATTTATACATCGCTAAAATGTATTTGCTATACCGCTATACACTACTATGCCAGACCGCGGATCTCACGATCTCCAAATAAGTGATCAAAAATATACAAACTGATTCAGATATTCAGAAAGTCCGGATAAATTGGAGGCCGAATATACGGTTTTCCACTGTATTTTGGCGTAAAGTATTAAACCCTTAAATTATTGTCTACATAGTGTATCCGAAAGAGCACATATTTAATCAACTCATTTTTTCATTGGGATGGAATTTTTCCAAGGTGATCCATGACTATTTCGGCATAAACTGGAGATAACGGACCCATTTCATTACATACCAGCCATTGCATTTCATAAAATTTATTATTAAATTTACAATAATTAGATTGTCGGCATATATTTAAGATTTCTGCTACATCGTTTTTCTTAAATTTGTTTTTGGAGTTCTCTGTGAGTTTAGTCGCATTAATTTAGTACTATATTTAACCTGGGATATTGGCAAATAAATTAGTAACATCAAATCGTACTAAAAATTAATTGTTAGGTATATTTATGTTGTTTCGTGGTTTTCTAAAGAATTGTTAAAACCGAATTTAGGTTTGAAGTATCGCGTTTATGAAAAAATGATAAAAGGAATCATATTAGTTTTATAGGTATATTTTCTTTGAGAATTTTGACCGTTCCTTATAAAATTTTGTGTTCATTGATCATCTCATATTAGAAAATCAGCATTTTTGATCAGTCTGAACTCTAGTGCTTATTTATTTACAAATCGTGAGGTGCGGTCTGGTGTGATGTAGGTTTCAGAAAAACATTTTCTTTATCGTGCCAACGTTTCGATTTTTATTGAGATCATCTTCCGAGTCAAAGTGTTTGTCTACTGTGTAATTGTGCCATTCTTGCGTGTCGTGAAAATCTCACGATTTCTAATAAATATCGATTAACGGTCACTAATGACCACATATTTCTAGTGTTTAACTTGAAGAGTGGACCTTCTTTCTTTACAGTCGTTATTGTTTAGGAATTCTTCAATTTTAGAATTTTTTTTCTTTTCACGATATACTTCCTTTGTTGTCTTTTAATATTGGTTGGTTGTTACTTTTTATCAGTATGCATTATGTAATAATATTTAGTTGGGTTGTAATCCGTTTTTCTCGAATTTAAATCTGAACGGCATAAAATACCAGCTGGTAGTACCACTTGTACAAATCAAGTTGCGAGACTTTTAATGAAATAAAGATATATTGTTCAAAATCCGGGTTGCTGTTAAAATCTGGTTGTGAACGGAACCGTCCATATTTCAATAACAAAAATGCATTATAATGTTGTCATCCCCGGATGGCTTGGTCGGCATATTTTTGCTACTTTCACCAGTCAAACGCGTTTCGGCACTCTTCAGTATCAGTGGCAGGCTTGTCTTGTAGGTTGTTATGGTATTACTATGGTGAAAACACGACGTATGGAGAGGATTTTTTGATCCAGCTGAGAGTTTTTAAATGGTGTTCAATCGACTGGAATTATAGGTTTTTGTGAAATAATAGTCTACGAAAATGTAACGAAATGTAGACATATGACCTGCTTGAATTATCGGAAAAATGAAACACTTCTGTTTAGGGTTGCTAGTCCGGTTTTTCTACATTGCCGGATGGTCTACAATTGCAATCTTCACTTGGCCGGTATATTTAGCAGAATTGTTTTTTTTAATTTGGAAATCCGATCATATTAAAGGATTGTTTTATAATTAACCTGATGCGCTAAGTCTGGGGGGAAGTTCACGTTTGGGCTTTACGTACGATCTCCACAAGGGAATGTTTTATACAGAATAACATCCTCGTTTACTTTTCTAAGAAACTGATCGCAATTTTCGAACTTTGAATGTACTTCTCGTTGACGGTTAACGAAACATGTCAAAGCAAGTAAACGCGAATGTAGTAAAATTCGGAAGTTGGTTGAGGAAAAATTATTATACAAACTTCGGTAACCACTTTCGACAAATACTTCTATCAACCGCTTAACCATATTCGGTGTGAATCTTCGTGTTCGAGATGTTATTTTGTCATTCTCAACATAAAAATTATTAAGCGATGGAAATAAATTTAACGTCGTTCTATCTTGTCAACAGTAAGAAGAGATCGCAAATAAAATTACATTACTCCCAATAATTACTAGTAAAACCTAACGACTGTAGTAAGATAGGATATTACCCATAAAAACATCGTCTTATAATTTATTGGCCATTAAATCCGGAGATATTTTCAGATCAAATGGACTATACTTAGTTACTTTCATCTCAATAGATGCATGGGTCGTTGGAGATTTTTTGCTTTTTAAATTTATTACCATCGATCGCGAAGCTTTCTAATCCAACTGGTTTTGAATTCTCCCTCACTCGTGCGCGAAAAGAAAATTGTGTGTGCGTGTGCGTGTGCGTGAGTGCGATCCGTCCTGATACGTTTTGACTTCTCACTGTCTGTGTACAGTTAATATCCTGTTATGGATTTCGTGCCGTAATCTTGTTTTAGACTTTACATATCTCTGACTCACCACTGATGATGTCAGTATAGACCATACCGAAATAATCAGAAATGATCAAAATTTTTTGAAAAGTAAAAGTAAGCCATGCTAGTGCTCCTAATTTTTGTAAGAATCCAAGTAAATATGTCTGAATTTCAGAAATCTTCGAAGACTCGATTGACAAAAAAGTAGGTATTCGTTGTTTGGAGGTAACCTTTTAAAATAATTATTCAGAAATCGTGAGATGCCGTCCTGGTGTGTTGTAGGTTTCAGAAAAACATTTTCTTTATCGTGCCAACGTTTCGATCTTTTATTGAGATCATCTTCAGGGCCTGGGTTTTACAAATATATTTTACATTTAGAAAATAGATATAGGATGTGGAAAAAAGTGAAGTTATCCATTGCACAATATATTTTTATATTCAATCAAACTATTTCAAGTATATTCAATCAATACTAGAACTACTTTGATTGAATATAAAAATTATATTTTGCATTGTATAAATTCACTTTTTTTTCTACATCCTTCATGTATTTGTTAAATGTAAACAAACACATAAGTGAAACACTTCGATCCCTGAAGATGATCTCAATAAAGATCGAAACGTTGCACGACAAAGAAAATGTTTTTCTAAAATCACGATTTCTGAATAATTAACGATTAACGGTAACTAATCACCACACACTCTTAAAATATAATAATATTTTTGAAACGGGCCGATTTTATGTATTTTCCTATGTATAAAACGCTGAATATCACTGTCGAACAAATTGTTATACATAATTAACTGAAATAAAAAATACGTTATAATTTCTTAACTCTAATCCACAAAAATATCGGAAGCTGAGTGCTTGAAACCACTGGACCTCACAGCTTAATTTGTTCAATAATTCTCATATAAAGTCAGACTGACTTTCGTTTCTCTTTACATAAGCCAACTGGCCAGTCCTGTCTTTTTTTCAGGTTTTTGCTCAAAGGCTTGGGGTAAAAGTCCAATCTCGCTCTCTCCGCCGGCTGATATATTGCCTGTACATTTAATCAAAAGTTGTATATAAGATGTAATATTATACATTTGTACGTACCAACCAGTTGATAAATTTTAGGAAACTAAAGTGTACTATACTCAAACTAAGGTCAATACAAGAAATATCAACGAGAATATGTTTTGATAATAAAACTCACCCGTCTAATCCCAAATATAACATTTTTCCCTTCTTCTTTTGAAGTCGTGGGGATTTTTTCGTTTACCACTTAAACTTTCGTCTGTTGTGCTATCTCTGCTAAAGAAAAATAATATTTACTACATAAATAACAGATTTTTGCGTTATGAGAAGTGTTTAATTATTTTATTTTCTGTTTCAGGTATGTGGAAATTAACTGTAAACTTTGGATAACGATTACGCTTAGTGTAGAGTACGTAAGTTTTAAAAAATCCGATTACAGTAACTGTAAAGGTAATTTCGTAACAGAAGCAATTTAATGTTATTTGTAACATGATATGGAATAATCGTGTAATTGTTTAATCTGAAATCGAACATAAATGGTCCACCCGTCTCGGCTTTTTTGTTGTTAGGTGCTTTATTAACAAATGAAGTACAATACTTGTAAATGTAAAATTTTAAGCTTTGAATAACTGATCAGGTGGGGGGGTGCAAATGACACGTTCGACGTTGCAAGTACCTAAGTTTTTTCTTTTTAAGATCTTTCTCGCACAACAACCAATTTGGTGCGGGAAATGTCACCTCAGAACACCGTGGAATGGCACCTGAGGAACCATAGAAGCTCATCAGCCACATAAACTAATTCTACATAACAGTAATAAGAAACAAAACACAATGACTTTTTTTTAGAGAGAGCTATTTGTCTTATTTAAATTGCGATTTCGGGCATTTTATTATCCCGCAATTTTTTTCATCCATTTCATTTTTCCGCTCCGGCAGCCTCAAAAACCTCCTAAAAAAGAAATCTTGCACGCACAACTCTTATTCAAACATTAACAGGCATTCAATGGTATAACAATTTGGGAAAAGGCCTAAATCCCTATATAAATTCCAATAAATTTGACTTAGCTGAAAAGTGCTCTTCGTAAGAACCACTGAGGACTCATTAACTCCTGTAAACCATTCAAAAGGTTGAGCAGCCCTAAAGGGTTGTAAAGTGGGACAGTCGACCAAAATATGTTTTACTGTCAAAATGATGCGTGCTCACCACTTCGCATACATCGAGGACAAGTTGGAAGGTTGTTGCCTATTAAAAGCCTATTATGGATTAGCCTGACCTATTCGCAATCTAGAGAGAATCACAAGTTCTTTTCTTTCAAGTTCCTCAATTTGGCCATTAATGTACTACTGGCTACACACTGGGGTACACAAACCCCGCCTTCTGATATCCTTTCCTACCATACCATACTACTGGCTTAATTTCTTTCATACTATCTCTACAGACAATCCATCTTGCCGCCCACTTTCGTTTGATAATGTTTTTTTGCATAAATGACTATATCATCTGAACGGAGAGGAAATTGTGGATTGTTTGCAGCGTTTCTTGCTTGTTGATCGGCTTCTTCATTGCCAGAAATGCCAACATGATTTTTTTTGTTTTAGTTAATTAGTTATTTTTTGTTTTTGTTTTCTTTTTCTTTCCAATTACGTTATAAAGCACAGGGAAAATTATTATATTTTATTTTATTATCTTTTTAAATGTTTTATCAGTAATCTCGACTCCAAGAAGATGGATATTCCATTGCTGTAAATACTTGTTTTTTGAAGGTTTATTTTTTAATTTATAATAATTTTCAAAGTATTATTACTTACTACTTACTTAATAATTTTATCGCACTGACACTGACATCCTCGCTCAAACGCTTGACTGGAATCATTGAAAAAAGTTTAAAAATAAGAATATTGTCAAATGAAATGAACGAAGGAAAACAATTAACTGAAAGGGATTTTTAGGCGTAGCAGATTGGAAGGGCATAATACAATTTTTTATGCAAATTGGATTAATCGGTACAAAAGTAAATGTAGAAATTGAACAAACGTTATTTTGGGATTATTTTGACTACGATACGCCTAATTACGTTTGAGTAATGTAGAAAGATATTAATTTAATTTTAAACTATACAAATTGAGTGGTGCGTTAAATTTATCGACCAGCGTATTGTAAAGGAAATGGAAACATGGTCATTGTCGATTTAATAAAGTGGAGATGTGTGTAATGAAGATATAGGAATCGAAATAATGTCGGGCCGGGTGTTCATTGGGCTACCAATATTGAATAACCAGAATACACCTCTATTCCAATCCAGCTGTTCCCCTTTGCATTTCTTCCCGGAGAATTCTCCTTTCTAAGAAATGGGCCAATCCGACTCTCATTCCTTCCAAATAATCCGGAGGCACCATATTGTCCATACGCGTTCCCTTTTTTAAGGGATCACTTTTGGGCTTCATTTAGATATTTCGTGTGTAACTTTTTCCGTAATAGTGTCTAACAGGCTACCTCGTCTTTGATTTTACGGTTGTAGGGTTTTAGGATGAAAAGGGGGCCCGAGTAGCTTATGCCTCATCCGCACCAATTCCCTTCCAATTCAAAGGAGTTTAATGTTGTCGAACATTATCGGATTAAAGGCAAGATCGCTTGATTGAGCTCTAAGATCGATGTTGTAAATTAGTTTCGACCAATTAGACTTCAAATATCACGTAAATGGCCTTTAACCGAATTTTAGATGTCAAACTTATTTGACTAAGAAACAATTCAAATGGAAAGTTAAATTAAATTTTTACTACCCCACCCCTCTCATTCAACATAGGCATAAATTCTTGTTTAAGTTTAATCAAATGTAGAATTCTCAAAATGTTTCATAAATTTCAATCACGACGAATGTAAACGATAAGCCGCATTGAGAGGGGAAACAGTGAAATTGATATTCTAGGTACGTTTGTACAAAATTGATCCAATTCCTTGATTATTCGTGTTCATACTTTTATTATTTTAATTTACGTCATTGTTCTTGCTATTTCAATTTCCTTTTGACAGAATTCTGTTTTTTCCATACGGATAATTACATTTTATCGATTTTGTCAATGGAGAAGTTGGTTGAGGCTTACATTGTTTATTAAAATACGAAACATCTAAAACTTACAGCGTTCGTTTGGACTGAATGAAAATGTGTACATATTAAGCTATATAAAGCATTTATTTTCCAAGTTAACTTTCTTTCAGCTATATATATCAATAAATATATCTGTACAGTGGGAACATTAGTGAATTGTTTTGGATTATATGTTTTAAATCTTAGCCCTTGAATGGGTTGTTTAAATGAGATTTTTTTCTAACTCGTTATCATTACACGTGCTCACTTACGATAACGTCACTGAGAAATTATTTACAGTGTTGAACATATATTGTTGCCATATAAATTCCAAATAAAATATATCTGAGAGTCCGTCAGAAAAGGAACCTACAAACAAAAAACTTTAACATTTATTTCCAATTAAGTAATATTTTGATTGAAATACAAAAGTCAGTGTCAGAAGCGGGATTTGAACCCAATACCCTTGGCTAAATACGCCGCTACTCTACCACTAGAGCTAATGTGACACTAACTTCCCATCTCAACCCCACCTTTTCAATTTTCGAAGATCTTTTGAATTGAATTTTAACTCAATAAAAAACCTTAAATTGTAATACATTAATTAGTCAAGCGGACCGCGAAATGAGTAAATTTGACAGTAGGTTTTACATGATAAATTTCTTTATTTCGGCAATGAAAGGCTTTGTTAAAATGAATATACACATCGCCTCCCTAGAATGGGGCAAAGTACATCATTTTGAATTTATTTAGTATTTTATTTAAATATTTTAAGTGACGGAGACTCATCTCAACCCCATTTTTTGAATTTTCCCTCCTTTTTACCATTGTTCAAATGTCGTGTAATCGGATTGGATTCTGGGCGACATTAGTGAAGTATACTTTATTTTGCTTTTTACATTCCATTAGATTTCATGGCCCGCTTGACAAAATAAATTCTTTTCATTTAATTAATGGTTTGACTGAGATAAAATAAAGTCAGTGTCGAAGTCACGATAATTGGTACCAGCCAGCGTATTTTGCCGAAAGTCGTGGGTTCGAATCCCGCGTCTGATACGCATTTTTTTTCCCGGCCATAACATAAATTCGTTGAAAAGAATTTATTTGGTCAAGAGGACCACGAAACCTAACAAAATGTAACAAGCAAAATGAAGTATATTTCACTAAAGCTTGGCGAAAAGGACGGAAAATTCGAATGGTGGGGTTGAGATGGGAAGTGTCGGTGTGGATCGAAGTCACGATAACTCAAGTTGTAGAGCAGCGGCGTATCTAGCCGAAGGTCCTGGGTTCGAATCCCGCTTGTAACACTGACTTTTATCTCAACCAAAACATTAATCATTGAAAAAAATTATTTTTATATTTATAAAAAGGGCTCAAAGTATTAGTGTTCTCAGTATTTGTGTCGCGAGTGCTCAGGGAGTTGACACGCAAGAATGGCACATGTACACAGAAAACAAACACTTTGAGGCCTGAGGTTGATCTCAATAGAGACGGATACGTTGGCACGATAAAGAAATGTTTTTCTGAAACCCACATCACACCAGGCCGCATCTCACGATACCTGAAGAATTAGCCATTAACGGTTGCTCATCTTTACACGTTGTTATTATATTTTACAGCCTAAAGACTTTAGATCAGTTTTTCTGTGCAAGCTTGGGAGTAAAACAGTAAGAGAAAATATTGTTTTTCTTCAATAAAATGAATCTTTAAATGTTAAAATGAGATAAAAGTTTACGTTGTTTTGAATATCAATATTTACAAATATGACTTACAGCAAAGCTTAGTGGTTAAAAAAATAGTTAAACAATCTTATTCTAGGTCTACCTTAATAAATACTAACCGGTTAGCTTTTCGTTATTTATTCAAAGAAGTTAGTTTATTAACGCTTAATTATAAGTTGAAAAGTTGTTGAACGTTTAATTCGCTTCCAACAGAAATGGCAAGAAACGTAAAACCCTTCCAGAACTTGTACATTCCTTTGGTGATTCAAAGTTTAAAAATGTGAGAGATAACGACGGCATTATTTTGGTCAGATACTTTCCCAGTCGTGAACAATCGGAACAAATTTAATGTTCCAGCTTTAATTGCCACATTTTGATCAATGGGTTTTTAATGCGAAGTATTGTTTATGGGTAAAGTGAAATTGAAAGTGTTTATGTGAATATGTATTAAAACATTTTCATATAAAAAATATTTTTGTAATCTTTATTTGTTGACATTATTAGGACTAACTTGTCTGAGAAATGGATAGTGCTATGAACTTTTCCGAACTTGTAAAGAATCATTACTTTTGAAAAAAAAAATTGAAATCGTTGCAGGTTAAAAATGTATATATGTTTATGTAATGATGTAAATAAAGTGTAGTATGTATTATTCAATATATGTTTAATAGTCGTAATTGACCGTAGTAATTATTTCAATTAATTAGAAATTTTATCTAAGGTCTTGATCGAGAGTAAAAAGTTATTTACAAAAACTTTAGATAAGAGGTATATTAAATTCTATATTGTTGAAACTGACGGGTTTTTACACCCGAGAACAAAATCTATTATTTATGAACGCATCACTATTTAATTATTATTTTGTCTTGTTTGTTGCTAATCAAATTGGTATGTATTTCCAACATATCGTTAGCGGTATTAATTCTTATGGAAACAGTCGGGAATAATATCAAGGACAAAAAGTGACTCGCTCCAGATGATCAGCGGTGTAATGACACAGGTCTTCCAAACCGGGCAATCACCAATGCCGATTACAAATCCACTTTTCTCCCCCGTACAACCATCTGATATTGACCGGAGGCCCAATGGGTTGCGGTGAATAATGTTTGGCTGGATGCCTTTTCACCCCGGATACGCTCCGATAGCACCCACAACGAACAACATTCCTATTAAAATCATCGTCATTTTAATTGTTAAAGAGCAGCCCATTAGCCCCTAGGTGTACCGCCGTTTCGGGAAATCTGTAATTATTTTTAATTTCTTAATTAAGCGGGAAGGCGGTGGTTTTCGGCACGCGGTCCCAGGACATGTGGGAATAGATGATAACGAGAAAGCGGACTCCCTGGAAGTAAAGGGGCTGCTATACCGCTGATAGGAACCGAGTCCGTCTTTGGCATAGTAAACCACACTGTCAATAGACACCCTAAACAGAAGGATAGAAAGATAATGAGGTAACGATGGATGTTTTGGAACAATACAAGAAGATACTAGCATATACTGGAAGGGGATGGGAAAAGGTGGCAACTGTTATTTGTAAACTAAACACCCATGTGGAGAAAGGTATGTGACAATGAACTGGTTCAATCCGTGCTGTATGCCGGACGGTACACAGCCTCTGATCCGACCCTCGAGATGTCTGTCTGGTCGGGATAGGCGGTCGATTCGTTCGAAGCTCGAACCTCTTCTGTCAACCCAGAGGAGTCATACCCCATTAAATGTGGAACTACTGTCACGATGCCTGATACAGGGTGGCCAAAGTAGGGGGTGCAGCCTGGTGGCCTCGGTCACTTCTCTTTCTCACTCCAAATCCTTTCTCATATTGCTTGAGACGTTTTATCGTTTTCCTTCCGAAGGCAGTGTTCCTAAAGGGGGAAGTTAGAATTCTACTTTAAACAAAACAGCTGCCGGAGCGAATCCGGAAGTATATACGCTGGAGGAGAGACCCAATTCTCTTGGATGCAGGCTGATGCATTTCAGCCACCTGGAGGAACTCTTTACGAGCAATTCATGGTTCGGTGCTTAATTCATTCCTATCCATGGAATGGACAGAGAGTGAAGGGGCGGCTTCTACACCAAAACTTGCGGCAGTAACGCACTTCTGTCGTATTCGGAGGTGCGTCAGCTCTCACCTTGAGAATCAAGACGTCCGGTAGGGCCGAAAGGCAAGGTATGGATGTTAATGATCCTCATATCCTTTTAACGGCTCAGAGTAAATACGGGAAAGAATTTGTACGCTAATACGAAATTGGAATACATACCGGACTATTTTCGTTTTAGTATTAAAATTAATTTTATTAATACGATTTTTCAATTATTATCAAATATAATCGAATGCGACCATTAATATGTTTTTTATTACATTGTTATTGTGTTTAATTTGTATTTATCCTTTCTGTACCAAATAAAGCAATTTATTGAAAACTGCAACAGATCCAGGCCTGGTTTAGACGTGTATCGCTTGACGGCTTTCTGCCTGCTTTTAACAGGAAATCTCTTTTACAACATTTTTTGATTTTATTTGTTTCACCTGCCCATGGAATGTGACAAGGGAGTCAAAAGGAGGTGTGGGAAGAACAGATTTTCTTCCGGATGAGGGCGTTCGATCGGCGAGTTGACGGGCTCGGCGGTAACAGGTACATTTTATTTATGGTCTATTCCAAAATTAGAATTAGACTAGCACGGGGTAAATCAGTTCGACCGCCTCCGCATTTGTCCTCGGCCCTTCTGAGACGCGCCTGACAAGGAGACTAAAAATATCGTAGTTACCTTGTTGGCATTGTTACGCAATGTGTTTGCCCGCTGAGACAGAAAAGGGCTAAACCTTTGGCTGGTTCACAAGGCGTTGGCTATGGGTTGAGGCGCTTGTGTACGTGCGGTATAAAACCCTTTTAACGCAACTCTTCGCCCCCCTTGGAAAACAGGGCTTCATAAAGGCACGGAGTATGAAAACTCTTCATTTTCTCCCTCGCATGAAAGAATTCCCCATGCATTGAAACGAGGATATTTGACCGACAAAATCTTCCATTGCTTATCCTAGGGAATTTTTCTTTTTTTAAATTTTAGACATGTGCTCCGACATGAGTAGAAAGTTTAAAAAAAGAAATGAAACTTTAGCCATGTTAATAACGAAAGGTGTCGAATATGCGCATCTCAATCGTCTCATTTGTGCATAAGAAAAAAACAGTTTTGCAGTTTGACAGTTTTCGATCATAACGGTCTTTATATAGTCGCAATTTTGGTCTGTCAGTCGCATGTCTAGACTCACTGCCTTGCCTGTCCGTGCTTATATCCCTATTTCATTTTAAGATGATGATGTACAGAAATAAGTCTTACAGACTGGCGAATAACTGCATAAAAACACAAAAGGAAATCACTCAACTACTTTTCCACGGTAAAAGTAGTGATGGAGATGATGATGGAAATAATTGAGGAGGGGACACAAAACATTTCCGTCGTCTTCCTTCCATGGAACACTTGAATTGAGGAACACTTGGTTGCATCTAAGTTTAAGAAGAGTCGGGAGTTTCGGAGAACCACAATCTATAACGTTTAGGTTAAAAGTTGGCTTAAGTAAAAGTAGGGCCTTAAAATGGAGGTACCTGTTGAAGGACTAAGCGCGGTGCTCACAACTCTCACATTGTTTGTTGATCACCTAGCCTGCAGAAAAGTTCCACGGTGTAATTGGGTCTAAACAAAAAGAAAAATTACAAACATATTGAAAAGCTTAATGTATTGACGAAGCCAAGACCCATTAGAGTTAATAACCTAAAGCAGTACTTTTTTGTGTTTAAACTTATTTTTCGCTTTCGTCCGCTATACTACGAAGACCTACCAGTTAAAATAGCTAAAATTTGTCTAACAAGAAGAAAGAAGCAAAATTTGAAACTACCAAGCTAGGTTTATCCGAGACCTGAAAAAGAAACGTCCTACTGAACTCAAAATTCAAGTTTTCAAAGTTCAAGCTTTCAAGTTCGAATTTGCCATGATAACTGGCAGGTTGTAACTTTTCGACGGAGGATTCCTGATGACAAAATTAACAAACAGATACGGTACTGAAGATGACGAGAGCCGAAAGAGGCAGACAAAAATGATCTGAAACTACCAAATTAGGTTCATCTCAGGATTGAAGGAGCCGAAAGAGGCAGACCAACATGATAGGAAACAATATTTTATATCGTAGTTTAACGATGTCTTTTTTTTAAATATTTTTATTTGGGATTAAATAAATATATTATAATAAGAACTGTAGAACGTAGTTTGTGTATTTCATCGCTTTTCTTTATTGCGTAGTTTTAAACCTCGTCTTGGAAATGTCTTTTCAACCAAATCTGCGTTTGGGTGTGTTTAATATCATAACGCCGACAGATATTTCGCAGACATTTCCCTCGTCTTTTTTCACTTGACAGACCGCCAAGTTTCCTTGTCAGGGCTTAAATTAATTAAATCCAGTTAGAAATTTTCAGGTGGAAGGAACGGGAAACGTCAAGCGATATTGCGGGAAACTAATCCAAGGCCAAGTTCGAGGGGTCATAAATTGGCGTTATATCGAGGGAAGGGAATTTATAAATTAATTACAAGTCGGGGCTGTTTAAGCTTGTCACCGTCTTCAAAATTACACCCCCGCGACTCTTAGCTGTTGAAAGGGTCGGAAGAAGGGGTTGGAGCGAGCGACTCCATTTAACTTGCACCACCAACATGTTATCAGAATTTGGACAAGTACGTTAATATTCAGTGGGAACGTTGCAATATGCAATCAGGTGGCCGGATGGGATGTTTCTATGACAAATCTTGAATTATTAACTTAACACTTCAACTAAACCTATTTAACTTCCTAATTTAATTTATAGCCGGTTTTAACGGCGGAGGAGGACGGGCTCTCGGGAGCGCTCGCCATGGCAAAAATGTTTAATACAAGTTATCTTGTTATAACTAAATTCACTTAAAATTTAACCTGGTGGCATTTCAATATTAATTGCCAATTTAAATCCGTACCGAAACCGATGGGCTGATTTAATGATGGCAATCGAATTGAAGAGGGATTGAATGTTGTTTGTAGAACGGGGCTCCCCGGGGATTTATGATTCCACTGGAAATTATAGCACTAAAGGAATGGAGTGTGTTGGGCCGAATTAGGTCCACCCTGGGCTCTCTTGAATTCGGATTGGAACTCCTCGGAATTCGGTCCACGTCCGTCCTCTCCATCCTTCTCTTTATCCTTTCGGTCATTATCCGTCCTACATCCGTGTTTACTGCTTTGATCGCTCGAGACAACGCCGGAGTAGCCGATAAAATTGGAAAAGGGAAATACATTGGTCGTTTCGGCCGTCCAAGGAAGAAAGGACCACTCCAATATCGGAGCGTTTCTATTCGAGAAAATACTTCCGTCGCTAAATGAAACTTAAAATTTTTATGAGGACTTAGCAGTAGGACGCCTCTCCCTTGAGCTTAGAATTTCAACCAAAAACCATATCCTTTTATTATAGGACAATTTGTTGTTCCTTTCTTTTGTTCTGAAAGACTTCGAACGCTAAATAACGTATATTGCTTAGACTGATCGACATAATCCCCATTGATGAATGGCCGACAATAATGTAGCTTGATCGTTTTCAAATATCCAGGTTGTCATCATTTCTGTAATTTATTATTACACCATAACTGCTCCTCGCTTACCGATTCCGAGTGCTCGGGTCCGCATTAAGCATTGAAACGATGCCACGCGCAAAGGGCTACATAAGCCGGAATTCATAAGTCTTAACAGCATAAATAAATATGCAACTTGATTTTTTTTCTGGTGCTCCCCTGGTCTTAATGGGTTATATTGATACTGACGTGTTTTTTAAAATTTACATTAAGGAATATAAATATGTATTGTTTCAAATAAACTAATGAACCATTATGACAAGTTAAAGTAAGATTTTATAAGTTCCGTTCTCTCTATTTTTAAAACGCCCGTGGAGACGGGACCGTTTTATTTATGTAAATTATATTTTGTATATAATTTACATAATATGTATATTATTCATGGTGAAATGCTATAAGTTTCAATCCACTTATTCCTCGTTCATCGGGCATTAGATCATGAGTCATCGTCTGTTAACGGAGATACTCACCCGCCTTGGCGTCTAGGCAAATTCGAGCTGCCCGAAACAAAACAGTATTTAAAAATGTTTTTATTTTTTTTCAATTCCCCGTGACAAATAAGCTTTCTAAGATCAAAAGCAAAAGGATAAAAACCGGGTCCCCGATGTTGGTCACACTCCAAAAACGAGTCTACGAACAAACCGACGAACCCTGTTGAATTTTGGCAGATATTCAATTTGTGTCTAAGATTGTTCATTTTAGACTCGAAGCTTCTTCATTATAAGGACAATATAATATAATGGAACTTACTGTTGTTACTGTTGATTGATTGGTAGTGATATTGGTGAAAACGGTAATTCTTGCAAGCCCACAGAATGCCACACAGCAGGCTTATTTGAGAATTTTTACAGTTCAAGATTCACTTTGTTCACAAACAATTCTTTCCGTACAAAATTCTGACGCTGAACTTGTAATTCGGCCGGTTTCCATCTTCTTAGGCTTCTTATCCTCGCTGTCTTGGTCTGCCATAAATGCCGAAACGCGACTTCAATGCTGTTTGCTTATTTATGGACTATTATTCGAGTTGTCAGTGATTATTGCATTTCGCATGCTGCAAATGTAAATATAATAAACCTTTTCCTTTCCTTGTTTTTCATTTTGCTCTCTTTATTAGATTCCCCGGTCCTTGGTTCTTTCACCTCGGTTAAAGCTGCACAAGAAAACAGGAAAAGAAAAAGAAATATAACCGAAGCGAAAATGAATTTTGCAACGGCCGCAGATTAAAATCTTATTAAAGTTCCGCTGGCGATTGAAAAGTGGTGTAGAAATGTAATTTGTCGGAAATTAAATATTTCTTCAGGAGTAAATTGTATGCTAAGTGTTAAGAATAAACGACAACCACTGAAAGTTAATAACTGCCTATTTAAAACACGAGATAATTAAAGAATAAATAAAAAGTTGATGATTACATTTGCAAGTTTGTACCTCTGTATTCAAAACTCACTGCTTGATTGTACAATACGTCAAAATATAAGCATTGTTTGTCAACACCAGACTCGTCCTACATATTACCAACAGGAAACCAGCGACTTACTCTCAATTATGTTGTGTTTCTATCAATTTATAGGAACGGATAGAATAATTTATTAGCGTGAGACGAAGGGATTGTACAATTCCGAGGAATATTCAGCACTTTGCGGTGCGTGAAGTCTGAAGAATAAAAGTAACTTATTAGCGAGAATGGAGTGGGT
>CM077099.1:23776460-23856167 GCA_039619505.1 Cimex hemipterus
AGTGCTCCGGAGTGAGTGCTTGAAGTCTGAAGAATAAAAGTAACTTAATAGCGAGAATGGAGTGGGTTCAGCCCACCTCCGAAGAATACGAATACTCTGGGAGAATGTATGTGACTAGATGTGTATGTATTGTATGTTTTGCATCTGTTTTGTAGTTGACAACCTTAAGGTACAAACATCAACATAATATTATAAAACAGTAAGAAAAGTTAAAAAAAAAACAACAGAATTTATAGCCAGATCGAAACGCTCAAATGGATTCGGTTTAAAATTAATTATTAAATTACGGATTAAACAAAATACATATCAAAAAAACTAGAAAAATCAAGGAAAATTGATTTGATGAAAAAGGAGTTGGCAATGACCTTAGCTGTTTCCGTTCGGGACATTACAAACACTGAAATAATGTTATTAAGGCTATAAGTGGACAAAAGAGTTAAGATACAAGAACAACATAAAAATGAAGGTTATTAAAATCCTCCCATTGTTCAAAACTACATCGATCCGAGTGGAACTTCTAGGTTACATCAAACCATCCTCCATCCTGCCCATGAAACCCCTCGATCAAAAGTCCTCATACTATTTTTCAAGCTGTTACTTCTCTAAACGCACATTCCACAACGATCTGATTGTACCTTTCCTCAACAAACTATGGTCCATTCTAACTTATCTTCTCAAACCCTGTTTATACTTTCTATCCCCTGAAACTACGACACCGACGATGGTCTCGAGGTATCTTCGATCCTTATCCTCTCACATGAGTTTTTCATTTGCAGTAGAGTCATCAGGTATTAAGGAGAATTCATAACAAACGAGTTTTTTTTATTTTGGGTACAATTTTTGTTTCATTTTTTATTTTTGTTTTATTTACTATTTTGTCACCTTTCCACCGAACCGAAGTTTATCCATGCCGAAAAAAGTTTCATTTGAACAATATGTGCATATTCAAAAGATTTAACGCTCAGATTGTATAGTGTCCATCAGGCATTGTAGATAATGACGAAATAGAGAAATGACTGGTATAGAAATAAAGCTTATTTCCCTTTTTGAACGGTTAATTTACTTTTAATTGTGCTCCTTTGTACCGATTCGAAAATTGATTTTTAAGCTTGGCTTAACCATCCCGTTTGTTTCAAAACGGTGGAATGTTGATTAGGGCTGTTCAATCGGTTCACCCCGTCGTACAGCATAAACATCAATACGGTCAACGGAAGGGAAAACAATCGGATCAGGCCTGACCCGCCTAGTCGGTCCTATACCTATTTCCCCCGTCCGGCTTTTAACGCAACTCCATTTGGCCGAAGAGGGCAGAAATTTACGCTCATCGCCTCCAACATGATTTGATCTCGAGAATCGATGCGCCGACAGCTTATGGGCTCCCTGTACCCTGTACAAAAGGAAACAAGCTTCAGGTCAGGTTGATGTCCTGGATTTGTTTTTACGACAAGCTCGGAAAAATTGCTTCTACCCGATTATCGTGGTATAAAATTGGAAATTCGGTAGCGAACACAAACCTTGACTGACAGACGTTTTTATCGATGCTCATAAAATGTACATTGACCTCTAAAAAATGTTATTAAGGTAAAGCTACTAATAAGCAGAAGTACAGTACGGTTCCTCTTCTATTAGATGTCTTTCGGCTTTCACCCCTTCCGTTGGAAGTGTCCATTTTTGTGCCATTCTTTATCCAAATAGTCTCTGTGGAAAAATATGGGGTCAGTCCTTTGACGTTGTTCTGCGAAGCGCCGATTGAATCAGTCACTTCATTCGTTTTTTAATAGTGCACGAGTGATATTTTCATCGTTTTTATTGGTGGCTGTTACAACGAAACACTACACCAGCGGGTTGATTCTTCATTTTAATAACAAAAACACCCCTTTATAAATCAAAATCCGGTTTGTTCTACAAATACGTCTTGGTAGAACAAGCATTTCTGCCCAAATTAAATACCGATGTAAAAAATTAAATAATAATTAAAAAAAGATATACAATGCTTGCAGTGGAAGCAGTAAATAAAAAAAAAATAATAGAAGATGAAATGGCAGTACTACAACAAACTGTTGGTTACTACATTTCTACACTGGTACACTAATTACTACTTAAGGTGACCGACCAATGAAAACAATATCCATTTAGAATCGAGGAAGCAAATTGGCTTCGATTAGTCAAAGCGACATAATGCTAAATTTTTGTTTTTATCCGGTCCTCTGTAAACTGTCACGGAACTCCAAGCCGTGCTTTAAAACCTCAGTCGGTAGGGAAGCACATGACCCGAAGAAATCCAAACTTTTCATTGTCGAACTTCGCCTTACCATGTTCTTTGTTGATGAGGTTTTAGAACGCCTCCGTCGCACTAAGGCCTACTTTAAGACCTTTCAAATAAAAGTTCAGCGGATTTTGGTGATTTGTAAAGAATCTAGCTGTGCAACCAATGAATTGATAATTAAGATTCTGTAAGAAAGGGTAATAATTTTTCTACTTGTTAACGAAGGGGCACCGGCAGTATATTGATATTTTGTAATCAAATGGGATTATTTCTGGGAAAATATTCTTTTACGACCCAATGGCCTAAGTATAATGAATACGAAGCCGCAAGCCAAATCGATTATTTAAGTTTGAATCATGGTTGACGAAGCGTGAGACACATTTTACAGCCATTTATATTTTCAAAAGTGAAACCTTTCTTTCCAACCTAATTTTTTAAATGTATTTTTTTTTTTTTTTTTTTTTTGATGAGGCCGCATGTAGCGACTCGAGTATGTACTTCGAGATGAAGCACCCTTCTGATAGCGGCTTCCATTTTACAGTAGTTTCTGACGATGCTTATTTGATTTAATTGGTCGAAAAAGCCCTTCTTGAGGCGTGTATTACTTTCACCACTGGGAATACACCGAGTAACTTCATCAAAAAATTAATTTGCGAGTCTTAAAAAAGAAATTCTTCCTTGCGGGATTAGGCGGAAAGTTTTTAAAATAATTTGGCCGAGCAATTTTTATCTGGCAGTGCCAGATTCCGTAGGGAATTTCGAAATGCCCAGAACGGAATGGCTGCAATTCACACTCATTCCAAAATTGCTTTCCTGCGTGTCAAATAATCAACCCAGCTATTCTAAGAAAGATTGTTAAAAACTTTGGTTCAAATTATAACTCAAACTAATTCCATTCCATTCCTGGCTGTTAGGTTAATGCACATGCAACTTTTGCGGCGGTTATCTCATTACAATTTGATATAAAATAAATCAAGGAAAATACTTAACACCCTGAAGATACCAACATTCATATACGTTTATAAGTCTATGTACGATACGTTATCAGGCCTATTATTCGATATGCAGAATCGTTATGTTCGTTAACAAATAATGATTATTCGGTAATCACGAGATGCCATCTGACGTGATGTAGGTTTCAGAAAAACATTTTCTTTATCGTACCTATGTTTCGATCGTTGTTGAGATCATCTTCGGGGCCTGGGATTTATAAGTGTGTGGAAAAAAGTGAATTTATTCAAATTATCTGCGTAGTAGGGATTGAATATAAAAATATTTTTTGCAGTGTATAAAATCACGTTTTTTCCCCATCCTTATAAATCCCAGGCCCTGAAGATGATCTCACCAACGATCGAAACATTGGTACGATATATACATTTTTCTAAAACCTAGACACCACACATTTGTCGAGTAAGTTAATTAGTTTGTTTCTTTCCCAATGCATGTAAATATGGTCTATTTAGAGTTTGAGATGTTTTGTTTTTGAGCTTTGTATATTATTTCTGTTCTGAAGGTTTCTGAAATTCAGATATATTTACTTGGCTCTTTCTAAAAATTAGGAGCACTAGCTTGGCTTATTTTTACTTTTTTTTTTAAACAAATAACTAATAACAGACTACGTGAGGCCTGTCAGTGAACAACCGGTAGTGTGTTCATTTGTGATTATTTTGGGATGCTCTACACTATGTACTTTGACACGACATCATCACTGGTGAGTCAGGGACATATAAAGTTCAAAACAAGATTTTCTTTATCCTGCCAACGTTCGATCATTATCGAGATCATCGTCAGAGCCTCGGATTTACAAACATTGTTTACATTTAACAAATACAACAAATATATGTAGGATTTAGAAAAAAGTGAATTTTTTCTAAGACCACGTAACTAAAACTTAACTCGGCAAGTATCACCCAAACAACTCCAGATAGTGAAATGTGGAAATGGGTCTGAATTAACAAAACTCAGCGAGGATAGGCTGACCAGGATGATAGTCAAGTGGCAAATAATAGAAATTGTAGTTCCTTTAGGTCTCGATGTAAAGTGATCTTGAAATCCAAATGCTTTCTCTTGTTTGAATATTCAATCAAAATATTCAAGGATATTTTAGAGGATGTTTATTTTGACGTTTGTAAAGATATGACATCATTATCGCGGTGTGATTTTATTCAGCGATCAAGGCAGCGTGTAAAATGAGATTTTAAGTTAAGTTTAATTGATGAGCTCCATCGTACTTCAATTATGATCTAATGATCATTTTGATATTTTATAAAAAATACTGCTAGGTTGTTATCATTCGGTCTGTAATTTCTAACGCGAAAGTAATGCGCAATTGTTAAATAAACTGGGCATTATCCTGGAAAACCTGGAGTCGTATGGCATTTTTCTTGTGGTATCAATGTCTGCATTTGGATTCATACGGGTATGAATCACGTTGTGCGAGAGACGTTGGCTGTAGCCTATGTTTCTGCCCTTATATCACCTTAAGTGGCTTACCCCTGGCAGGTTCACCCTTACCTTCTTGCGATAAGAGAATTTTCTTTAAAAAGACACGCATTATTCCTTGAGATAAAGCGACCAAAATTTTATTCACTTTATTGAAACGGGTTTCTACTCTATTTGCTTTAATAATGTGCGTTCGGGTATGAAATTTGATTAGAAAAGTGGCGTTGGTACGTTCTCAGCGTATTTAAACTGGATTGCGTTCGAGTCAAGGTGTTGCGTATTAGAGTTTTTTTAAATTGAATAAATGTTAATAAAAATAAATAAACTCATTAAATAGTGATAATTAGAAAAAAGTGTTAATACATTTATTGAAAGTGTTACGTTGAAATGAATCATGTTAATATTACCATTAGATTACATGTTAATATTGCGAAAGTTTACTTTCGATATTTTTGAAAGATAAGGGAAATAGTTATAAAACAACGGCCAGTGGATGGTAAAACCGCATTCATGGAGAATGATGCAGATTTGGCAATAACAATTGTTACAGCTTGAATTTATATTGTTTCTCCAATTCGGCTCCTACCCCTTCTGCTGTTGTCATACGTGACCTACACTAACTATGCCAATCCACTGTTTCTGGATAATAAGAGTGTAATACATGTACAAATATCACGAGGTAATAAACTGACGGTACTTCATGAACTTCACGGCCCCCTACAGCCGTGATTTGTTACCGGATATGTCTGCCGAAACTGTGCAAACTCTTTACTTAGTTAGTCATTAGCATCCTATTAACGACTGTTAAAGGCCGGGCTTAAAACCCAAAGGTCGTTTACCTTTGTTTGTTGTTGATTAAAGGAAATTCCGTTTAAAGATGCCAGGCTGACTTGCACTTTGAAACATTAGCACCTTCTTGTACGCTGTACATTCGCAATCGTATTTTAAATTGTTAGATTACACGTTCATGCCTTTGGGGTGATGAACCTTTACTTTGGCTGATCATCTTGCTGTCGGGTCATACCGGCCTTTCGGAAAGACACCAACCGGTACATATCCCGTTATTTTAAATCACACAAACCCACCACTGAAGATGGCGAGAAGCGATAGCGCATAAGTCAAAAACCAAAACTGTCCAATTACAAGTCATTATCACTTGAATCCCGCTCGACGCAAAATCTTGCTATGAATATTGAGGCTGAGCTCAAAACAAAATTCAAATTCGTTGTCTACCGAAATAGGATGTAATGCGAAGGAGCGAAGTCGGCGAGGTCGAGGTAATATGCATTGAAATTAACTACTAACTTTGGATTGCCCAAACGTTATGGCACAAATGCATATAAATCTGTGTTAAATTTAAAATGTACTTATGATTTGAAACTGAGAGAAAACAAAAAACTGTATTGTGTGGACTTTTATCGCGAAGGACAGTCACTCCGTGAAGTACTCTCCTTGCCGCAGTTCATCCAACTCCTTTATTCGGCTAAACCGCTAGTATCTCCCTTAAGCAGATGCCAAGCTCGCATGGGCTTTCAACATCTAAGTAATTTTAATGCCCAATGCTTACAAATTATAATCTAGCCTAAAACTAACTTCTTTACTGTAGTCGCCCAAATAAATGCACTCCTCTTATGTGTACTCGTTCTGATTAGTCGGTGGAGTACTCGTTTTCTTCCCTTAAGTTAAAATAATACTAATAATCACATCTGAATTACGGTCGATGGAGTGCTTTTATAAATATTCCACATTAACACACACACACACACACACACACACACACACTGGAGGGATGATTGTGCCAGTATAGCCCTTCCCCACTCACACTAATAAATACACACTCAACAAAATACATAAAGCAGGTATGTTATAATGAAAAACTCCATGTCATCCAAAAAGCGCGACAGGGGACCCCAGACACTAATATGCACTAGAACCATTTTTTAATTCGGCGATATTACCCTCTCTGTAAGGAACCAGCGCATGACTATCTTCTATTATATGGAATGCATCGAGCGGCCAGTATTGTGTGACAGTTAGATTAAACACAAAAAGCTTTAATTGTAAAAAAGTTTGTAGTGTAAACTTTAATTAAGAGTAAAAGCAGGGTGAGGCAAGGGCATTTTATCCTAATACTGTATATTTTATTTATGCACAAATCTTGCAAATTTGGTTCGTGAACGACCTCTCTCGGTAGTACCAACAAAAAAAAAAGAGGTAGAAGTGGAGAAATAATGAAAAAGGTAGTGACAGTGCTAGAGAGAAGTAAGAGAGGGTGTGGGAGGAGAGGATCAGAGAATGAAGGAGACGAGAAAGAGGAAAAGTCATTAGGAAGTAGGATTATAAAACGGATGAAAGAGAAATACCGAAACGCGTCCAAAAAGGAAATGTAGCCGGACTAAAATGATCGGAAACGAATTTTTTTACACTCATAAACAAGGATTTATAAAGAATTGAATTTGGACTTGAAGATATTGCGTAAATGACGAGACGACAATTAGTAATATATGTTGAATAATCAAAGCGAGAGGAGAGCCGCTGTAACTAACTGTGCATTATGTTCAAGGATCCGTCAAGGTTTTATGACCCTTTGCAACATGTCAGAGATTGTAAATATATAACATTTTATGTTGCTGAGTCTTCTACCGTAAAGAGTTTAGGGTAAGATTCTTTCATGAGTAGAGGAAATTTTAATTTTAACTTTTTAGGAAATTAGGTAGTTTTAATTAATTATTATAGAATGGAATCTATTTTTTATTGAGAATTTCAAATTTTAAATTGGTTTCATTTATAGTACCCCTCTCGTGGCTGGAGTAGATATTACACTGTTTATTATTATATAATTTTAGTACTTAATTTTTTTAAATATAATACTAATAATTATTTAATAGCTATACTATAATCTAAAAATATGTAAAGATTCATTCTTAAACCGTAGTGGACTTATTTCTTTAAATATGGGTTTCTTAAACATAGTTGGGTATTCACGAGCTTTGTGTTAACCCTGTTAGGTCCTACTAGATTGAGAAAAATGAAGACTTATACTTGCAAGAATCGGCTAGTTAATGTCCATCTTAATCTAACAGGGTAGGGCCAATGTTGGAAGTTAAGTGTAAGGAGTAGTCACATTCCTAACCGTTAGGGCGTAGGTAACTAACATGGCGGATATGAATTTAACAGCTGTGATTTTATTCTTAAATACGGATTAATTAAATCAGACCAATAATTATTTTTGCTAATTTCTGAACTATCCGTATACTCTCCTCATCCATAGTGGATACATCTACCTATCCTATTCGTTAGAAGGCATAGTCGTAGCGCATAGAAATGTGTGGAGATTAGTAACCGTTAATGGACAATTATTCATAAATCGTGAGACGCGGTTTGGTGTGATGTAGGTTTCAGAAAAACATTTTCTTTATCCTGCCCACCCTTCAGTCTTTATTGAGATAATCTTCAGGGTTCAACGTGTTAATTTTCTATGTAGATGTGTCATTATTGTGTGTCGTTTTGAGTTGAATATTGCCCTTAGTATTCAATACAGTCTCCGATAAACGGATGCAAGAAAACTCTCAAAACGCTATCCCGTTGCATAATCCCTCATGTGAGTAACTATTCATAATCTCGCACCCTTCCACGTAATCTTCTCAGGCGTCTGACGCGTCACTGGCCTCGCGACCTCCTAAATAACAGTGAAAGTAATTAATGCTCAAATATAGGAGTGACTACTAGTGAGTAAAGATGAGGATTGGTGTTGGATATCGTGAGATCTGTTCTGGTGTGACTTAGGTTTTAGAAAAACATTTTCTTTACCGTGCCTTTATTTCGGTCTTTATTGCGACCATCTTCAGGGCTCAAATTGTTTGTTTTCTGTGTGCACATTTTTCTTTATTTTTTATCTACTTTATCATGTAATTTTACTATTATTCTTATTATCGTCACTAATATCATTATTTACATTTTTGCTTTTTCCCATCCCCTTATTTATTATGGCATATGTAGGTGTATCTTTTTACCTGTGTTAAAAAAGATTAAAATTATAACATGTATTTACTTGCAGCAGAAAAGATAGCTGGTGATTTTTTAAATTGATCTCTCACTAAATTATTATACTATAAAACTAATTTGTTTAATTTTGACGTAAATTTTAAGTTTATAACTAAGGAACACCTCATTGACCGATCGAGTGTTTATAATTATAATGTTTCTGATGGTTATTATATATTGCATGAAAATCATGAAAATCAATAAAAAATATTTACCTATCTACTGTCATATGAATAAAAACTGTTTTGTAAATAAATTCATATCACGTGGGAATATCGCCTCGGGTTCCTTAAAAAAAAACCTCCTCCCCTATCAGCGTTTTTGATAGGAAATTTCGGTTCATGTTGAAAATCTACACACGTCCATTCCATACCATTGATGTCAGTTAATCCGGATGGTACATTAGAGAGGTTGTCGAAATTTTCTCTTTCTAAGGGCCTCATCCCAGTAAGGAGGGTTCGTCTATTTACGTCCGTGGCGAATTCTCGAGAGATGCGGGATAAAAACGTGTTCAAAAAATGAACTTGAGCAAATCGAAGTAGCAAACGAAGTTGTTTGGTCGTTGCACCCAACGTAGAAAACAGGCTTTTCAGGTTTTGAAAAGAAAATTCTTGCCGTTTTTCAATAGGTTTTTTAAATGTAATAAAAATAAGTTTTAAAGGAAAATCATTTTAATAATCGCGAAATAAATATAAATTTTTGTTTGTTTCAGGTAAAACGATGGATGTTGTGCAGTTTTTAATTTAATCCGTGAGTACAAATCGCTTTGATGTATTTCTTAATTGAAACTGGATTGCCCATGGGTAAAAAATGTCCCTGCGGACCCCTCGGGTCGTTGCGAACTTCTCCGATACGCAAAAAAAATATAGGGTTGCCCCTTTTAATTTAATTAAAACACAAGAGCTGTTCTTAGCCCGTCTGGTCGCGTACAACGGTTTCATTAGCGTAGCAGATACGATTTTACAGATATGCTTGCAGTCGGCCGATGTTTTATGCAATCGGGAGAAATCCCGGCCGGGATTTCTCGTTTTCGCTCGACCACGCTGGGAAATGTAAATGCAACATTTGGAATTTTCCATTCCAATTTATTGTTGTTACTTTCTCGTTTTTCAATCTCCTCCGCGAAATATTCGGACAGGCCCTGTGAAATTATGCGCATACTTTGTGCCTGAACAGGCAATTTTATTTGATCATGTGGCTCTTATTCGTTTGATATCGGCTCATTTTATATTTCTCCTTGTACCTATTATGCGTCTTCATATTCTGCTTGGCAGCATGACGTGTCTGAAAAGAGATTATAAGATAATGGAATTTAATTTTAGTCGCATTCGGTAGAGCTGGAGATGTTTTTTTTAAACGATTCATCTCTAAATTTATTCTTCGTTTTTATTATATAAATACATATATTTATACACTTATAAAAACCAGATATTTCAATTGAACTAAATAATGTCAAACTTGTAGTTTATCTGCAGTAATCACTTTTGAGTACCTTCATATGGTCGCTCGATGAAGTATACAATGGTTCACGAAGTTTCGGAGATGTATATCTCTATCCTCCGGGCCTGTTTATTGAAAACTACATACATCAACGAAGCAAAAACAATCTCTGCTATTAAGTGAATTGATAAGTTAATGGTTTATACTGTGATGAAAATTATATATGGAAGCTTGTTTGTAACTTAAAGTTAAGGTAAAGCTAAAAATTCAATCTGTAGTATTTATTGACCGTTCATTTATACCTATTTAGAGATGGTGAGGTGCCGTCTGGTCAGAAGAAGGCTTAGACAAACATTTTCTTTATCGTGCCAACGTTTCGAGCTTTATTTATATAAGATTCAGGGCCTGGGATTTATAAATATTGTTTATATTACACTTGCATGTACCATGTTTAAACGAACTTATAGAATGATGTACACAATATAGAAATTGCGTACATCATTTTCACGCATGTTACATGCATTTGTGTAATTTAAACAGTGTTCTTAAATCCCAGGCCTGAAGATGATCTCAATTAAGACCGAAACGTGGACGCGATAAAAAAGTAATGTTTTTCTAAAATCTACATCACACCAGACCGCATCATGCGATTTTCTAAATAGCCATACAAATGAAATCAATTAATTGGTCTTTAAGTAAGCTATTGGTTGAGGTAAGAAAGTCAGTGTGACGAGCGGAATTCGAACCCACGACCTTCTGCCAAATACGCCTCTGCTCTACCACTTCGATCCACCAACTTCCCACCTCAGTCGACCTTTTTGAATTTATACCTCCTTTTTTGTTGCCATTTTTCAAATATCGTGCTATCTATTCTATTCTCGGCGACGGATAAAATAGCCACGGAGAGCTTTAGTGAAACTATTGCTCAGGAGTTGGGATTTCCTGTTATTTAGCGTCATACGTGATCTTTTTTATATCTAATTTTATGTTGAAGGTTAAATAGTTATTATGGAGGAGTTAACATCAATATAAGAAAACGTTTCATCTCAATCTTGCATTGTTAAAACTATGCATATTATTTTTCTTCTTCACCTCTCAGGCCAAGTTTCAAATGCTTCTTTTCCCTCTTAGTGATTTAATTTTTGATCCGACATATGGAATATTGTTTTTATTAGGAAGAAATAGCGTCGCTCAGGCTCAACCGAGAAACGGCAGTTTTATACTGAGGGTTCAAGGTGTCAAGCGGGCGCGGGGAAATAAAACTGTCGCTAGGTGAATTCACATTTTTACTCCATGGTTAGAATGTATCCCTTTGCACAGATGAGACTGTTTTACTGAGGCGGAAGGTGGGAAGCAATCCTCCCGGAATCCCCTTGACACCTGATACCCCATATATAACCTTTGGATCGGGGTGAAAAAAACATCTCCATCTTGCGTAATTCGAGGCGGTGAAATAGGTCGCCCGTCGAAGTCCTATTCGGGTTTAGTGCCGTTCGAAACAAGGGGATTAAACCCTAGGGCAATGAAGATAAATAAAAAAACCGACAACCACCTTCTGAGGCCGAGGGCCGAAACCGAATTTGGTGCTGGAAGAGCGTAAGACTCCGAGGAACGAATAGGTCATTAAACGGGTAATGCTTCTGCTCTGAATACCCCCTGCAAACTTGTCGGCCAAGAAAAACAGGGCGTTTTCGTGACCTTTCATTCATTTTACTGGGGATTGTGTAAAAACAAAACCATCCGACGGGATAAACGTTGGCCCAAAATTGGAAAAGCTAAGTGAAAATATTTTTCAACTGGAAAAGCTCGTTTATTAAGAAGGAATGAATGTTACATATATATTACATATAAAGAATATTCTGTTTTTAAGTACATTTAAGGGTGTGGACATTATTTTTTTTGTGTGGTGTTTAGTGAACGGTCGCCAATGAATATTTTTAAAAATCTAAAATTTTCCTTATGTTGGATAATTCTAAAACAAATCATAAATCATTTAAATCATTCATTTCAATATTCTTTACCACACCCTACATGTATTTGTAAAACCAAAAAAATGTTTTTAAATCCCAGGGCCTGAAGATGATCTCAATAAAGACCCGAACGTTGGCACGATAAAGAAACTGTTCTTCGTCACACCAGAGCCCAGTCACTCTTGAAATAATTATTTTCTGTCATGTCCTTAACGACTCTTTCAGCTGACTCACTGTTTAATTAATCGAAAAATAGTTAATATAGCAATACGTTACTAAACATTATGCTCAGTTGTTGAATTTGTCAAATTTCTAATATTTGATCTGCCTAGCCCACCTCGAGCTATTGACGGCTCTCATGATCAAATGTAGACAATTTTCCAAAACTTAAAACGAAGTGTAACAATCAAATTATTGCTTGTGTCGGCCAATCAGCGGTCATATAAAGAAGTATTGTCTATAACTATAAATTTGCGATAATAATGAGTTTATTGTTTTTGAATTCATTAAATAAGCTTTCATTAAGGGCGATTTTTTCAATTTAGATTAACTTAACTTCTTTCAACTTTCGACAATAAACATTATTTGTTTATTAAGTAGGGTATGAGTTTCAGATTAACAGTTTTTTTTTGTATTATTCCATTGAATTAATTTCGTAGCTATTGCATTTTTTTGCATCATGTATCTTGTACCTTCTATTATTTTTTAATTTATATTACAAGAGTTCGGAAATGTAAAGGTCATATCAACCCGCGATTGCCCGTATTTGAATAAAACCCTGATTGTCCATACATGGGATTCGAATCGAAGGTAGGTGGATTCGAACTACGGACCTTTACCTCACAATGATGAGCGCCTTGTCAACGTCTTAACCGTCGGTTCCACCGAGTCATATTTGTCTTGTTTTAATATTTTTATAACGTTTTTTTTTTATTTTGTAATTTTTTTTCGAAAAAAAATTTACAATTTATTTGACACTAACTGTTAAATCAGTAGGATATTCCTATTGCCCTTGTACGTCCTAGGAGAAAATGAACAGTTTTTCAAAGTTGTCTTTGTGACAAAATGGGACTAATCTATATTTTATGTGTTTAATATTGATTTTGTTAATAAAGTATTTTTTATTCTGATTCCTTCGAAAATCTTGCAATTGGAAAATTACCATTAAAACACATCTGTTTTTGGTTGTTCCCAATCATTATGGGGCGCTTATACTCGCACCAATTTTGGGGACTTTACTAGTCCCTGTTTGCTTTTCTTCACCACTGATTACGACGAGAAGCCGTAGTAAGTTTTTGTATAGATATGCGAGTAAGCATTATCCTCTCAGGTTCTTACCAGAATGATGATTGAATGCCTCGAGAAACATTGGAAATCGAAAAAACCTTGAATAAACAAAATAAAATTATTTTGATCAAGGGTATTTAACGTTCCGATTTCCATTTTTTCAAATAAAGTGAGCATATAGTATTATCCTTGGATCCTTATGAAATGCCTAGTGATGTCACTCAGTGTTACGGCTGGTCAACCCAGAGCTAAGGGCGTTTCATCTCGGCCAAGTAATTTACATGTTAAACACTCACAAACAGTCTTTTTGCCTGTACAAATTTTCCAATTCTTTAACCCGCCCTATAAAAACTAGAGTATAATATGGGCAAAAATCTTCACAGGCTTGTAAACTACATGAAAGCACCGTAATGTAAAATAGGGTGTATTTCTTTTAAACTCTGTTTTCATAAGGGTCAAATTATAATGGAAATATTTTTATAAAAGTATAACGTGTAGGAAAAAATCGTCTGAAACCGGTTGAGCGGCTCTTTCTCCTAGGTTTTTCTTCTTTGCCATTTTCCTTTCTTTCTCACTTTCATGATACCGGTTGACGTGACTGGAAAGGGGTGGGTAATGAAATCATCGCCGAATTTGCATACGACGACGTGGAAAAGCCCGGCTTCTGCAGGGGAGATGTTTTACACAGTTGCCTCTGAAAACCGGTATAAAAAAGAAAAAACTGCTTCGCAGTTTTGACACTTTCAGCCTGGCCATGTCGCTCCTTCGGAAATACAGCGTCGATGTAAATACAAGTTTCACAAAACCAGTTGTCATAACAAAAACGAAATAAAGTATTTGCTGTTCTTGTCACCAGAAACAGCGCATTCCAGATGCAAAACCACTATAATAACTATTCGTTTATTTAAAAACCACTACTGCGATTTAATACAACATTGTAAATAAAAAAATAAATAAATGTAGAATATTTTTAAGAACTGTAAGACGAATTTTCTGGAATAATTTACTGTGCCCTCCTTCATCGATACAAGTTTTTTCAATAAAATGCAAAACCTTTGGGCCTTCTAGAAGCACAATCCATAATGTTGGGTGTACCGCTAGAAGCTAATGGCATGGGGAACTTTTGAAGGGGAGCAAAGCTCTAGGCGTTTGTAGTTGTAAACAGTTATCAACCAATCCGGTATTTTCAAACAATTCCAAATCTCGACATTTTTATTGTTTCTGGATTTTTCGTGTAGAACTTTTCTATCAATCTGCAATGTAAATAGCACATCACTGTTAGGTGAAGGTCCCGGGTTCGAATCCAGCGGCTCTGCATTCAAAACCATCATACTTACAAATGGGCTTTTTCTCAAAAACACCGTTACCCTGAGGGGTTGTATGACCTCTGTTGTTGCGAACCTTCGTTAAACACACACACACACAGCGTCTCTAGCCCTCATTTTTATAAATTTTATGTTGAACAAGATGGAGTTTTTAAACGTTTTCCTAGCTTCAGTCATTCATATGTAAATTCTAAAATTCTGGAACGTACATTTTTGTACTTTGTATGTATGTGTATATTTAAAACTATTTAAATTCTAAATAATTATTAAGTAAGTATTTTGGTCGTTTCCCAGCATTTTGTTCAGTCATGTTGCCTGAGTCATTTTCCAAGTTAGTTGTAAATCCACATTCAAGGGCGAACTTATCCCTCTAAACTCAAGTATACCCGTTTCTGTCCTAATTATTTACGATGTAAAGAAGGCGTCTTAAGATTTCTATAACTGGCATGGGATTAGTGAAACGGATGTTACTGCCTGTACATGTCAATTCCCTCGTTGGTTTGTCTTGGCGTCTTGGCCTATAGAAGGGGTGCCGATACCCGCTAGGTTGGCTATTTGAACATTTTTTCGCTAGTCTAAATCATTATCGTCATACAGTACAACTTGATTTTGAATCGTACAACGATGCGTGGCGGTGCATTTATCGTCGGTAAGACGTGTTTTGGGAAGTACAGTGGAATCTTAGAAGAGTAATCGTAACCACTGATGCAGGGTGTACAAAGGAAGTTGTTGTTGAACTGTCTCACCGGTGTGCTCTAAGCGCGGTAACGGGGGATAGAACAGGTCTCTAAGGTGCAGAATAACATACAGCCGACTAAGACATCTACAACTAGTTGTGATAGTCTACTAGCGCGTAAATAACTACTGTCGTTATGATCATTTCATGAGTTTTATATTGTTTATTTACATATTTTTTCTTCGTTTTTCGGGTTAAATTGATCATTTCCAGCACGTTTATCAGGACAACAGTGTATTTTTTGTATATTTGTATTTTTATTGAAATAGAGGTAAAGAAGTTGTCTGCTAATTAAGACGTGGACACTTCCTTCCGCAAGAGAGATGCATAGCAGCAAATGATTTTCCTAAAGGTATTATTGATTGATGCCATTAACTTTTATGACTACCTCAGTTGTTAATGACATGAGGTTCTTACCTATTGTTTGTTTTTGACTTTAGCCTCCGAGAAAAGGTTTTTTAAAGTTTAACTAATGGTAGTGGAAACAGGTGTATATTTATTTATAAATTGTATTTTTGAATACCGATCCGTCTGAAACTCGTTCGGTGAAGAAACACCACCACTTCGGGCCTGATGGTTACCAGATGAGGATGGGGAATAACATTTTCCTTCGAGACTTCAGCATCTAAAAATAATGCCCGGTTGTTATCTTATCTATTCACTGAAGGGGAATAAGTCCGGTGCGCCAAGATGACTGTTATTTTTGGTGGTGTTATAATTAGCGGTGAACCTGGTCATTTCGCGTTTACCAACCATGAAAAAGTGTTATTCTAACCATTTTGAAAATGTGTTTCTCCCTTTTTTTTCTACCGCTCCCGTAATAGCGAATATACATATACTTTCTAGAAATGAGGTTTTGATTTAATAAAAGGCATAATTTTTATTTTATATTGTAGTATTTTCAATCTATTTTCATTAAAGTAAAATATAAGCAAAATCTAGTTTCGTTGTTGTGCTTTTATGCATAATTTTAAAAATATACTAATCAGCAATAGGATATAAAAGCCATTTCTCGAGGATGGCTCTCTGAACAAGATGCCCAACAAACATGATAAGAAGTACATATATAACTTTTTGCGCCAATTTACAGTCTTTGATGAATTATAATAAAAACTTATTTTATCTTGTTTTTAACTTTGTCTTGTTCTTTACTAAAAGATTAAGGTGAACGTGTATCAACACTACAGCGCAACAAAACCGCAGCGATACACATTTTTAAAATAGGCTAGTTTTATTTATTGCCTCGGTTTTTAATTTCCAGACATCATTTACAATCCCACTTTTTTACTTGATAATTTACTAACATCCAACACATGTCCACACGATTGGACCGAAGCCAAAACTCCTAAATACGAACCAACAGATGATCAGCGATAATCAAAAACTAAGAGTACGTTAAATACCCTCTTCGTTGGATAGAACATCCATACCGCTCTGAAAAAAGTCACGATGATGAAATTTCGTATTGACAGACATTTCATTTTACGATGTTAACACTCTTATGTTACACTTTTATAGCTTTAATTGCAAATGTATTTATTTTATATCATGATGTATGGCAACAAATTCACTCATTTACTCAATATTTCAATTAATAGGGGTTGTCATGGTTTTTGTTAGATGTTAACTCTTGTTAATTGGAATAGAGAAAGGTCCTGTAAGATCGTGTACGCTCCCGAATTTCTTAGCACCGTGACGCTGCGACTCAACCCTACACGCAAGAAGGGCACTATTACACAGAAGACAAACACTTTGAGCCCTGAAGATGATCTCAATAAAGATTGAAAGTTCGCACGATAAAGAAAATGTTTTTCTGAATAATTATCTATTAACGGTCACTAATCTCCACACATCCCTATGCGCTACGACTAACAGCCTACTAATTAATAGGATAGGTAGATGTATTCACTATGAACGAGGAGAGTATACAGATAGGTCAGCAATTAGCAAAAATAATTATTGGTCTGATTTAATTAATCCTGTTAAATTCATATCAGCCATGTTGGTTACCTTCGCGCTAACGGTTAGCAATGTGACTACACCTTCGACTTAACCTCATTCGCCCTACCCTGTTAGATTAAGGTGGACGTTAACTAGCCGATTCTTACAAGTATACATCATCTTCTCGATCTAGTAGGACGTAACAGAGTTAACAGGGTTAAAAGTTTGTGAATACCCCAATTATGTTTATGTTTAAGAATCCCATATTAAAAGAAAACAAATCCCCTTTGGGTTAAGAATGTATCTTTAAAGATATTTGGATTATAGTATAGCTCACCATTTCCAGAAATGGAAAAAACCGTAAGAGTGCCACGCTTAAACGTTCCATAAGGTTTTCCTCTTATCTTAGAGACATGTTGATAGCACGATCACAGGAAAAAAGCGAGAGTAGACGAAAGAGCCGGCCATTTGTAAAAGACTTAAAAATTCTACTCTCTCCGCTCAGATTCGTCACTTTAACCTCAAAGAAAAAGAATTCTATACTCACAGAGATGTACGAATTTATTTAATAAATAAATAGATGTTTATTTTGTTTTCTGTAGGACAAAGATAAGGATAAGATAAGGAGACTATAAGCGTGTTGTTAATTTCAAACGGGATCCGCCTGGAAGGTACTTTCAGTAGCGATGAAAGCAAACTTGTTAAAGGAATCTTTATGTAAGATATGGTTGAAATGAAAAAGTTAGTATCACAAATCAACAGATTTGAACCCACGACCTTCCTCTCTTAAACGCCGCTGCTCTAACTACCGGAGCTATCGTGACTTCGATCAATTCGGACATCAACTTCCCATTTCGACCACCTTTCGAATTTCCCTACTTTTTGCCATTTTTCAAATGTTTACTTATTATATCCATTATATTTCGTGGTTCGATTGACTCCAAAACGTCTTTGAACTAAACCATCTATCAATTAATTAATCTTTATGTAAGGTACTGGATGAAATAAAAAAACCCGAGGGTTTCAAACCCGCTCGTGTCACTGGCTATTTCATTTTAACCAATACCTCACATAAAGATTAATTAATTGATAGATATTTTTAGTCAATCGGACCACGAACTGTAACGGACAACTAAAGAAGTTGAAAATACAAAATGAGGAGAAATAAATCCTTTTAATTTACGGATTAAAAAGCGTATTTGTAAATGACAATAATTAGCAAAAAATTAAAATATTGAGGTAATTACTCCAGTAACTGAAAAACGATATTACTTTCTTGCCAATCTCTTTTTCTTTTTGATATTTTGTTGATTGTACCTGGCCTGTTTTAGTCGTAATTTTTTTTAAATGTTGATTTGATTTTGGTTATTCATGCTGTAGTTATTCGCATGTGAGCGAGAAACTTACTACTTAAATATAATCGTAAGGTAAGCCTAAAGGTAAACTCGATAGCGTTTACGTTAAACCGGATCAAAACAGTAACTGACGTACTAATTAGTGATTGATCGTTTCTTGCTTTAACAGTCCATTTTTCATGATTTTCGGTTATATAATATGCCGAAATGAAGATTTGTCGTATCCATTTTACAAATTGATATAAAAGTTGAAGTGTATTCAATAACACCTCACACGTATATCAATTTTTGTCACAATTCATCTAGCAGTCGACATATAACAATTTTTACAGACACTCTGTCCGAGACTACTAGAATGAAGTTATTAATGGACTCGCGATATGTTTAATCCGTTGAAAATATCCGTCTATCAGGCTGAGGGCTGACCAACATGGTGTATGATATAAGCCGAGGTAAAAACCAGCGTAATCTCGGTTGAACTTAGGCGCCCCGGTGAATTAATAAGCATAGGGAGCTCATCTTTGATCCATCAGAACGCCGAATAATCAAGGCTCAAAGGGCAAAATCGGATGGACTCGGTGAAAGGCGGCTTTGAACAGTTTCAGAGAAAGGCGCGTGTGGGCCGCAAATCCGTGATGCAGCTGTGCCCAATTCGTACACCAACAGCTCATTTTCCCATAATCACGCAATTTTCAGCACAGTTTACAATACCGACCTTTATTTAAATAAGTAGAGAAATGATTTGTAAATCTCACTAATTGAATAATAACATCTCAACGTAGAAATTATAATAATATCTTATCGTAGAAAACCGGACGAACGTAACATTGCTGAACACGGCTGCTGTAAACTGTTCAATAAATAACCTATTTATTACGATTTCGATTCGCACTTCTGTTGTCATGGGTCACAAACGATGTAAATTTCCTACTATTTCGCTATACAAAACTATAAATTTTCTACCTCAATAAAACTCTTTCGTATGAAAAGTTCATCTCAGAATTTGAACGTGGAGTGAAACAACTCAAGCACGCTTTGTGTATGTAAAAAACTCATTAGAATATCAATAATTAGATTCTTTTATTTTTTGTTAAATTCAAACCTTAAATGTACTGATTATTTGGTTATCGTGAGATGCGGTCTGGTGTGATGTAGGTATCAGAAAAACATTTGCTTTATCGTGCCAACGTTTCGTAATTATCGAGATCATCTTAGGGCCTGGGAATTATAAACATTGTTTATATTATAGAAATTCACGTAGGATGTGAAAAAAGAATTTATACCATGGTAAAAAGTGTAGATTCAATGAAAGTATTGTGTTCACTCAAAGTGTTTGTTTCTGCGTAATTGTGTCATTCTTCTCTGTCGTGTTCGGAGTGCCAATGAGATACTGATGTTTTAAGTTCATGTACGTTGGATGTTGAAGGGGTGGCGAAGGAACTGGGGATGTAAAGACATTTTTATATGAGGCGACAATGGGAAAAAAATTGGTAATGGTTCTTGAGCACTTGATATTCCTCCACCGACCTATACGCAAACTAACCTAGATTGGGGTCGATGGAGCACTTTTATATATATTCCACCATCGAGCCCGAACACACACTCATACGCTCTGAACGTTCGAGCGGCGATGATGATGTTATATTTCACCCTCACCCCTCGCCATTCACACTAATAAATACATGCAGTCAGATAAAACATATAGACACACATGAGGCATACTATATACAGTAAAAAACCCGTTCCTCTAAAAAGCGGAACAGGGGACCCTGGAACTCGCTGCAGTGCTCGAGTACCATCTTCAGATTGGATGGTATACCTACACACTCCCTGCAGGGAGCCAAGGCACGGCATATTTCCAGTCCATATTCCAGAAAATTGATCAAAAGACCGGATTCCTTTTTTTATATAATGCATTAAACTAACAATTTATTACATGGTTGTACTCTTAAAATTTATATTTTTATAATACTTGACATTTTTATTATTAAATATTTCACTATGAAGCTCTGAGCTGAAAATTACACAACCAACATTAAAAGCGGTATCCGAGTGGATCGCTCAAGTGGTAGAGCAGCGGCGTATCTGGCCGAAGTTCTTGGATTCGAATCCCGCTCGAGACATTGACGTTTTTTCTCAACTGAAAACCTAAATTGATTGTAATGTATTGATTGGTCAAGCGGACAACGAAATTAGTGAAATTGAAAAAGGAATTACAAACTGTTACTATTTTTGACAATAAAATATGAAAGAATCTACGTAGGTTATCGATTTGATTAAAAACTGCGGAAAAGAATACATTGGTAGTTCAGTAGTTTCCGATCATTCTGGGCTGCATATGCTTGCTTTATTGGCCTATCTGGCATTTAGCCATGTAAAGCGATGTGTTTCTCGGTGTTGCTGTCTTGCCTTTCTCTGCTTATGACTACGACCCACAACTAAAGAAAGGGAGAAGCCGAACCCAGAAGGGCGCGGCCCAAAACGCAGAGGATTAGCATAATAAAATTGGAAACGGCCATGTTCGTCACAGACCCACATATCTATTGAAAACGTGTTTGAGTACGATGTAATGTGATTGATTTAAAATAAGTTTGGAAGAACGGTCGTTTTCATATTGATGTTAGGACTTAACAGTAAAGGACGTTGGCTTTCGTTGTTGACCGTTATCAACGAAACCAAACCAACATCTCTCGTATTGATGTTGGGAATAAAAGGGAAATTCAGCTTTGCCCCCTGACCGGCATTTTATCCGTGACAATTAATCACCGAGGGTCGAAAGAGGCAGGAAGTTCGAACCTGGGCAAAGTAGTCGCCTCTCCGCCTATAATTTATAGCCTACCCCGTTGCCTCGGTGGTTTTCTTACCACTTAACCGTACCAATTGAGCCTATTTGCAATTTAAGCCTTGGGATATTTCCGAGCCTCTAGCCAACTTAGGTTTCGCTTTGCGGCCGCGTATTTTCTCACGTCAGGGGAGCATTTTCATTCCCCACCTTCTTTTTTCGAATGAGACATAAACCTTTATTGCTTCGCGTGAATGAAGCACGGAGAGCTATTAAAAATTTCATTCATTCCAAATACTCCTTGTCTTCACTTATTTGGCACATGTTTATTTATGCCATTAGACTCTCTGTACTTGCAGAAATGTCAACCCATTCAGACTTTCTATTGAACAAAAAACAAGACTATATTTATATATTAAGCCGCACATGTTTAGTTGTCATAATTGATCTTATTAAGTATTCTGTTTATCTAAGGTCTTGGTTGAGTTGAAAAAGATAGCATATCGACCTTGATACGAATCGGCACAACTAGTCGCTGGTCAACCACTTGAGCTATCATGATTTCGATAATTTGTTTACAATACGATATATATTAATAGAATACTATATTAGTTACAATATCAAGTGAATACTGCAGTGGTAACTATTATCACACAAATACCTACGACAAGTAATATGCTGATTCAAACCATTAATCACACACACACACACACCATACATGCAAATATAAACTGTAAACATAAATCTATCTTATTTACCCAGAAAAACAGAAAACGAATCGTACTAAACGAAAAACTGCATAACGACCACTGATGGTGGTAAAAATCATTCATACTTAGTCGAATGGATATGCAGACAAAAAGTAATCGAAAATGACCAAGCTAATGGACAGGCCACTGACCTCAAAAGGAAAATAGTACTGTTTATTTGAAAATCGAAGGAAATCGTTACTATTATTTGCAAATGCTATATTGAAATGGCCGTCTACGAACGGTTCAACATTAACATTATTCTGTGAATCATTGTTGACACAAGCCAACCAGCGGCGATGGCAAATAGTCGAAATACGCGTGACACACTAAAACAATTAGAATTGGAAGGCTAAAAATAATTGACAACGATCAAACTATATGTCACGAGTCTTTTATATTTAACATTAACTTAATGAATTTCACAAGTGATTAAAAAAAAGAGCTTGTTGATTTATTGAATATTCTCCAGTCGGGGAAAAATCGGGATATGTTGTACTTCACCAAATTACGTTAATCGTTGTAACTATTTCTTGTCTTTCCTTGCCTGACCACATACCATAAGAATTTACAAGGTTGTTTCTACCGGTGATGACATTACTCCGACAATTATAAATGTTAGTTTATTGATGATGTCATGAATGAAATATTGTATGTGGAAAGTTTGTCGTAATACTTACACATTTACATTGTGTTAATATTATTTTTATTATTATTATTTAGAAATTGTGAGATGCTGTCTGGTATGATGTAGGCTTCAGAAAAACATTTTCTTTATCGTGCCGACGTTTCGATCTTTATTGAGTTCATCTTAAGGGCCTGAGATTTACAAACATCGTTTACATTTAGCAAAAACATTTTGGGTGTAAGCAATGTGTGTAATCCCAGGCCCTGAAATGATCTCAATAAAGATCGAAACGTCGGCCCGATAAAGAAAATGTTTTTCTGATACCTACATCACACCAGACCGCATCTCACCATTTCTAAATAATTATCGATTAACGGTGTGATTAACGTGTGATTAATAACCACACATTATTTTTATTCCACTGTAATCAAAATGAGTGTTGAATTTCGAACTAAGTCATTTTTGATAAATTGTAGATAATGTAAATTGATTCTCTCCGGTCCGCGCAGTTTTCCAGGCACAATTTCTTTCAGTGACCATATTATCTTTAAATAATAATACTATTTTTAAATAATATCATATTTAATTAACCATAAGTCTGCCAAGAAATATTGTTTATAATTTTTGTCGGTTGAGTTGGTAGCTAGACTGTGATCATTACACCATTGGATTACCACCTTCAGATAGTGGTTTTTCCTTTATGTTAATTCATTTTTGATGCTTTATTCGTTTTACCGTTGAACGTAGTCTATTCAAGCAGAAATTATTGATTCTGTTCATCAGCAAGTCTTGTGATCGTGTGAGTATTAATTAGTAGTTCAAAGTTGGTCTCAATCAAGGTGGTGCGTCCATGACGCTGCTTCGCCACCTAATTGTCATCACCACGTGACATCGGTGACATTCGCAAAGTAGTCCGTGCGGACTAATTCCTCAGCTGTTGAAGCGAGTAGTAGACTGTTTCCTACGCTCTGTCAACCGAGGTTAAACATAGTTTAACTAAACGCCGACTGATTCGACCCCCCTAATAATTTTGTCGACAAATCAAAACGTTTCCGACTTTGATAGTGACAGCACGCGAATGTGGTTTGTTTCCGAATACGCGATCGGATCTTGTGTAAATTAATGCCGAAGCGAGGTGCCATCACCATTCACTCGGCCAAGTTATGCTTCTTACTTAGTTACCTCGAAATAGTAAACTCATTTAGGATGTACTTAGTTCACAGGAACCATCTTTTATCTCTTCTCCATGGCATCTTGATGTATTTTATCTCTCGCCTGTGTTGTATTCCTTGCTAGACTGGGACTCGGCCTGGTCTTGGTTCTAAACTGTCATAAATTGTTTATCTTTCGTCGGATTTGTGTACTCAGAATTGTAAACTAATGGATTAAAATAAGTAAGTCATAAAAAAATGATGTCCGAGTGGATCGAGGTCGAGGATAGCTCAAGTGGTAGAGCAGCGGCGTATCTAGCCGAACATCGTGAATTCGAATCCCGCTCGTGCCATTTAGTTTTTTTAATCTCAACTAAAAATATTAATTATTTGGAATGTATTAATTGGTCAAACGGATCAGGAAATTAGTGAACTTGATGTTTTCAACTTTGTTGATCATAAACTGCAGATATGCAGTTGTGTAAATCGGACATACCTACGTACAATAATCTAGCGAAGCATCTATTCATGTAAGCCCGGCTGCCGGTGTAGCACATATTTCGTTCGTACAAAGTCAGTGCTATCAAACTATGCCCACGAATGATATTACATAATAATTGTAAACAATTGTATCCAATTTCATGGTTGAAATATTTCAATTCAGTTACGTAAATATTGATGAACCGGTAAATGTTTCTTCGAGTTAATTTTGTTCGGAGTTATGATTTATTGCATAGGCGAGTTCGAAAATGCTGCTTTATCCTACGCAAAAAAGTTTGTCTCTCCTTTCAACATTATATCGTTTTTTGGGAATTATTTATTGAACGAATGGATTCAATCATGAGAACGCTCGTTCGGTTAGATTGTTGAATATTAAAAAGCTTTTCGCTTTCAAGGTGGAAAGTTATAGTTTGAGACTAGAATTTTTTTAAATATTTAAAAAAGTTTCTTCGGTGATATTGGTTTTATTTCTACTCTATATTTATGAAGATTAATGAAGACCACGGGTTATTTCTTGCTCAGCACCCGCTGTTACTAATTACCTCTCTGCTAAATGGCGTTGCTTTGAAAAATATGGAACCACACAGACAAATCCGGTTTGTTTTGCTCAGGAGTTTATTTATTTTTATTCCACCGACGGCTGCCAGGATTGTACAAACATATATTCTTTCTATTGTTCGACAGTAAATAAATGGGGTTCCTTTGATCCAGAAGAGATTTTAAACGTGGAACGATATATATATTCTTGGCTGTCGGCTTTTCTTTCTTTCTGTCCTATACATAGACGGCACTATCAGGATGGACTTATGTCACAAACGAAATATTAATATCGTCATTAATTAATAAATAAGTATCCAGATAAACGTGTTAATACGTAAAGTTTTTTGTTAAGTAATAAGGATAATATTGAGGAGCTCAGTTCTTTCTATGTCCAAAAGAGCATTATTGAAAATTATGCAATCCAACAGAGTAAAATTATCCACTGGTTCATATTTACTATGTGAGGTTCAAAAACAGTTTCCTGTATAGTAATCAATTCAGTATAGTTGCTTAAGTATTTATCAAGCACTGAAACAAATTCTCCCTTAAAACAATAATTTTTAACAAAACAGGCATGGCCTAAAACCACTTTATAGAAAAGTAACCAAAATTAAGCAATTCACAGTAGAGTTAAGAACGCCTTTCGCCATTTTTGTATTGCCCAGATTTCAACAGCATTTAGAATAATTATACGTCAGCTGTAACTATGTAATTAATTGTGAAACATCCAGTGTTATCTGCGAAATCTATATTTTTACTATTATCATAAAGAGAGAAAGTTTCGGTAATCTCGAAATATACTTTTTTTATACCCGTTCCTTAGAAGCACAATGACACAGTTACAATTTGTCATGTTATATTTTCATATATAATTATAATTTTTCAATTAATTTATATTTATGAAAAGTATTGGTTGAGATTAAAAAAACCATTAGAACGAGGGGGATTCGAAACCACGACCTTCGGCTTGATACGCCGCTGCTCTACTACTTGAGATATCGTGACTTCGATTCGCTTGATCACTAACCTCCCAACTCAAGCGCACTTTTTGAATTTTCCCTCTTTCTTGCCATTTTTCAAATGTCGTGTAATCTATTTGAATGGCAGCGTCAATTGAAATGGCCACGGAGAGCTTTCAGTGAAGATAGAATAAACTCATTAAAAATTCACTAGGTTTCGTGGTCCACTTGACAAATTAATATCATTCAATTAATTAAGGTTGTTAGTTGAGATAAATAAGTCAGTGTCTCGAACGGGATTCGAACCCACGACCTTCGGCTTGATGCACCGCTGCTAATCACTTGAGCTATCGTGACTTCGATTCGCTCAGACAATAAATTCTCATCTCAACCTCATCTGTCTAATTTGAATAGCGGCATATTAAGCCGAAGGTCGTTAGTTCGAATCCCCCTTGTAACACTAACTTTTTTAACCTCGAACCTTTCTTTCATATTAATTAGTTGAAAAATGCTAATTGGTCAATCGGACCACGAACTGTAATGGGTTTTATGATTACTAATGTTTTTTATAAATAATACTTTCAAGAAGCTGACTATTGATCAAAAAAATGCTCGTTTGTGTTTCTATTTATCATAAACATAGCATAGAGCATATCCGTATAAATAATTTAACTAATAACATAGAAACGTGAAAAGCACCCATCGGGTTATTTGTGGGAACATATCTGTCACACGGACAATTACACGTCGGTTTATCAAAAAAGGAAATCAATAAAGTTTCTGTATAAAACACAAAATTGCAAATAGTCACTATAAACTTCACACTTCCTACCGACCGATGCAAGGGGTGACTGGTATGTTCAATAAAATTCTTTATTACTTATCAAGTCGAATAATTCGCACACAGTATGATGGGTAAAAATGAAGTAGTTTCAGAAAGACGATTTCTTTAGCGGGCCTACGTTTCGATGTTTATTGAGATCATCTTCAGGGCCTGGGATTTACAGACATTATTCAAATTATTCAAATTTAACAAATAGATGGGGGATGTGAAAAAAAGTCAATTTATACAATGCAAGATATATTTTTTATATTCATTCAGAGTATTTCTACTCATTCTAAGTTTTGTTTCTGTGTAATTGTCCAATTATGCATGTCGTGTTGAGAGTGCCAGTGAGATATTGCTGTTTCACGTATATAAATTGATGGTCGAATTAACGCACCGCTCTTAAAATTTAATGTATTTAGGTATATTCAAATTTTGCGTATCAAAAAGAAGTTATTGTAAAGATGACATTTAAAAAGAACCTGTTTATTCCCTTGCCTAATTACAAAAATATTGACTAAAGAAAAAATAATAATAAATATTTTTACCTCAGGCCTTTTGCATTTCTTGGATTAGATTTCTGATAAAATCCTGAAGACTTCTTTCTCATTCATCAAAAACAGTTGTTTCCAACACTTGTAGGGTGTTACGACTTGGGTTTCGCCGTCGCCGTCGCCGTCGAACTCTTGGCCTAAGTTGGTCGATGGGGTTCAAATTTGGACTTCGGTCTGTACCCATCAATCAATCTGTTTGCAAGATTATTTCTCACCGATATGGGGACATTTTCTTTGATTACGTCCTGTGAACTTAGAGATTTTCCTCGAACAACGATCAAATAGGTGCGGGCGTCTAAGTAATGCCAACCCTGAACATCAATGACCCACCCCAGTAAGGGGCGTACATTCCTCCTGAGTCTTTCCCGCAATGCTGCAGTTTCGTAGAGCATGATTACGGATGAATCTATCTTCTGGTCCGTAGACCTAGATCCATCTTGTCGACCAATTGTAGAGAGGTTTCCGCTCAGTCTCCGTGCGACTTCGCGTCGCCCGTACACATACCTTAATAACGTTACGTACCCTGAAATTGTTATACTCACTCAAATGCCTGACTGCAGTCATTGAAAAAATTTTAAGGATAAGAATCATATCAATTGAATTCAACGAAGGAACAAGATTAACTGAAAGCTATCTTTAAGCGTAGCAAAATGGAAGGGCATAATGTGATTAGTGAGTACAAACGTAAACAAAGGAAGTAAACGAAGCATTATTGACTGTTCATTTTGACTACGGTAGCTCCTAATTAGATGTAATGCGGATAATGGATTTAATTTTAAAGTACGCAAATTCAGTCGTGGTTGCCATGTTCATTCAGCTTAAAATATATGATGGTCTAGGGGGTGACTCGTGGATAAGTCGTATTAAAAGGGAAGTAATAGAAGAAGGAAGTATGCATCGAAGGCGCAAATTCAAGATTGCATTTCTCTTTAATTTCCTGCCAATCCCGAGTTCAATCATTGGCCGAGGTTTTGTCGGAAATTGTTAGCCGAGGGAAATGTGGCACGGTCCGTGTATCGTCGATATCCGTTTTTGGATCCTCCCATATTTCACGGTCCGATTTGTACCGGCAAAAAATTAAAACGCCGCGTTCTCCTTTGATTCCGCCATGGGTTGCCGTTTCGATCTCGTCCGAAAATCGTTTCATCGGTTTCCTCAACCGGAGCATAAGTTTTAACGAATAAATCTGATTTATGTAAATTAAAGAGGAAAACGGTCGTCTGCCAAGCTTCCATCCTCTCTCTAATCCAATGAATGTAAAGGAAATAAGAGAAAAAAAAGACAAAAATACTTAGTTGCTTTTCCTAGTTCTGAACGACTCCCTATTCTTTCTCCCTAATGGGCGTACGTTTATGGAACAATGTTGTTTCAATGAGAACTCCACTCAGAAAGGCTGAACGAAGATGACGTGATTAATTAAACTAGGGGAAAACAATTGTTTTGCGCTACCTACAAAAAAATCCGGGTTACCCTCGCATTTTCAACTCTTTATTTAACGTGAATAAAGATTTTTTCTGTCGACAAGACACTTGTCATACTGATGGGCTAAAAAAAGATATCATTAGGCGCCTTCTATTCTCGTTCTTTGTCCTGGATTCGGATTAATATTACAATTAATAAATGACGATATCTAATTCAGCTCTGCTATGTAATCTGATGTAATTGGATGCCAAAACTTTATTCATTTCTCAACATATTTGTACGCCAAGTCACGCAGTGTGATCGGTAGGACTTGTTTAGTTATTTTTAGACAAATACTTTTGTTTTTGTCATTCACCGATGTCACTGTATAGATTTATAAAGATTATTGGATACTAATCATGAAAAATATCTATTCATTTATTTTTTTTTATTTGTTCCTCGAGATTTTTGCTGTGTAATAATTTAACGTTAGTATGAAAGTTATTTGTCCATTTTATTTACACGTGTAATTTTTATATAGTGGGGTGTTTATTTACCCGTATTGATTTTATATCTTGATGTTTGATATTGTGAGTACCATAGATTGACTGCTTCATGCCTTAATGAGTTCAGAAAGGTTAATTGTGCTCAGATTTTTAAGGGGTTTATTTATATTACGTATTCGATTAGGGTTTTAGTATCTGTTCTTGATTAACAACGGGTAATTCATTTATTCGAGCCGAAGATACATAAAAATTGAATATTGTTAAATTACCTGCTTAAACCATTTGATAAAATAATTTTTTCTATATTTTGGATTTTTTATTTTCTATGTACTTGTCAGTCCTGAATTATAACATTCAATATAAGTAACAAGTTCGTGATAAGGAAACATTTTAATCTCAGAATATTTATTTTCTAAAAAGCAGCATCGTATATCGGTAACCAGATCCTCAGACTTTGCTTCTGTTGAGCAAACTATTAGTTTGGAAATAGCACATCGTCAAATTTCTCGACTTTAACAGTTGTAGTACAGTTACTAGGATTAGTGCTGTTCCTTTTATAGCTTTTTCTTGAAAGATACCGTCTATTGGGTATTTTTATTTAGCTAATCCCTGGTTAGCCTTCGACCTAGAAAGCTCAATGACAGCATTATCCTCAATTAAGAATCAGGTCATACCTGCTATTACGAGCAATTTTACTGTACATGTGCCCCTTTTAAAAGTGGCATTCATTAAATATTTAAAGTTTAAATAGTTTTTCTAATAATGAAATGAAATCTATAGACACTCATTTGGCCTTGAAAAGTCGAGCAAAGCACAACAAGTAGCTTTCTTGGCTTACATGAATATTTTAATTTTTGTGTGGTGCTTTGATAAATGATGTAGTTTCAGAAAGACGATTTCTTTAGCGGGTCAACGTTTCGATCTTTATTGAGATCATCTTCAGGGAATGACACATCTACACGGAAAACAAACACTTTGATCCCTGACGATGATCTCAATACAGAGCGAAACGTTTTCACGATAAAGAAATGTTCTTTAAAATCGACGTCAAACCAGACCGCATCTCACGACCCCTGATAATATTTATTTTTTGAGATAACCTGGCTGTCGTCCAATCTCATCTATTAGCCACGTGTATTCGTTGCACACATAATTTTATATTGGGTGACTAATGTGTCTAACATTTCGGTAGGTTTTTCTTTTCACAGTTTTCACCATAAACTAACTGTAAAACGAGCACTAAACACCACATAAATCCAAAACATTGAAATTAGGAATTTTTTCTCAAAATTATGGATTACTCAGTATTTATAACTAGAAACTCCTGGAGTTTTGGAATTTTCTTCTAAGCTCCAATTAGTTTAAGAACGGTATACCCACGTTTTTGGAGTGCACTTTTGGACGGCAGTGAGTCGATGAAGGGCGTTGATGAGGTGTTGGGAATAGGGTGGCAGGTATGCAGACGTTCTGCAGTGGTTCTCAGACTGACGCTGTTGTGTGAGGTATATGGGACGAGATAAAAACGTTAGCATGTGTGTTCCTCCATGAAGGAATGCACATATTGTTCATTATTCACGCTTTTCGAGGTTAAATATTTGAAATGATCCTCCCCTTTCGCAATAATTTTCAGAGATAACAGATAGCTCAACAAGATTTACAGGCGTGTTTGAAATTATTTCAGCTTGGTGGAAGGGACAAAAGGGCGCAAGGGTTTGCCCCCGGGGTAGATAAGGAAGTTGATAAATTAGAGGCCTGATGTTGGGGGGGGGGGGTTCCCGTGTTTAATTTGTTCGAGGAGAGCCGTGAAGCGTTATTTGTTAGCCTCCGAACACTAATATTGTCACACATTCCCGAATTACACGACCCCCCTGGGAAACAAAACAGCAGAAACAATCAAGTCCAGATAAGAGTAGTGTTTTTAGTCCTTTTCGCCGCTACTGGGCACGCCTTCCTCCTCATTCGATTGTTCGAAACCGAGGAGGCGGAATCGTACATATGGAAATCAGCGTTTCCTCCAGTCTAAGATATCCTTCATGCACGACGAGCCCAACCCCACTTCCACCATCACCAGGCAACCTGATCAATATGCACTTATCTTAGGATTTGTAGTCGTACAAAGCAGTATTCACGGAGTCGAGGAGTTTCTCATGAAAACAACCCTCGATTACGAATCAATCAATAACAGCAATACTCAATAAACTTTGTTTGTGTTTTACCATTGATGGTCTAAATATTGGGTTGATTCTGTTTTGGAAAGAGAACAATCTTGGATTATGGTAATTGATGATGACTACAGTTAAGCAATAAGAAAATAATTATAAATAAGCAAAACAATCAAATAATGTTTTTACACTTTCATGTTATACATCGATGTATATATTTTTTCCATAAATAAGATTATCCTATAATTATCATATTTTGAAAGTTTACTTTAAGGGAAACAGATTTTGTTTGAAAGTAATTTATAATGTAGCCTGAACTAATTTATACGTTTAAGTGGGGGGGTTCGGTAGCCGAGTGATTAAGGCGACAGTCTCTCGGCTAGTAGATCCCTCGGTCGTGGGTACGATCCCCACCGTCACCACGGGACTTTTTTGACGCTTAACGGGGCAGGTGTCTTCAATTGAAAGAAATTGACACGGCACTCGTCAATGGAAGGAGCGGGATCAGATCACAGCGATCCTGAATTTGGTTCCAACCACCTTCAAAACTGAGTTTTTTCAATGGAAGAACACCGGCCCACCGTGGTCTCAAATTCACACTTTTGTTCCGAGCCCCCCAAAAATAGATCCAGGGATAAAGTACACTTCAAAAATTAACTTGGCTAAACGTTCACTATGACTAGACCTGGAGGACACGTTGGCTGACGCTGGCACTCGATACAAAGGTTCAAAGATGATTAGGTCCCGAGGTCACAGGGAAGGATGGGGAAGGATGGGAAAGTGTAGACTGGACTGTCTGAGCAGTTTGGTTAAGTTGGATTCAGAGGTTGAAATGGAACTCCACTTAGCGATTCGTTGACGAAAGGAATATTAAGGTTAGTGGGCAATAGGGTTAGTGACGTGAAGAGGAGTATGGACAATTTGTCTTGGGACTTTTCATTGGATACTTTGGATATTGGTTGGCTTGACGAAAGCCCAAGTCTCAGTTCCGTCTATCTAAGCGCTCGAAGTATATTTTTTCAAAACGTTAGTCCGGTCTATATCGAAAATAGATTTCGCTCCTGAAACCGTCGTAGTTGTGAACGTCTTCTAATAATCTGTTCTCTCGTACGCCTTGTGTTGCAATTTGAAATCAGTCTGCTGGCTGGCTGTAATCTAGATAGCTTGTGTTACAATAGAGCGCATGGCAAGACCGTTTTGTAAGCATATGTAAAATGAGTTTTTCTTCATCGACAGTTTTGCACCATTTTGCATGATCATAATTTTTTCTTGGATTAGAGGTTCTTTGGGATAGCATTGGGGTTTTGGTGTTTGAAACTTGTCGGACGTTATACATTACATTAAAATTTATTATAAATCATTATTTTTTACTGAAGGAAAATTTAATTAAGATATTACGAAAAATAATATATTAAAACATTTTACATCCTATTGGCACTTCCAGTATCACACAGTGTTTCGCCATTTCCTTACTCTCGATTAAGATACTCCCACTCAGTGGTTTGCTAGGGCCGAAACACCTCTGACAACCAAAACCGTGCTATTCAATATGATGGGAAACTGCGAAACATACAATGTGATGGGCTAACCGTTTCTTCGCCTACCACCATAATGAATAAATCAATAACCTACTGCTTTTTATTTAACATATACTTACTTTCCCGACGATAATGTTACAAACGATTTGAGGTATGTAGGGCAGTTCACTTTTTGGAAAAGTTTGTCGATAGTTTTATTCACGCAAGTTATGATTGTTTCTTTGACTAATTTCTATGAGTAGAGGCTATGTTGCATAATGTTCTATAAAATCTCGTACACTACGCAGTAAATGTAGTTAGTTAATATTTTTTTGTGAGTAGAAACAGACAAATTCTTACTCAATATACCTAATGAATAGTAAGAACTGCTAAGTTCGACGTAAATAGTATAGCTATTAACAGCAGAGAGAAAATAACGATATAATAATCTCTAAAATAATAAGGATAATATTCACCACGATAATGTGTTAATCTTATATTATAATTGAAGAAAAGAGAAGGGGTTATCAAAATATGACAAAGCTTATTGTCATATTAAATTGTATGTTTGTTTATGCAGAATAGGAACGATCATTAACCTAGAAGCCAATAATGGAATTACACACAACAATGGCGTTAATCAGGCAAATATCACATTACTCTCACGAAACATAGTTTTGCCATTTATTATGGCAAAATATCTAAAACTTTTTTTACTTCTATCTCTTAGAAAATAATAGCAATAACAATTTGGCTTGGATTAATTTATATCAGTAAGTTAATGTGATAAACTAAGGTAGTTCATGTGTATGATAAAGCAATTAAAAGGATATCTGATTAGGACAAAAATATTGTATACAACCTTTGTCTAATCACTAAATGGAATTAATGATTGGGGGGGGGGGGTTACTTGTAGATATTTTGTTGAGCCAGTTCATAACTTACAAAAAAGATATCAGCAACAGAAATTCAGTTGTAAATCAAAATGATAGGACTAATGAAGCTCGCGAGGATGCTTATGAGGTTATGCTTACATAGCTATCAAAATGCGTTAAGGGAGTTGCTGGTTTGAGAGCAGGCCACGAACGGCGGGTGCGGCTTCGAGGACCACGGGGTTAGGGTACCAGATCCTTTCTAAATTTATTTTCATATATACGGACAGGGGAGGGTGCATAACCATCTGAACTGAGCAGTGTATTTTCGTTCCATGTTCAAGCCCAGCTGCATGGGTAAGAACTGGCAGTGGCTTAGTGGTGGACCCCTAGTGGGTACCTAGAGAAATGGCTGGGGTTCATGGCTGTGGAACGTAGTTTTTGCGGTTGGTCTCCGAATTACCTTTCGATCTCGCGGGAATCGGGAGGATCGGATTGCCGAGAGCGTATAGCCTAACTATGACATTTCCCTCGAATGCGCGAGGAATGGGGGACGGCAACGGATGCTTATCGGTGGTCGACTGGGCTGCCTTTAACGTAGGCAGTCTCTTCTAGGGGATGGTTAGAGATTACACTAAAATCAAAACCGCAGCCGGAACGCATCCGAAGGTATCGCCGCTAGCGTAGCAGCTACACCCGGGGAAGATTCTCTATCTAGGGAGTGCGTGGAAGATTTAGCCGATGCATTTTGACTACTTTTTGAGAATCCCTTAAAGTGCGACACTGGTTAAGTGCAAAACCTTAACTCCTCCGAAGGGGCAAGCGGGTAATGTCGACATGTCGGCGGCATGATGTGGGCTTCTACACCGAACCTCACGTAGGAAGCGATTTTCCTTGCGCGGAGGTGAGTCGCTCCCAACTTCAGAACCTAAACGTGTGCTAAGGCTTGGCGGCTAGGTGCGCGCGTTAAAGAACGTCAATGTTAAATGACATTGCGAGCCCATTGGGATCGTATGTACATCAAAATTATTATTTGAGGAAAACGAGTTTATAGCATACATCAAATCACCTTTGAAATATATCCATAATTGATAACCTGATAAAGTAAGTTTAAACGGTTTAGTTGGCGTTGAAACGGCGCTTATCACTGGAAGGTAAAGGTCCCGGGTTCGAAGAGGGCCACTGGATTCGAACCCGAGATACTTACAAAAATGGACTTTTTTTCCAAAACACCGGCACGTCGAGGGTTGATGTAATCTTTTTTGTTGCGACCCTCATCATATCCGGACAAGGAAAATTCACCTAATCATGGTTTTCATTTTGAAATGTTCGACTTACAGAAAAAACGTGGGCAAACACTTTAGGGAAAACAGTGATATATAATGGAATAACTATTTCTAATATCCTATCTTGCATAGTCTAAACTAAAAATAAAGTTAAAATAATTAATAATTGTAGAATTTAAAGCATTGTAAAAAAAACAACGTATAATAATAAATCAATCTTATCTTACATTTTAATGAACAATGTGATTAAAGACTGAGGATCTGTTCAGAAAATAGTCGTAGTTTTGAATTTGGAAGATGCAACTCGACAGAGATTCGCTTTAGGTCATTTGGCTTTGCGCGCTTTGTTTCTTCAATTTAATTTTCCTCCCTCGTTGCATATTCTTCGTCCATGTGCGTTTTCTGAACTTCTATCTCAAACGCGGAACTTCCCTTTCAACTTCGGAAAGTAATAAAATTGCCCTGTCTTTTCTTCTAATTCATTTAATAAAACAAGTCCTCTTCATGAACCGGAGAACACAAAATATCAACGAGTTACTGAAAGTGGAAAAATAATAATAATAATCAGGTTTTCCTTCTCGTCTTTCTTGGACTTGCTCTGTTCTTTTTTATTACGTTTCTTTAATACTCCTGTTACAATGCTCCTCTCATCGTCCTGCCATGTTGATGTACTCCGCTCGTCTCAGGCTCTTCGATTATTTGATTTATAATTTTAGAAAAGTATTATTAATCATTCCAAATTATACTTTTTCTCTATTAAATATTCGAAACGTTCCGTCGATGTAAGAAAATTCAGGACCAAATATGTATTACAAAATACAATACATTTTATATATATTATACATACACTTCATTTTATTTTCTGCAGATGTAAGCTGTTCTGTAGTTGAAAAGTTTGTATGTTAAATATTTGTAATTAACATACAGAGTGTCCTTTTTACATGACCCGGCTGAATTTCTGTTGAGAAAATGACGCTATAAAAAAGTGTTTAATATTTTTTAGTCCATTTTCAAGTTTTTACTCTAATAACAGGGTACCAGTTCTTTTTCAAAATTGTAAATACAATCCTATACAACCAGACAGACAATTTGAACGAATTTTTTACGCTGAAAACAGTGGTGCAATCGGATTTGAAATTGGTAAAAAATTAACAAAGTTACGGCAAAAAGTAAAAAAAAAAAATCATTTGGTTTTCTGTTTATTAATCACATTTCATGCCTTGCGGAAAGCTTTTTTACTCAACTCCAAAGAATTGTCTGCGGGCATCCATCAAGCTGGAGAACCATTCTTTGTCGTCGTGGCAGAGAACATCATCAGTATCGGTAACCCCCCCCCCTCCCTTTACAAATTGAAGAACTAAGCACCATTAAAATTATCCTCGTAGAAAGAAGTCCCAATTAATTTATTTCCGAGAAGTACACACCAGATGTTGATACTGTGAACCACCTGATGATGATAACAGTCCGAAATTTTTGGATTTTCCTGCGCCCATTTCCCTAATTCCAACGATTTAATATGCCATTACAGATGAACTTGGATTCATCAGTCCGTGGTCCTCATAGAGGCAGTTAAGAGAGTGGACAATCAATTCGTGATCTTAAACAGGGCGCAGCAGGTACGGATTGGCTTCTGGTTTCTTGTCTTTCCCTACCAGCTGTCGTCCAACACGTCATAATCAGAGTCCAGAAGTCGCTGGACAAGAATATAGAGATTCGGCTTAAAATTGTAAGTCCGGAGTACATCTCTAATTTCATTGTGTGTGGGGTAGTAACCGTTAGTTAATGATTGTTTGGAGACCATGAGATGCAGTCTGGTGTGGAGTAGGTTTTAGAACAACTGGGGTTGAGATAGGAAGTTGATGTCCGAGTGGATCGAGGTCACGATAGCCCAAGTGGTAGAGCAGCGGCGTATCTAGCCGAAGGTCGTGGGTTCGAATCCCTCTTGTCCCATTAACTTTTTCTCATCTCAACTAAAAACCTTAATTAAATGTCATGTATTAATTGGTCAAGTAGTAGTGAATTAAGAATTTTAGAAAAATGTTTTCTTTATCGTGCCATCGTTCCGATCTTTATTCAGATCATCTTCAGAACGTAGGAATTACAAACGTTGTGTAATTTGAACAACATTTATAATGCCCAGTCTCTGTAGATGAATTCAATAAAGATCGAAACGTTGGCACGATACAGAAAATGTTTTTTCTCAAACCTACACCATATGTCATATTTCATGTCACGATCTCAAAATAATCTATTTTCATTTTTTGCAAAACCTGGAACCCTTTTAACCTTTCGGAGAGAGGAATTCGAATTTTTACGAGGATGCAGTAAAATCAAAAAGGAATTAAGGTTTGCTCTCAAAATGCGGGTCTGACAAACAATGACAGAATGTAAACAATAAAGGCAATTAAAGTTTACTTTAGAGAAGAAGAAAAATTATTGAAATTAACTACGAAACAAAGCAAATGCGTTTTTTCAAATTTGTTTTATCACAGTCTTTTGTCATTTTGTTTGTCATCATCTTGTTTTGTTTCTCAAAAAAGTTAAAAATTTGAAACTAAACTAAAAAATTATTAAAAATTATTGGTTTCAGTGAAATTAAGCCTGGCCTTCTAAAAAAGGACACCGTGTAGACAAATTAGAAGAAAACCTTATTTTATAATTATTAGTGCCCTTCGTTTCTAGTATCCTTATTGATTTACATTAGCACATTCGAAGTTGAAAGGTCTGGTGTTAGACCGAACATCCTTGAATTTATGGACATTAAGACTATTATCGCGAAAATGAACTGGTCATGATAATTATTTCCACTTGTTCGGACCATCTAAGTCGCAATCGTTTGTGTAATGCATTTGAGTTGAGCAAGGCCGTTGCCATACTCAACTTTGTGTGTCGTTGAGCTAAGACCGTTTCAAAGCTGTCGATCAGTCACTTACAAATTAACAAACATTGCACAACGGTATAATCAAAAACGTTCCTAAATAATTTATTAGCCTCAATCCATAACGGTTAGTAAGGCTGTTTTAATAATTACTTAGCCAAATAATTTCTGTATGCAGGTGATATTGCATTATACGGATATTTATTGAAAAAATGATTCTATTGAAAAGGTGAAAATACGTAATAACGCGTTATTACACGTCCATATGTCAAAGGTTTTCTTCTCAACGGTCCCGTCCCGTTCGGCGGGCAGGACGATGATAAAACTTTACACGTGACCGGTTTGGTCGCGTCGTAAAAACGCGTAAATAGCGTACCATAAACATCCAAACATAAACTTGAGGTTCCGCACAATGTATAAAAATTGATTTGGAACTTTTGCGGCCTATCGAGAAAGTCTGAGAATTGATTCAGTTTCTTTATTCGCAAAATGTTTGGGAAATGTAAGGCAGTATACCTGGAATAATTATTTATTAAACCAATGAATTTATTATGTGTAGTTAATGAAATACTTTTTTTATCGTTGGTACTTGCTGACAATTTTACTTCGTCAGCTTAGCGGGTGTTTTTCCTGAGCATTTTGAAACTGTAAAAATCCTTTATTATTAATGTTCACTATTGCATGAAACGAGTAGGTAATTGTTGAATTGTTTACGAATACTTCTGTTGGCTGAGCTTCTAACGCCTCTCGTTCCTTTCGGTAACTGAATCCCAGGAGGAAACCGAAAAAGAAGATGTCTCAAAATACGAGTGACAGATCAAACCAACGGTGACGATTTTTTTTCACTTTTCTTAATGGAATCAGAAAGTAGCCATCTTGAGGCACGGTAAAGCAATAGATCAAGTGCTGTTGTTACAAACAGCATGATGGATTTTGAGCGTGTCCAGTCGGATTGCATTTTTCCTTTAGTTTGCACGAAAGTTATAAACGTTTTGTATGACTTTAAGGGAATTACGCCCTCGCTGTTGCACGCCAGGCCCTTTCCAACCGGGAAACACCCAAGAATTCTAGACGGTGAGGCATTAAATCAAAAAGAAACGAATTATATTATTTCATTTGGTTATATAAACTATCACTGCCATGGGTACGTATACAGCCAACAGTTTACTATTTAATGATCTCTCTTAATATTTAATATACTTTTTTAAAATAAAAAGGAGTTATTAAAATCCAAAATTACTTTTTGAAATTATTTCTTTTAAATGTAGGACTCTTTTCGGTTTATTTATCGGCGGGAACGTGACGTGAAAAGGCGAAAAGAAGTAAAAGGGAAAAGTCACGCCGCAACCCTCTTACGCCGCCATTTCCAACTTTATTTATAGCGAGTTTCATGCACAATCAATTTTCGGGGAGACATTGTATTGAAGAAATTAATTGAGTGCCTTAAGAGAACAAATTTCCTCAGGCTTCAAACGAATACAAAGATAATTGAAATAAATACACTATTTTTCGTCGTCCGCTTGACCAAATAATATCGTTCAATTAATTTAGGTTTTTTAAGTTGAGATGAAAAAAGCTGTATCACGAGCATGATTCGAACCCAAGACCTTCAGCTTGATACGCCGCTCCTCTACCATTTGAGCTATTGTGACTGATCGTACTATTCTAACAATACAGTTATGGATTGACATTCTAATATCATATTACAGAAAATTAACCCAAATGAAGCAGTTCACTGCGGAGTTAAAAACGTCTTTGGTGAATTTATGCATGCCCAGTTTTCAACAGCATTTAGAATAATTATATGTCAGCTGAAACTATGTAATTGATTATTGAGATATCGTGAGATGCGCTCTGGTGTGATGTAGGTTTCAGAAAAACATTTTCTTTATCGTGCCGACGTTTCGATCTTTATTGAGATCATCTTCAGGGCCTGAATGTACAAACATTGTTTACATTTAACACATACATTGTACAAATTCACTTTTCCACGTCCTAAATGTATTTGTTAAACTTAAGAACGCTTCTCACGATATCTGAATAGTTATCGATGAATGGTCACTAATCCCTATACATGTCAATGTAATTAATTGTGAAACACTCAGGGTTATCTGCGAAATCTATAACTTTACTTGTATTCGAAAGAGAAATACTTCGTGCGTCTTCAAGAGGTAAACTCGAAATTTACTCGTCAGATTTGTATGATGTTTTTTAGAACTGTTCCTTATGCGCATATATTAAGCAGTGTGGGCGACCAAGACCCGAGGGGTTCAATGCCTGCGTAGACTCGTACCTCATCTTTATGATTATGAGATGGATATAGTGACAGTTTTATCATGTTATATTTTCCTATATAATAATAATAATTTTTCAATTAATTAATATTTACGAAAGGTATTGGTAGAGATAAAAAACGGCCAGTGTCACGAGCGGGATTCGAACCCACGACCTTCGGCTATGCCGCTTCTCTATCTTTTGAGCTATCGTGATCGCGATCCACCCGGGCACCAACCTTCAAAGAAGTGGTCGAAGGGATCGAAGTTACGATAGCTCAAGTGGTAGGGCAGAGGCGTATCAAGCCGAAGGTCGTTGGTTCGAATCCCGCTCGCGACTTTTGTTTTATCTCAACCAATATCTTACTTGAAAATTTATTAATTGAATTTGGTAAATCGAACCACGAACTGCAATGGTGTTAAATAGCCATAGCTCCTGACACTGATTTTTTTTATCTCAACTTAATAAACCTTAATTAATTAACATAAATACATATTTATCAGACACAATTTCATCAATATCCTAGAATACGGAAAAAAGTACAAATTACGCTGCCGACTATCTTCCAAAAACTATCTCCAGGTGAGGTGATGAAATTATGAAAAAGCAACAGATTTCGACTGTAAAAAATTGAAATAGTGTGAACCTGTTTAAAATTAAATGATAGCAAATATTTGGCAGGTACACAACGGTTTCACAAGGTGAAAGAATTTTTTTTAAGATAGAAAGAAAGTAAGTGTGAGAGAGGACTGGAGAGAGAGAGGTTTTTCCAATAGAACTATATCCTCATCTTGCAGGGAGAAGTGATAAGAAAACAATCTAGTCGATGTATTTGTTCCTCAATGTATTTGTCTTATAGATTGACGTTCCGTTGACTTTGTCCTTTTGTAAGCAAACACCTTTTTGTCAAAATATACGGGAGGAATTATCGCACGAATTGGAGGAGAAGGGCAAAGTGTAAATATTGAACAGAGGGGTCAGATATCTTTTAATTCTGCCTTTTTCTCCCGGCACAGTGGAAACGCATCAATCTTGTTTCATTTATCTTCTGGCCGTTTCATATTATCTCATTCATCACCGGTTATGGTCTTAATTTCTATTTATACGCAGTTAATCGAGTTCCATTAATTAACGTTTGGTCGTTTTATCGATTGGAAGGAATAACAAGGCTTTTTTTTCACCCAGCCTTCACGCGAGGCGTATCATTTCAATAATGGCAATTTATTGTTAGATTCGTACAGTTTGTCAAATTTACGTGTTTGGGAATTTTCTATGGACTTTTTTACGATTCGAATTGATTGGATGAACCTTGAAAATATTTATTTTCACATACTACTTGTTGACATTCAGATGTTAACAAATTGTTGAGGTTTATTTATTGTTACATTATTTCTTTAACCCATCCTAGAGGAAATATTCGAAGAATTTTCACTGTTTTCTCATAATTAAAATTATCACATGAATGTTCTAGTTAGAATAAAAATGGATAATTTTTTAAAGATAAATACACTCGCCGAGCAATATTGCATATTCTGGAGTAAGTGTGAGACGTAAAAAGTGATGGTTCGACCCCTGAATATGGATTACTCTGGGCGAGTGAATGTGACAAGATTTCTATGCTTGTATCGGGTGTATGTTTATTTCAATTTATTGGATGAAAAGTTGTTTATTAGCGTGAAAGGAATGGGTCGTTTAAACCAGCCGGAGAAATATCGAGTATCTGGGGTGAATGAGTGGCATCTAGTAAATAAAAGTAAGTTATTATAGAGAATGGAGTGGTTTCAATCCAGCCCGAGGTTATGGAATGCTCTAAGGGAGTAACATACATAAGACTAGACTTCTATGAAGGTGGTGATGTGTGTATTGTATGTTTTGTATTTAGTCTGTAGTTGACAACCTGAGGTAGAAACGAGAGGCTATCGTTTTAGGATTTTTACGTACTGTGCAGATAAATGCGAGAGTCAGTAACCGGATCGAGACGCTCAAATAGCTGCAATTTAAAACAAAATACGCGTGAAAGGCCAGAAAAAGCAAGGAAAACACGTACAGAACCGGCGATGACTTCAGCGGTTCTTCGGCCCCTTAACTTATCACATATATATTTTATCTACTTACACACATAAATGCGCGCGTGCGGCAAACCAACAGCCATCTTATTTACTTATTTTAACAAATCTAATGTAAATTATTTGAGGTTATAATTTTTCTTTATTCCAACGCTGAAGATTGTTTATGAAAATATCCTACTACCATCTTTTGAAGACTTTAAATAAATTTCTGCAAAGGAAGAATAATATAATTTTATTTCTCGAACACTTGCTAACTTATTATTTAATATAAATTGTTTCAGTCAGTTAAACGTTTTATGCAAGGTATCGGTTCAAATGAAAAAGTTAGTGTCACGAGTGGGATACGAACCAACGACCTTTTCGACTCAACCATTTGAGCTATCAAGACTTTCATCCACAAGGACACCAAAATCACAAATAGAGGGAAAATTCGAAAGGTACGTTGTGTCGGTATCCAGGTGTATGGAAGTCACGATAGTTCGTGTGGCTCGAGCACAGCGGTGTATTGTGCCAAAGGTCGTGGGTTCGAATCCCGCTCGTAACACCAACTTTTTAATTTCACCCACTGCCTTGCATAAAAATTTAAATTAACTGAAAGAAGTTACTAGGTCAATCAAACCACGAGATACAATGGATTTAATATAATTAAAGAATATCGGTTAAAGAGTATCAGTAGAGGACTATCTCTTCTTTTATAAACATCCATTTAAACATTCTGGATTTTTCGATTATTTTTTGTAATGATTTACTATTTTAAGGAAGTGTGGAATCAGCGGGAGTTGGTAATACTTAAATGAGCCTGTGTATGAATTTTAACAGTTGTTATTGAAAAATAGAAACTATTAACATAATACAGAGAGTGATTACAGTTTTGTTAGTTACAATAAACCTAAAACAAACTTTGTCGTAGTAATGGTGTCCAGGTCAGAATTGTACAGATACATACGTTTAATTGAACAAACGGAATTGAAAGAAAAAAAACCACGAATTTCAATCAGATTATGATTGTACGGAATAAAACGTCAAGTAAAATTATGGTTTGAATCTGAGAAAAATGCAGGTTTGTCTTCGATTTGTCAACGCATATGCAAAACTAATTCAAAACTAAATTATTATTGGGTTTAATTTTTAATCAGTTTTTTTTGTCGACTATTACTTTTTTTAACAACTTATATTTAAACATCCTCAACGTTTCATTTCAAATTTAAAATATATCTTTTTTAGTTTCTTTGTGATCGTTTCGCATTCCGCCTTGCCTTTTTGTACTTACAACCCTGACTCGAAACATCCAGTCCGTATAATTGTAGAGGACATAACGTATTTTTTGTTATTCGGAAATCCTGAGATGCGGTCTGGCGTGAAAAACATTTTCTTTATCGTGCCGACGTTTCGATCTTTATTGAGATCATCTTCAGAGCCTGGGATTTACAAACATTGTTTAAATTTTACAAATACATGTAGGACGTGGAAATTGAATTTATACAGTGTAAAAATACATTTTTTATATTCAATCAATGTATTTCTACTCACTAATAGTAGTAGTGTTGTTTATATGGCAGCAAATGTATAATAATATCAACATTATAGTATTTTAGTTTTGAAATGAAATGTTGGTCTAGTCTGGTTCCTTCTAAATTTTTTGAATTGGGAGATGCGATATTGGTTATATTGAATGTATATTTGTGGAGTACTCGAAAAGGTTCAGGGATCGAATAGAGAGAGTACACGAATATTTTTATTTCGTCTGTTCTTTCCTTCCACCCCGTTAAATAATACTTGATTTTCCCATTTATTTTTTCCGAATGGCGAATCTGACGGCCGGATATCCTAAGAGGGTCAGACGAGTGAGCGGAAAATTTTTCTCCATAACGTGCGAATGAAACTCGACCAATTGTATATTTATCACACCATCTGTAGTCTGTCCGGTGTTCTTTCTATGGAATATTAATGATCAGTTTTGTAGTTAGAGAGGATAGAGATGGGAAATCTATTGTCCTTTTATTTATGATTATTGTTTGTGCCAGTGCATCCTGGCAAAATGTTTGTTTGCCCCCCCCTCCGATCAGATTAGGCACGTTAATAATCACAATTTTCGTTGTTTGCAGAATCATTTAATCACAATTGATAGATCATAGTAATAATTAGAAGAACGGACTGAGAGGAAGGAGTGCTCTAGCCTACTGAGTCCTTATCATCCTGGAGCAGTCTCGACAATAACTAGTTTTCCCGTTCCCATGGCGTGGGGTTTGATAAAGTTCAGACCAGGCTCGACAAATCGGCCGTGGGTACAAGGTTTCATAGGAAGTCATATAGCCGATATAACAATATACGAGACAAACATTTATCGAACATCTATCTAGTAATTTCTCTCTTTTGCTTATTTGGAATACTGATGGTTCTTTCTTTTTTACCGAAGAGATGTTTGCATAGAAAATTAAGGATAAACATGCTAAGGTTTCTGATCATTCCTCCTGATTTGAAATACAAGAAGAAGAACTGGAATTTACACCGCGACCTACAAAATTTATTAATTTCCTTCTGGCTATATTTCAGTGCCATTGTTGCCCTCATTTATTCCTTATTTCTCTATTTGCACAATGATTCGAGATTTCGAGATCCGCGCCTATAATGGAAGGCGAATCAGGTCGGAGAAGGCGAGAGTGAGAGCTGGAACCGGTTCGCGGCCGAGTGGCATCTTCAGTTGCATAAGCGATACCCGACGGACCCGAACCGAGACGATCCGTCAGTAAGGACCCGTCCCGACCGATCTGACGTCATGGGAAAAACGACCTCCATATCCAATTGCATATTTATGCGCTCACCGTGCGTATCCCACTTTCACTGGCCAACATTTATGATTGGTTATTGTGCAACGAAAGTTACACGACGGACGTGCCACACTTACGTTTTCTATTTTGTTTTTTCGGTTTTTATATTTAAAACGTCTTTTTATTGGGTTGTCCGGAAAATAATGCAGGATTTTGGTATTAAACAAAAAAAAGAAACTAGTTACTTTAAAGCAATGTTCTTTAATCAAAATAATTTCCCATACTCTCAATACATTTCTCCCAACGTGTTGGTAACTTATTAATTCCGTCTGAGTAGAATTCAGAATTTTTAGAATTGATAAAGTCAATAAATGCATTTTCCAGTTCCGTTTGATTTTTGAATATTATGTGTTGTAAGTAGTGGTCCAGGTGTCTAAAAAATGGTAGTCAGTAGGCGAGAGGTCCGGAGAGTAGGGTGGGTGAGGCAAAGTTTCATAGCCAAGCCCCAATAATTTTTGTGACGTTACACGTGACACATGTGGAGTGTGGAACCCAATTTTCGAGTTTTTTCACTTTTCCAATCGCCTTGACGTGGTCAGCGACGGTCGTTTTACTGACTTTGAGTTGCTCTGCAAGTTCTCGAACAGTTGTCTTGGGGTTTTCTTCCACCACTGATCGCAGAACATCATCATTAAGAGAGGAAGGCCTTCCACGACCTTCTTCATCTTCAAGGCTGAAATCTCCCTCCCGAAATTTTTTAAACCACCTTTGCACAGTGCACTCATTAACACAACCCTCGCCCCAGACTTGGTTAATGTTTCTAGCCGTTTGGACTCCGCTTCGGCCGAGTTTAAACTCGTAAAAGAAAATCGTACGAAATTCTCGCTTTGACATTATAAGGATGACTGAATTATTTCCAAGTAGCGGAATGCTACAGAGGTAAACAAACAATATCATTTGGAAGAGGATTAATAAGTGTTGACATTCATACAAATGAGTAATCCTGTAAACGTAAACAGAATATTTTATATAGATTTTTTTTAATGAAAACTTAAAATCCTGCATTATTTTCCGGACAACCCAATAAGTTCGAATGAATAAAATTTGTAATATGGGTAATTGAAGCAGGGCATTAATCTTATTGTGTATTTTACCGTCCAAGTTTTTCAGACCCACCCAATCGTAGACAAACAGAGGAAAACGCTGCAGGAGGTCATCAATTGAAATAAGTGACACTCATAATATGTTAATGATTTATCCGATGAACTTATAATCTCTTTCGACTTTGTCGTAAGAATGCACGAATAACATTGAACCATGTAAAATTGGCCATGGTTATTCAAAGCAGGGATGGCGAAAATTAGTCAAGAGTCATGAAACGATTAACTTTTGCCTCCTCTGGTCTGGGACGATGACGTGATCCCGCCAACCGGCAATCTGGAAAATTGAGTTTTTTTTTTTTTTTTTTTTTTTTTTTTTTTTTTTTTTTTTTTTTTAATTTGGTTTAATAAGTCAACCAACCCGGCATAAAATTAAACAGAAGATATGGACCAAGCAATTCTGAAAACTGTTGGTCAGTCTGAAGGTAATTTGTGATATTTCTACTTGGAAGCACAAACAGCGTGCGTAAATACATCAAAATGGCCGGTATCGGTTAGGGGATCATATCGCTTAGGCTTAAAAGTACTTACTTACATTAGACGTACAGATTTTTAATAAACAGTTGCATAAAATCGAAGACAAAATCGATTTTGTTGGTAAATGATGGCTAGGAACTTATCATCCTAACATAATTTTGGAATACCATACGAAACAAACATACCTGGAGTACCATACTAAATTAGGACATGAAGAAGTGGAGGGATGGAAAGGGCGAACACCTTTGAAAGGAAAGGTGCAAGATTCCCTTGCAGACGATAGGTCCTGTGCCGTTCTGGCTCAGGGATTCACGCTATCAATGGGTTCCTTAGACAAAAGGACAAAATAAAAATGAGGAAACGGAATTAACTCATCGGGCATAGAGAATCCAAGACCCAAATTATTATAAGTAAAGAAACAACAGAATGCATCAAGGGATACAGGAGAAAACTTCAAAATCTAACATGATTCTTAACATGACACTGCAGACTGACTCATCTGAAGAAGATTGCAAGGAGAAGGCAACATGGCATGAGCACATTCTGCAAACAAGACGAAAAAACTGTGGCGCCACTTTTGCCCGCAGGAGGAAGTGTTTTGGGATGAACAGTAAAATGAAATTCACCGGTGAAAATTTCTTGATGAACTAGGATTGATCATTGAGCTGTAATGGGGGGTATAATAGTTCGGAAAGGACACCAAAATATTACAGCTACTTCTACCATGCTAAATACCGTGTGGAAACCAAAAACTTTCCTGTGTGTTTTTACTCTTAGACGAGCGAGAATAAGCGGAAAGTTATCGATATATATAAGTTATAATATAAGTTATATAATATAAGTTATCGATAGTTATATATCTACATAACAAATATAGATGTACTAGGTTAGTTTAAACCTGTCAATTTTCAACGAAATGTGCGTCGTCAATAATCCTGTATATTATGAAATGCGGTTTTTTTTAATACGGGAGAATATTGATCAATGATTTTTTTTCTTCTCGTGAATTCATGATTATCCCGCGGTTGACTTTGCCAACCTGTTTTTTAATAGCTGTACCTCATCTGAGGGAAGTAGATCATGTCATGTTAAGACGTGCCGGTGAAAAATCCGTCAGGACTGGTTTTCGATTGAAATATCTTGAACGGTCGTTAATTTCTTGTGGCGAAACGTCTTCTCTGAGGCACTTTCGGCTTTGGAAAGGTTTGAAAACTGGATGGGGAAGAAGTGGCGAGAACTCGTCTCCTCTCACCTGCCTCTCACCGACCCTTCAATTCCACTTTCAACCAGTGAATTATTGAACTTGCGAAATCATCGAAAGGGAATTTCTAGCCTGAGTCGAGTTGGAATCTTAAAATAATTACACCCTGCTGGGGCTAATGAATGTTTCATTTTGCCTTACCTTAACTGGGCGACTTTTTGCCCCTTCCTTTCTATTGTATTTCAATAGTTTATGATGTCGTAGAATCTGTTAATCCCGTCTGTACGGGGAAGTTGGAATTAATGCCCCCTTCGCCAAGGCGACAATGGACAGACGTATAATTTATACCGGGCGGAAGGAAGAAAGGGACTCCCACGGACAAAAACCACACGGGTCCGCTGTCAAAGAAGCAAAAGGGCACGGAATAACTGCGGTGATAAAATAATTTCCCTTGCATATTTTCTATTCGCAACGTTTTGAAAGAGAGATGAAATATAACAACGGGTAACTCGTCAGACGCACCACAGTGGAAAAATATCGCCACAAAATCAACATGAATAAAAATTTCTAAATTCCAAAACCTTTCCTGCATTATTGAGACTTAAATGTCCTGAACTCAAGGTAAAATTTCTTCTAACGGCTTTCATTTTCAGAGTTTTAATCAATAAAGCAGCAAAGGGGATCTTTTGTTGTTTGCTATTGTTGATGGATATTAAGAAAGAGTGAAAACAGGAGGGATCGATCAATCTCGATTGCACAATAAATTCTATCAATCATTAGACGTGACAAAATGAGATCCTTTCATCTCTTCCTAGTGTATAAAGCAGCATTGTTCCTGGTCTCAAAAAATTTGGCCTTTTTGAACGTTTCTAAAATAATAATTTGCATTATGAATTGATTAACACAGTAAAGATCTTTGATTTGGAGTTATTGAACTGAATTTCTAAGTTTCTCAATGTCATTTTTCTAGCAAATCAGTTGGATATTTTTGAACTATTGGAAATTTGTAATTTGAACATATTGAATATATTGAAACACAGACGGTTATTCAAACTTTCCGCCCCAAACTAAATATTATACAAATCATAGTATATTACCAGATATCAATCGAAACTCTTTATTAGTCTAGTACATAGTGCTTTTGTACAAACGACTGATTTCTCTTGAACAACGGCGCCATTAAAATAAAGTTTAATGTTTTGTAATCTAGTTACAAATTTTTATCTTTTTTTGTAGAAAAATTATGCTGGGTACCTCAGACCTTTCACAATTGCAAATAGGACCCTATGCTTTTAATATATAATGCTTTTATTTGAAAGGATGTTCTAAGCTGAAAACAACGGTGGTCTGATTTTGAATTGCTAAAAAATTGACCATACGTTACGCGAAAAGAAACGGGCATGATAATTTTAGCGGAGGAGCTGAATGAACCCCACGACCTTCGGCTCAATAATCGGTGCTCTAACCACTTGTGCTATCCTGATTAGAGGAACAAGTGGTTAGAGCACGAACTTACGAAGATCGTGGGTTCGAATCCCGCTAGTGACACCAACTTTTTTATACCAATTAAGACCATACGTAAAAGTAATAATTAATTAAACATATAATTTTGTCATTGTGACCACTAAGCATATATGGAACAAAATTTCACAACGTGTACTATCCAAAAATAGAACATTCTGCTTGTACGGTTTCTTCGAGCACTACATAATTGCATAAAATATAGCTAGTTATGTTTTTGTAAGAAAGAAAATTATATAATTCATTTTCGATTGTAAACTGTGTAGAATCAGGGTTTTGAGTAGACCGTACATCTCGTTCGGAATGGCGGATTGAATGGACGGATCAATTTATTTTGCCAAACAATTTACATTTGTCAACTGAGGAAAAGAGAATAATTTTAACATGGAAAGCACTCAGGGTCGCTATAATTTCATTTGGCAGAGTGGCAGAGTTCTGATAGCGGATTTGCTTTTGCAGGAACAAGTGGCTAGAACAGTAGCGTATTGAGTCGAAGGTCGTGGGTTCGAATCCCGCTCGTGACATAGACTTTTTTATCTCAACTAAAATCCATAATTAATTGAATAATATTATCATATATATAACTTAAAAATACTATTGAAGATGGAGGTTTTTTTATTTAATAAGTATAAACGGTAAAAATAAATTGTAAATTTGGACTAGGTAATTTCTCTGAAGAAGACAAAATATATTCGTCGAAACGTCGGGTTTGGTAAAAAAATGTACAATTTGTACACATCACTGTTTGTTTTTCTGTCCGTTAATCCACAAGCCTGTTTATAGAGTCGATCGCATAGAAGATATTATTAAATGGAAACTATCAAAAATTATTACAGGCCGTTTATCAGGAATACCACTTCGATAAATCTCAGTCTTGGAGCAATGAGAGAGAGAGTAACGGGTGATAAGCGATGGCTCGATGCAAATCAATTTACCTCAGTGTACTTGCCATGGGTGTTGTTCATTGAATTGCGATATCTCAGGCAATGTTTAACATATAGTCCTATATTCTCCGCTACATATACATAGCATGGTGTGCCAATTCGATTCAGTTACTAATATTTTACCGTTCGTTAAATCGCAAATCAATACGTATCTTCAACTACCGAATCTGAGTTTTAAAATGTTTTAAACGTCCAGTTGTTTTCCAGGATTTATCCGTTTCTTATCTTGGCAGCTAGTGAGAGCATTAAAAGAATTTACGACGGTTTCGTAAGCAAATATTCCAGGTTTATGCCTCGAAAGACTCGCACACAGCACTAACGGCCTTTTTTTTCATTACTATTAACATGAAATCATACTACTCTTTTAACGTGATACCGATTGCTCGAAGTGATTTCCTTAATTCCACGTAAAAGGGAAAATGTAAATTCCATTGCATTTTATAGCTTTTATTATTTTTAAGTGGAAAATAATCTGGATGGTAGGTGAACTTTTGTTTTTTATAAAGGCTAATTGTTAATGCACGTCACTTTATCTAAAGTGCTTGGGTGTTTGGCAGGCATATAAATGATCATTAATGACCGGCCCGTACAATATTTGAAAGCTATTAGATCTCAATCGATACACTTAACGTCATTTAATATTTAATTAACGTAACACGTTTCTCATTTAGAGGCTGAAAAATGGAGCACCAAATAGCGAGTGATTTTTTTCTTTCATGCCCTTGTAATATCGAGGAAAGGATTTGGTCCATTGCCACCGCATCCACCCGCCACATCGACGCCGCGCAGGAAGACACAAGGTCCCCTTCTTTATTGAGTCGATTTGTCAGAGAGATGTTGAACGGTTTACAGAAGTACGAGAGTAATTGTAATTGACTGGGGTTGGTGAAAAACACAATCTAACCTAAAACGTGCCACGAGATCAGTACGTTGTTGTCGATCAACGTGATGAACGTATGGCTACTGATACCATATGATCTTTGTTGACCGATACGAAATTCTGTTTTATACAATAGAAAGGTCGGTTGGCTCATGTTGACTACTTTAAAATTATCTTTTTTTTTCAAAAACAAATTAAGGTTAATTTAACAAACATGCAGAAACCATAATGTTCGGCGGGGGAAACGGCAGGAACCGGTTCCGTATGGAAAGGCGTCGCCCGTGAATGAACATGGATATGAAGAAAATGGGGCGTTGGCTGACCGTAGAAAGTGAAGTTGAACGGTGAAGTTTGTAACCGAGTCCTTGAGCCCGTGACCGTATCCGAGAGAAATCCCCCTCGGGCAAACGGTGTCAAACGGTTTGGCCTAATTGGAATTGAATTGATTGGAAACCGTTTTAAAAGAAGCAAAAATGAGTCACTGACGATGAGGGAATTGTTAACCTTTTTCGATCTGATTGCTGATTTGAATTACTCGGTACCCGCAAAAAAAGGACATCTTTCCAACCCCAATTTGTACTCGGTCGTCTATAATTCAGGCCCGTCTAGTCTATTGCATGTTTCGGCCTCAAACAAGGTGATTGATCGCAGAGTAAACAAACCATCCTACATAATCCATTATTTGAATCCGATCACAAACAGCAACTTTTGAGGCGCTGCTCAGGCACAAGCAAAAAAAAAGTATATATATAAACACTCTGATGGACAACATTTTCGTACCACCCTGAGATTTTCATTGAGCCTTCTTAGAGTCTTGAAGGAAGGAAAAAGGAACATTTCCGATAAGGTTTGTTATCATATTCTTTTTTTCCCATTTTCCATGATGCTTCAGTTTTGAACAGCTCGATAACTTATAAATCGATCGTCTATCTGGTCCACAGACCTTGGTCGACTGTCTTGGCCTTCTAGTGAGATGCCCTTTTTCTCTTAAGTGGCGAAGAACCGTTCCTATTTTTTTAAAGGGTGATTTTACACTCCTGGCGACTTCGCGCTGTCTATACCTTTTCTCTAATGTACCTGACATTGTAATACTCAAATGCGTGACTGCACTCAATGAAAAAAAGTTTAAGGAGGTATAATATCAAACGAAATGAAAGAAGGAAAAAAGATTAACTGAACGGATCTTTAGGTTAAAATCCACCCTAAACCTAGGGCAAAGGATAGTACGGAAATTTTACACGACCTTGCCTACCAGGAGTACAGAATCTGGCGTGAAGCAAAATATATGGACTGAGTGCACTTTACCAGGCACTCGCGTTACTTTGTAAGAAATCTTCCCTTGCGAGCGACTATACCAAAAAGCGGGAAAAGAAGAGGCGATAAAGCCAGATGCGTTGGTATAAAAATAAAACTCGGTAAAATAAAAATTTGTGAAGAGAATCGAGGTAAATGTGGATCGTAAGCCTAGGAATGGGTGCTGAATTGCAGCGAGGAATAATCCGTCCGGGATCTACCTAGGAAATAGCGAAAATTCTGTACTTAAACCGTAATGCAACAAGACTAGTGCTACAGACACGGCGTTGGAGGCGAGAGAACGGGGTAAAAGGAATGAGGGAGAAAGAAATAAGAGAATGTAAACAAAATTGGCGCGAACAACCAGGATGGTCTACAAATTGAGCAGAAACAATCAAACTAAATTGTTCTTACGTTTAATTTGAATCTTATGACAAATTAATATTGTAAGCTTTGTTTGCCGGCCGGGGTGTTGTGTGCGGTTTATCTGTAATACATTTAAAAACATTTTTTCCTTTTTGATTTTTTTGGTTCTTGAAAATTAGTGAAAGAAGGAAGACAGTTGTCATTGTCATCCTTAGCCTAGTTGTATATATGCTTGCTGTCACAAACGTTTTTGTGTTCATTCAGATCTTCAATATGATGAACTTCCATCATTTTTTCCGACCTATGGAAGAAGAGAAAGACCGAAACTACATGCCGCAGAATTTTTCACACAATGTTTAATGTGCTGCTTATTTCATTAAAATATCAGTTATGAAACTCTAAGAAAATGTATCGACACAATAAAAATTATAGGTATGTTATTACATTAGCAGAAGGAAAGGTTATAACAAAGTCTCTAGCCAAACACCACGACGATGAACAATAAAAAACCCCAAGCAAACGTAAACCCAGTTTGAGCCTAAATATTTATTTTTAACTGCAAAAGTTCAAACTCGTATCGTTAGATCTCTTGTCTGAATTGCCATGGCTCACGCAGCAAATGATTAGAAAAAGGGCAAAACCTCTGTACGCTCTGCGGTGAGCACGATAACAATTTTTCTTTACCCAGTTTTATTCTATTATTTGACTTTTCTTAAGGTGAAATCCGCATAGTTTTTATTGCTTTTATACGTTCTAAGCATTTAGTTGACAACAAAAAAGTTAAAAGATCTTTTTATTATAAAAATTGATTTTGTATGTTGACCTTCTTTCAAAATCCTATCAATTATGTTTCGTAGTCAATTAGTATCATCCATGTATTAAGTTTTTAAGTTGAGATAAAAAAAGTCAATGGCACGAGTGGGATTCGAACCCACGATCTTCGGCTAGGTACGCCGCTACTCTACCACTTAACCTATCACGACTTCGATCCGTCCGGACATCAAACTTCTCATCTTACTCCCCTACCCCTAATATTAATCAATCAGATGGTGGTATTAGGTTAAATATTTAAAGGAAAGTAGGAAGGAAACGGAAATAAGAAGGAAACTGGCCGTTAATCCATGGAGAAGCAACTATATGTCCTACTTTCCCTGTCAACCGCAAACCAGGAACTCTTGTTGTTTTGAACAAGAATTTCCAATTTGGGTCGCAGAGGCCCGTGTTCGTCATAATCGGTTCATTTTCCCAGGCTTTATCATCACTTTCTGTACGGGTGTACTAGTCCATTAGTAGATAAACTTCCAAAGTTATTAAAACCATTAAAATAGACCTTGTGATCATGTTGTGATTTTGGAAGGATAAATGGAATCTGTTCGAATTTGTCTGACATTGACATTGACAACACACTCGCACTAAGAAAAATGGTTATTTTTAGTGATCGTTCTTTCGCCGTAGTATTACAACCTATTTACTTAATAATTCATATTTCCTCTCTATGGTAAAACAAAATTTCAATGTAAGTTTATTATTCTATGTACGGTCAATTTCTATGAAACAATTATTATACAGTATATTTTTACATGTGTTGGTTGATGACAGAAAGATTTCCATGTGGTTCTTTTCAATAATAAAATGAAAACATTATTTTTTAATATTTGGCGTTTAAGGAATACACATCCAACATCATCAGTCGTGCATAATATTAGAACAGTGGTTTACTATATTTGATGTTAAAAAGGTATGACAATCTTACATGTGCAATTTGACTTCGTTTTTTATTATTTTTATGATATTTAAAAGAACAAAATCAAGCAAAGATACAGACAGGCAAAAAATTCCACCCACTTTTAGTATAAATTGAGTATATTTTTTAGTAGAAATACTTTGATTAAATAAAAAAAAAATAGTTTGTACGTTGTATAAATTCACTTTTTTTCACATCCTATATTTATGTTAAATTTACACAATGTTTGTCAATACCAGGCGCTGAAGATGATCTCAAAGGTTGAAACGTGCACGACGAAGAAAATGTTTTTTTGAAACCTACGTCACGCCACACCAGCCCGCATCTCACGATTTCCAAATTATCAATATAAATTGATTTGTATATATATATTTATAAATTAATCGAAGTTCACCTTAAAGGAGAAATACTCTTTTTTTTTGCTTCAGAATTCAAACTAAACTTAACAAACATTTTAAATTCCGTAAAAATTAATCATTGAAAAAATTTTTATGCTCATTTTGGAATAAGGATTAAGTGTGTTTAATTGATATTCCCAATTTAAAACATAGCATAAACAAATCTTTAATGATTAATAACTATATTGATAACAAATTAAGCGCAGAATTTTCTTTTTTTGAGAAAAAGAAAAAAAATCGTGTGGTTGGAATTTTACGTCTGTCAGTGCATAAACAAAAAAAATTATATCTTGATAACACTCGCAACACGACACACAATCGTGGCGCACCTCTACAAAAAAAAACCACATTCAGTACTCATTTACACGGAAGGCAAACACTTTGAGCCCTGAAGATGATCTCAATAAAGATCGAAACGTTGACACGATAAAGAAAATGTTTTCTAAAACCTTCGTCACACCGGCCGCATCCCACGATCTCCAAATAATAATTAATTAACGGTCATTAAATACCGATAGTTAAATGAAAAGGAAAGCACAATTTAATTTGCTGACTGACCTCATGGTCAAGATGGAAAAGGAGTGATTTATTTTTTACTGCTGTAAAAGTCATTGTATATGGATTCTCATTTATTTTTACAACGCGGGCTGGGGTTTTGGATATTTAGCACATTAAAATTTATAAATTACAATTAATTTATACCATTAAAATGGCTTGTATGGAAAAATGATGGCATACTGCTTTTCTGTAGCATAGGAATTTACATTATCAATAAGCAGCTTCGACAAAAGGACAAAATTAAAATGACGACACGGTTGAAATCATTATTTGGATATAAACAATTCAAGCAGCTAGTATATGGATCGAAAGAAACAACAAAAATGCATCAAAGCAAGGAGGACAAAACTTGGCATTCTAACAGGAATCGTAACATGGCACATCAGACTGAGTGTCAACTGAAGAAGATTGGTATTAAGGCAACACGGCACGTGCAGATTCTGCAAAGAAGCAAACGAGATTTCATCAAACATACGAAAAAGCTGTGGCGCCACATTTGCCCACTGGAGGAAGTGGTGATGAACTACGTAACCGCTGGAAAAATTCGACCAGTGAAACCCACTAACTCAAATTTCTCGATGAACTAGAACACACCGATATGCTAAAAATACAGACAGAACGTGTTACAATAGGTACCAAGTATAGTATATGTACCGCCAAAGCAACGGTGCAGGTGTTCACCCGTAGCCCATAGCTGTAAGGTAAAAGTCCCGGGTTCGATTCCAGCGGCCCTGCATTTAAACCCGACATACAAATGGGCTGTTTCTCAAAAATAACGTTATCTAGAGGTTTGATACAATTTTTGCTCTTGGGAACCCTCGTAAAAAAAAGAAGAAACTATTGGAACCAGTACATTAACCACCCCGAACATAACATAATGGCTTGAAGTATAAAAATCGAACAGTTTTTAATTAAACAAATGTATAATTTATATTTTATTACTTATTATAGCTATTTTTTGGGGTTACGTTAATTTTAGAAATATTGCAAATCAAGGAAGAACGTTAAGTTTGTCTTTTACAAAAGTTGTTCCTAGAGTTTTGAATTTTTCTTCTGATGAAAAATAATAGTCCTAGCCTGAAAATGTCAGGTTTATTTATTTATTTATTTTTATTTTTTATGTAATGTACGTAATCTGGCTGGTGCATAAATTTTGTCAGACTTGCCTGTGTAAAGGAACCAAAATCAGAGATAATGTCGGCGATATTCGCATATCGTTAATATATCCTTTACCGAGTAAACAACGACGCCATTACCTTCTAGAAGCAATGAATTATTAATGACGCTTTAAAGACTTTTAAATCTTAAGTGACTAGGGAAGTCTGATTATTTGAAAATCACTCGTTTTACAGACTACATAGTTTATCTATTTTCAGAATATGTTAAATTGCGCACACGTTGCTATTTCTTTTTGAAACCGTAGTAGGATAATTTTTGACGTCAGTAGATTACAAAGAAATAACCACTTCACTAATACATGGGGTCCAGTCTGGGTTTGTGCTCGTTAAGGGTGTACATTTGTAGGACTGGCGTACGTATGACGCATTTCTTTCCTTCGTTAATGCTGTTTCTTGTTTCCCCTATTTTTATCCGATTGGGCGAGATTATAGGGTCGGGTCGTGGAATGGAGTGTAATCGAGGAATACTGTTTGTAATTTTGTTTTTTCCGTTTTCCAAGCCGAAAACTAGCGTAGTTTTCGGATTCAATTTTTAATGCTGCCCGACATAAAATCAATAATAACGATTGCCTACTATCTGCAAGTGTTTGAGAGCTATACTGTGGTATATGTAAAAGTTTCTCTTAGATTTAACCTCATTTAAATATTTATTACAGGGCTTTAACCCCGAAGGGTTGTCACTTCATGATGTGCTGACCCTAGTGTACATCAGGGAGTACACCCCCCCCCCGTTATATGACTGGGCCGTTAGTACCAACCCTTAAGCACGATGCCCGGATATCGCTTCCCCAACGGCATTAAGCTCCGACGAGGGCTATCGACACGCCCGAAACGCTGGCAAACTATAATCTAGCCATAACTAATTAAATTAGATAAGTCAATCACTCAAATAAATACCTTCATGCATTGCACTCACTCTGATTAATCGGTGAAACAAATGTTCCCATCTTTACTCATAGATGTAAAGACCCATGATGATCTTTAAGGTCCGCACTTACGTCCGGCGGACTTTTTAGACGCCCATTGTTCTGAACTCACTTTATGTGTAAAGAAATGGTCGCGGTTTTTTTTTTTTTTTTTTTTTTTTTTTTTTTTTTTTTTTTTTTTTTTTAATTGATCTAATCTAAAGTAGGTAGGTGGGATACTTTTACATATATTCCACCATCGACCCTAAACTCACTCCGGAGGGCACACTGTATAATTCACCATTTCCCTCCTCGCCACTCTTGTAATAAATACACTCATTTATACAAACCATTTAATGACAAAACACATAGAACGTAACTATTTAGGAAAAAAGCCACGTCCTTTACATAACGGAACAGGGGACTCAGAAACCGCCTGTTGTGGTCGAGAGCATTGTTAAAGGTTAGGGATGGTTAGGAGGGAGGGACCATTGTTAAATCCGGTGGAATGTCCTACACGCTCTCTATATGGATACAAAGCGTGGCATCAAGCTCTCTTATGTAGGACACATCGAGCAATCTTTCTCTGCGTTTAGGCCCGTGGTCAACCGCGTAAGATACTGATTTTGTTACACTTTTTTTCCACGTTCAGAATTGACTTAAGTTGTAATATCTATTTTATAAGATCCCCAAACTTAAATGATAGAAATATGTAACAGAGGTAGGGAATTTAAATTATCTGTTTAAAATAGCCTTGTTGGAAATCGTTTGATGAAATTCAGTTTAAACAACCTTTGTAGCTACCTCCCTTTATCTACTTAGCTTGTTTCTCTCTTTCTCATATTTGTGTAACATTTACACTAGTAACGTGTTCAGTGTACCATTGTATAAGCTTAAAAGGTTTACGAAATAACACACTTGCGCACCAGTTAACCAGTTATCCTAGATGGTACCAGTGTCTAGATGTCTAGATTGCTTATACCTTTTTTGTTAATTATTTAATTAATTTTTTGTAAATTTTTTTACGAGGGTTCGCAACAGCATAGGTCGTATAAACCCTCACGGCGCCGGTGTGTTTGAAAAGAAATATGTCGGGTTTTGTGAGTACAAGTTTGTAAGCATGTCGGGTTCAAATGTAGAGCCAAAAATGGATTCGAACCTGGGACCTTTACCTTACAGTGATGAGCGACGTTTCAACGCCTACTAAACCGTTTAAACTTACTGTACCAGATTATCAATCATGGATGTTTTTCAAAGGTGAAAGATTTTTTTTTACTGCGGCTTCCGACATCTAGGTCATTTCAGCCCCCACTAAGCCTATATCTATACCCGTTCAAACACAATATTAGTACAAATAAATACATTCATACACTTAAATACGTCCGTACACTCATTTCGTTTGGTCGGTAGAGTACTTGATATTCCTCCACCGACCTATACGCAAACTAACCTAGATTGGGGTCGATGGAGTACTTTTATAAATATTTCGCCATCGACCCTAAACACACAATCATTCGCTTTCATCGTTCGAGGGGCGATGATGACGTTATATTCACCTTTACCCCTCGCCCGCCATTCAGCCCAATAAATACATGCACTCACACAAAACCTTTAGACACATAACAAATAAGACAGGCTATATGTAATAAGAAAAAACCTATTTCCCCTAAAAAGTGGAATAGGGTACTCTGAAACTCGGTACCGTCCTCGAGGCCTCTTCTTAAATCCGGCGGCATGCCTACACGCTCTCTGTACAGAGCCAAGGCCTGACACCCTCTATTATGTGGGACACATCGAGCATTTAATATTTATTATTATTTTTATTACTAAGGTAGATGAATTGATATGATGATCCTTTTGAAAGTTAAATATTTGTTAAATTTGTAAAATATATGTAGGAGTATCCAAATTCGCTAAAATTCACCCCATCTGCCACCTCGGACTTAATTGACTTAATTCTACCAAGTGTTATGCACTTGGTTTTTTCATGGTTGATAGTGTTGGATTTTGAAAACAAATTTTTAACAAAATTTAAGGTGGAAAAGGTTATGTATGCTAACTAGATTCAAGAAGAGGTTGTGTACATTTTTGCTAAAAATCGTTCTTTCAAGATGCGCGGAAACCGGACAAACTGTTTCACCCTTTTCTAAAAAGGTTTTTCCATATAATTGATTATTAATGCAGATATTTATTTTATAACTTATATCTGATGTATCTTTCAAAGGTCAAATTTGTTAGATCGGTCTTGTTATTGTAACATTACTATACTACATGCGTCCCTTCTATTGCTTAAAGCTTTTGTGCTTTTTTCTTTTTTTCTCCACCACCACCCCCTCGCCTTTTATAAAGGTCGACTCGCTGCAGAAATGAAATATATATGAAGGGATCTAAAAATATGGGATAATGCTACTTTTGCAATTCCTCAATATGGAGGAGGAGAACTAGGAATGATAGTGGTAGAAAAATAACTTATCTGATTTCAATGTAACCTTAACGCGTTCCTTTGTTGTTTTTCCTCCATTTTTGTACAAAACAACCCGCTTTACATTATTTATAAAACCAACTATAATATTTTATAAATACAAGTATCTCTATAAATAAACGAGAAGTAATAGAAACGACAAATACAGTAAATAAATACTTATTAATTTACCATCACTTGTAGAATTAAAATGTTTAAACATGCTTATTGGCATCACCAAATTTCATAAATCTACGCCATACGTGAACATATCAAAATATTATTTATATATAATTGTGAAACCTGAAACGCCGATCAAAATTACGGTTCCTCAGTTTTTCCATTCTCGGCCCAACAGGCCACTAGTTTAGAATGTGTAGTGTTTAAATTATTAACATATTCGTAGTAACATGACCAAAATTAATATTTTTAAATTTTTCCCACTGCTTAAAAAATTGTGTCGATTAGTTTTTGTAAGTTATTGTCAAACCTATCTTCCACTGATAATGTTTATAAGCGTGGCTTCAAGCTCACAAAGGAGGGTAACTGGATGAATATTATTGGCGGGTTTTTTTTTATGTTTGCTCATGGGTTGATCCCTTCCGGGGGGCGTTTATTGCTGCAGGGGCAGGTGACATTTCAGGGGTGGCCATTGTGAGCTGGATGTACGAGTCCACCCTGGCCCCTCTCGAGACACAGCACGGGCACTAAAACGGGATCTAATCTGGTGAGTCTCGACGCCATAACCGGACTGGAAAATCTATTGTGCCCTAGGGGGGTAAAGGGTTAGGTCTTAAGATCGCCCACGGGTAATTAACTGTTGTTAATTTACCGACTCTCGGCATTTGGCCCGGTTATAGACGTGAAATACCAAGAAACACGGGCATTATTAACCCATTCGACAAAAAAAAGTTATCTCGTTTAAAAAGTTTAACTTTAAGGTAAAATAAACCTAATGCGTTTTTGATGTACTAATCATAACGTAGTGTAGTTCATGATACCTTATCGAAGAATGGTACTATTGACATTCGAAAAAATATTCGATTTGCTTATAACTTAGATATCAAAAACATATAAAAATAATTGCTAACGATTCGATCTTTATTGAGATCATCTACAGGGCCTGGGATTTACACTCATCGTTTAACTTTAACAATACATATATGATGTCGGAAAAAGTGAATTTATACAATGCAAAACAAGATATTTTTTATATTCAATCTAAGTATTTGTACTCATACTTCCAACTTCCAACGTACTAATGTCTACAATTCTAAATAATCAGAACCATTTTCAAGGTTCCTTTGTATGAATCCATTCTTTTCATTCACATTGACCTTATTGTGTGGTGTTTAGTTAATGGTTAACGTTAGGTAATGATTACTTGGAGAACGTGAGTTGTGGTCTGGCGTGACGTAGGTTTTCGAAAAACTGCTCTTTATCGTGCCAAAGTTTTGATCTTTATTGAGATCATCTGCAGAGCTGAAAGCGCTTGTTTTCTGTGTATATGTGTCATTCTTGTGTATCGTGTTGAGTTATTGACCTTAAAATTCAGTATAGTGTCCCATAAACCGCTACAAGAAGTTTCAGAAAAAGCCACCCCGTTGCACAATCCCTCAAGTCAGTAACTTTTCATTACCCCGTACCCTTCCACGTACTGTAACTATGTTTTTTGTCCTTATTATGAGCTTTAATCCCTCAATTGTAAAGCTTTATGGCCTAGCGAAATGGAGTTCTTACATTTTCTACGTTTTGAACTTGCCGGGTGTTTTTTGGCAAAACAAATACAATTCTTTGTTTTTTCTCCGGTCCTTCCCTTCGTCCGACCGAAAATTGAAATTGTGTTTCCGTAATCAATAATAAAGTCGACACGCCAGGAGAAGTGACTTTGAATGAGCTCACGCGCTTTATCCGTAAACTTTATAATCCAATATTTGCTTTTCTCCCCACTCATGTTTGATGAGTTGCACGATTACAAATTGCACTTGTTCGGATACCCCCTCATGGCCTGAGCACTAAATTGAACTACAGTGAAAATACCAATGAATACTCATTGTTATTGTGTAAGTTTATTTCATTGTTTATCAAAGTAATACATACTTGTTATGCTGTAAAGATATTCTCTTAAATAGAGAAAGACAACTTAGCCAAACAAGGTTAACTTGCTAGAAGTAAGGGGAAAAATGAATGTGCAGATATTTAGAATATAGCCGTGAACCTGACGATAGAAATTTGAAAAGATTTTAATAACGTATAGATTATAAAAACAAGGTTGAAGAAAAAGAAGACCGTAATGATTTGAACAAGTTAGACTTTTTTTTACCATAATCATGAAACATTATGCGCTGTTGTTACACGATGATAGAAAATAGTAAGAACAAAATAACTTACCAACACCTTTTAAGTCCTTTTAAAAAAGATAATTCTTACTCAAAATAAATCGTTTTGCAATAATCCGGAATTCGAGCCTTTTGCTCATCATCAGGTTGAAGGAGATTTCCGCCAAGTAATTACTTCTCTACGCCGTAATTAATACAAATTTTACATCGGGAATTAACAAAGATTGTTGTCTTTTTAGCCCTCAAATTGTCCATAATAAACAACCTAATTGAGATATATAGAAAACCCACAACTAAAGACACTATGATACCAGCGGATTTTTCCCACCCATTGTCCCAAAAGGCTGCTGGTTTCATTTGACTCATAGTTGTTACAACTTCTATTAACACCGGCCTACTAAAAAAAAAGAATTAGAAACTATTGAAACTTTAGCGAAAAACAATGGGCATCTAGAAATATTTATTGATAGGGTGCTAGTTATAGGAATAAAAAAATTGACTTTAAAAGAATCAACAATAGGACTTAGCCACAGCACGATAAATGAATCATTAGGTTTTCGTTGTTTGCCATACATTGGCGAATTATCGGAAAAAATTTCGTAAAATTTTTAAACGAGAAGGTTTTAGAATAGTGTTTAGAAGTACGGGTTCACGTAAAAATTATCCTCTCAATACCCGAAGACAAGGTAGACAACTTGGCAAAAGGCGGGGTTTACTAACTTAATTGTAACGATTGTTATATTACATATACAGATTGTTAGAGAAATAAAAATGAAAGCTAAAGAACACTAGCCTAAAACGGACAAATTTTCGGAATTTAAAGACAATCTGAAAAGATAAACATAATTTCAATTCAAATTTAAATAGAACAGTATGACATAGTTTCGACAAAGGGAGAGAACTTAAATAGTAAGAATGTTTTAAAATTAAAAAAAAAATGAGAGATTTGAAATAAAAGTGAACAGGGAGATAAATGCATTAATAATATAAGAGATTTTGAATTACCTCCTATTTTAAATATGTTCATAAATAATACTATTATTCTAATTTTTATCTTTTATGTTATCAATAGTTTCTTTTAGTACAATTAATTACAGTTTGTAGTTGAGATGAAAAAAAGCTAATGCCATAAGAGAGATCCGAACCCACGACCTTCGGCTAGATACGCCGCTGCTCTACCACCTGACCTATCGTGACCCTGATCCAATCGGACATCAACTCCCCATCTCAACCTCACCTTACGAGCGGACCACGAAAATAGTGAATTAGTTTCTTTTAGTGTTTACTATTATAAAATTTACTTGGATTATAATGTTTTTCGCACGTTCAAACTGAACGCCATTAAAAACAAGAACCAACTTCCCATTGGAATGTCCAGTTGGCAGGGGTATCGGCGTGTTCACTTTTGTAATTTTTGGCAAGAGACGTAGAATTCCTTCAATCTGGTGATGAGTTAAGGGCTCGAAATCCGGATTTTGGCAAAACAGCTCCCACAGGCACATCTTCCCTGTGGGCCCAGGCAATGTCCGACCATCTACCCTGGTGCTTGGGGGCAACCAATGATGGAGGTATTATCCTTATTAGCTTCCTTACCTTTCCTCTCTTCCCTCTGCTTTGGCATTCCTTAATGGATTCCTGAACCACGGGAGTGAAATATCCAAGAGGCTCTACTAATTGAGGTTGGACTCGTGCTGGTCGTGGTTTGTAAACAAATTTACCTTAGCTGGAGGGTACTGGCCAACCGCAGTTGGAGATAGAGTGCCTTCTCTAGCTTTCCGGGGGTGATGAAAGCCTTGGCTAAAAGCCTGTGCTGGAAACCACAAAACTCCCTTTTTAGGGCACTTCTGAACTCGGTTAGCATTGCATCACCACGCTAACCAAGGGATGTGACAAGTCTATGCTTATAAAATCTTTCCGGTGTTCTTTCGAGAATACTAGGCGTTCGAGAAGTCGTTACGTTAAGTTTACCAATGAGTAAAGATGATCTGTTGCAAATCAACTTACCGTGAGTTGGATCTGTCTTTTAAAAAAGGATTGAACACCGCAATCCCCCCATCATTCATTAATACATCTTTCCTATGAACAGAGAAGTAATATTCATAATACTACTTAATTTAGGATTTACTGCTTTGCAGACTTGTCCCTCTCGTTTCGTCTTTTGGAGTCGTTTTGTAGCTTAGTGTAACACACTCTTTTTATCCAACGCCACAAAACGCCTACAAAAAATGTAAAACCTGTTTTTCTACTAACAAAGGGTTTGCGCGTATTTTCTGCCTCTGGAGGCGAAACTGTGACAGAAATGGAAGCAGAGCTTTAATCCTTAAATGTACGAAAAATCCTCTTCTCTCTCTCCATTGGTTTTCAGTTAAGCCCACTTTTAAATAAGTAATCCTCTCGCTGACATGTGAGGATTATTTTTCAAGAGTCTCGTGTTAAATTAATATAAAATAGGAAAAATATAATAGTGTAAATGAATGAAACACTGAAGTATATTAATATCCACTTTATCTCGTTAGGAACGACAACAGGTGTTTTTCACACTTTCAAAACAAATATAAATGCGAAATTTAACCTTTGAACATGCCTTTCTACTTTCTTGAATGGTTATTCTGTTCGATAAGTTATTACATGCATAAATCTGTCCTTCATGCTGTACTGCTCTTATCTGTTTTTATATTAGCAAAGTCTCTTGGGGGCCGTATGTTTTAAACTAGAAAAATTAAATTGTAATTTATCTGATTTTTTTGTTTCAAAGGAATTAAAGAATCTTTTATTACACGATATTTCTGTCAAAACTGATAATACAATAATTTAGAATATTTCAAAATACTGAGTAAAAATCAGATTTAAGAAATTTCAAGGAATAAGCATTGATTATATAAGGATTTAAATTCCATTCCTTCGTTCAATAGATTTAATAATATCGTCTCGAAAGCATTTTTGGATGAAAAATCATTCATGCATTCTTGGTCAAAGACTTGTTGTGACTTGACATTGAACGGCGTGATTACAATAAAAACGCAATTAACATTGCCGAGATTACGTTACAGATTCATAATGTTAACGTAATAAAAAGTACGAAAAAAATCATCGTAGAAATCATATTTCCGTGTTTTCCAAAGGAGACAATCAACATCGTAAACAGCACTAGCAGAAAAAATTACGTTGGATTTTGATAGTAAATTTGGTTATTTGACAAATTTTAAATTTGGTACATTTTAAAGAATCCTCTGTAGGGGAAACTGAACGCCCTTGTCACGGTCCCCGCCCTCACCAAAAAAGGATGAATAGTTCAAGAGCTATGAGTAAATTTATGGCAATGTCCACTATATACTATAAACCCGAACCTGATTAGACTTTACCCCTTCTCAAACGAAAAAAAAGCTGATTCGCTCGCTGGAGCTTGAAGCATCAGAGTGTCGAATTTTTTGAGCGGTTTGCAGTTTCATAAAGAAAATTGCGTGTCTGTCCCTATTTCACTTTATTTCGCAGTGGGCCAACAAACTATTTTTACCATAAATAAGACGAATATTAATTTGTTTTAAAACGAATATAATATCTTGTTATTCAGATATCGTGAGATGCGGTCTGGTGTGATGTAGGTATCAGAAAAACAAAAACAAAAAAACAACAGAGTGCCCTCTCAACACGACATGGCACAATTGCACGGAAGACAAACACTTTGAGCCCTGAAGATGATCTCAATAAAAGATCGAAACGTTGGCACGATAAAGAAAATGTTTATCTGATAACTACATCACATCAGACCGCATCTCACGATATCTGAATAATTATCCGTTAGCGGTCACTAATCTCTACATATAATATCTTGTATTTACATTACTAATTAAAAATATAATAACTTATTTACATTTGTTTAAGAAACAAAAACCTTTTTTTAAATTTTTCCAAAACAAAAAGTCTTTCACAGACTCTTTTTTTTTGTAAATTAATTGAAATAATTAAATTTGTTTTAACGCTATTGTTTAGAGGACTATAAATCATTCCAGGTAAAAATATATCAGTAACTTTAAAAATTAAACTCTATACAAATAAAATTAGAATAAATTATCAATACAAAATTGCATTCCAAAAATTATTGGTTCTTGGCTCGTTACTTGAAAGTAGGTAAATTTATATTTAGTGATTATTTTGAGATCGTGAGATGCTTTCCGGTGTGACGGAGGTTTTAGAAAAACATTTTCTTTATCGTACCAACGTTTCGATCTTTATTGAGATCATCTTCAGATTAAAAGTGTTCGTTTTCTGTGTAGATGTGGCATTCTTGTGAGCCGTGTTGAGAGTTATATTTAGTGTAAAGTAGATTGGAATTTTTTTTCATTTTCTTAAAAGTGAATATATTTTTTAAAATATATAAGTTAATACTTCTTTCAAAATTATTATGCCTAATTCCATTAAATCGGAAACTTTTTAAATCCAAGGAAAAATCAGAAGGTACCAAAGAGCTATCGTAGACATCGGATTTATAAAATCATAATTTCCAGACTATTCTAAGAGACACATTGGCAAGTCTATAGCAAAATTCTCAATGAAAAAATATTAAAAACAATGTAAAACAAATATTCTATGAATACGAAATAGCATTTTAACAAAAAATTCGAAGTCTCAATAAGGGAAGGAAAATTAAACGAAAAAAGGAATTGAAAATAAACGATCCATTGAATTTGTATTCAGAAGAAATCAAAGACAATTAACTTCGCTTCACAAAACTTCTTTGGGCCTCCTTTTGAATATAATAAAACCTTTTCAACTGGTCTGAATCAAAATTAAAAAAGCGCAGTTAAAAAGCAACCTAATTGTTATAACATCGATTAAAAAATATGACAAAATTTCAACTCTACGACGCGGAAAAAGTTTTAAACTTCTTGGTTCGTCATCACCGACTTAACCAACTTAAGATACCCTTTTTGACTATTGAGAATCATTGTTCATAAGAACTTTTTTGTTGTATTAAAGGTGTACAATTACCCTACGAAATTTGTTTTACGCGTATGGAATTATTCTGTATACTATCGGCGACTGACGTAAATGCTGTTGGGTTAAACGATTTGGTTTCTTGATGTGGTGTTATGTGTGTAAACATTAAAATAAAATAATAAATAGCAACTTCACTAATTTTGTGGTCCGCTTGACCAATTAATACATTACAATTAATTAATGTTTTTGGTTGGGATAAAAAAGTCAATGGTACGAGCGGGATTTGAACCCACGATATTCGGCTAGATACGGCGATTTCCCTCCTTTTTGCTATTTTTCGATTTTTCCAGATGGGAAGTTGGTGTTCGAGTGGATCGAAGTCATGACAGCTCTAGTGGTAGAGCAGCGGCGTATTTAGCCAATGGTCCTGGGTTCGAATCCCGCTCGTGACACTAACTTTTTCATTTCATCCAATACCTTACATAAAGATGAATTAATTGAACGAATAATGAAAATGAGTGTCTTACAAGTGAATTAGAGCAAATCGAAAAAAAAGTAGTTTGAGCAAAAAATATAAAATTCAGTTCTTAGATTCATGTTATGTACGACAGACGTTAACAATTATTTTCAATTAATTAGTATTTTGGTTGAGATAGAAAAATCACCGTCAGAAGCGGGATTCGATCCCAGGTCCTTCGGCTAGATACGCCCTGCTCTACCACCTAAGCAGTCGTGACTTCGATCCAATGGGACACCAACTTCCCATCTCGAAAAATCGAAAAATGGCAAAAAGGAGGGGAACTGATAAGGTGAGGTCACGATAGCTCACCTCGATCCACTCGGACACCAACTACACATCTCAACCCCACCTTTAAATTTTATATCCTTTTCGCCATTTTTCAAATGTCGTGTAATCGGACTGGGATTGAAATGGCCACGGAGAGTTTTAGTGAAGTATACTGCATTTTAAATTATTAAATTCACTAATTTCGTGGTCAGCTTGACCAATTAATATATTGAAATTAATTAAAGTTTTTAGTTGAGGTAGAAAAGTGAATGGCACGAGCGAGATTCGAACCCACGATCTTCAAAATTGCATATATAATTGTCTGTTTAAAAGAGCATGAAATAATTGTATAGAAACAATAAGAAAAAAATAACAAAGGTGTCTTCTTCCTAACACGAATTTTTTTTTAAATTATGATGAAAGAGCACTCTCAACACGACACACAAGAATGACACATCTACACTGAAAACAAACACTTTGAGCCCTGAAGACGATCTCAATAAAGATCGGAACATTGGCACGACAAAGAAAAAGCTTTTCTGAAGCCTACGTTACACCAGACCTCACCTCACGATCTCCAAATAATCATTGGCTAACGGTCGCTAAAATAAACACCACAAAATATGATCTATATTTACTCTGAATTTAAAATTATATAATTTTAAATTTTAGTTCATTAGATGATATTTTGTGTTTGGTATCTGGTTTGTGACCAGACCTTTTCATCTTCATCAACATAATTATTTTGTGTATGGAAGAATTTGGTTATATCCATCCGTAATCTTTGTTGGCCCAAGACAACTTAATTCGTTTTTATTTTTTACTTTATTGCTGTATTGTCAGTAAAGCCCTAAAATCTATAATCATCTGTTTTGAGAAGTTTTATTTGTGTATGCAAGATTCCGCTGTTCGTTATTAGTTTCTAGGGTAGATTTTTGGCAAAAGAGGACGAGACCTTTTTAAAACTGCTCTATACGAGATGTCAAAGATTGCTAATTCGGTTCAAAAATAATACTCATCAGTGTCAACTTCTTTAAGGCAAAGCTTGATCATCAGTCACCTGTCCTTTTTCTTTTCTTTTTTTTTTTTTTTTTAGATCGGGCCGTTTTTAAAATAACCACTTTATTTAAATCTTTCAAACTTTAGTCATTTGTATTGTAGTTCGGCGTGTTTGACTGTTCCAAGGCAAATTTGGTCAAATTCGGAGCCTTGGCATTGTTCTCTCCGGTCTCGGAATACTGCATTAGTTCACGTCCTATCATTTTAACAGGTTCGGGGGCGTACGGAAAGGCACGTACCCCGTAACTCCACGGCACTTTTGCGGCCAGGGCGCCCATCTCCAGGATAGGGCTGGAAGTAGCCCACTTTCTTAGAAGGGGTTACGTGATGCCAGGCCCTTTTTCTCCTTTCCCTTTCTTTCCTAAGCAATTAAACATGCTTCAGAAACTCTGACTAATTGAACGCCCCACGAATTCCCTGGATCAATCTTCAATAATAATGGAGTAAATAATTTAACTCCGTGAAATTTTACTTCCCTTATCGCAGTAATTTCTTCTCGAATGCATTAAAATCCAAAGCCTGGACATTTTTGACAATTATCTCGTTTTTCCCGTGTTAATAAGACTGGGACATCGGTGTCCTCAATGGCTTACGCATTGACATGGCGCTCATCACTAAGGTGAAAGTATCGGGTTCGAATCCCCCGGCCCTGCATTCCATCCCGAAATACTTACAAATAGGCTTTGTTTTGAAAAAACACCGTCACTCCGAGGCTTGATACGATGACCTCTGCTGTTGGGAAACCTCGTGAAAAATATTGTTACATGATTTTAATTTTATTGCTTGACAGATTATTATGAAAATATCTAACTTCTATTGTCTGTTGCAGGTAAACGCTTGGTTCAATGGAAATAATTGCAAGGTATTTATTTATACATAGTTGTTATTGTCCGAATTTTTTAATAACGATCCAATTTTTTATACTAGATTCGTTTCGGTCGCCGCGCCACGAGTAATATGACCTGGTTGCAATTTATTACAGCTTTTATAACTGTCTCGTTCCGTTGTATTATTAATTTGAAAAAAAAAAAAAAATAGATAGCGTAGAAAATTGGATTCATCTCTCGCGAATTTGTCGCTAATGATCATCGATCGGACTTTCTATAAAATGGCCGAGATGCGTTGACAATGCAAGCATGTTTTCCTTCCTCCGACAACAATTGCAGTCTGGCGAGGCACTCTTTAAATGTTGTTTCCCGCTTTCACTGAATTAATCAGGGTGTTCTATGTTGCTTTTTCTGTTCTGAGGATGGTTCTCTTCGTGTGGAAGCAGCCTATGTCAATAATTGTGTTAAACACCTTGAACGATCTTCAGCCTTTATGCCCATGCGGATCGGTTTTATCCACTCCCATATTGCCTTAGCAATTAATTATATAAACCTTTTTCTGGTCGGCTTGCTGCTATGGCCATTACCTGAAACTTTTCTCCACCTCGTTTTTTATAGATAAAATTTTCTTTCTTCTTCTTCAATAGGAAACTTCAATAGGACGTCCTAAGTGTATATTTTTGGTGGAATTTTGTGGATTAATAATCATTATTAACTGGCCCTTCTGAACGTTCGTTTTGAGTGGTCAAGAGAATCCACTTGCCTGGGTGTTGACATGAACTCAAAACTAAACTTTTTAGATATCGCGAAATGCGATCTGGCGTGATGTAGGTTGCAGAAAAATATTTTCTTTATCGTGCCAACGTTTCGATCTTTATTGAGATCATCTCCAGTCAAGATCGAAACGTTAGCACGATAAAGTAAACGTTTTTCAGAAACCTACATCACACCACACCGCATCTCATGATATCTGAATAATTATCGATTAACGGCCACTTATCTCTACACACTCAAAACTAAACTTCAACGACCATATTAAAAATATAGTGGGCAAAAGTAAATCCGCCATCTTACACGCTTGTAAGACCAACTTGAACAAATTCCAGGCTGTTCAGAACAAATTCTTACCCCTTGCCACTAGCTCTAGTGGAAGTTTACAAAATACCACGTTGTATGAGATCACGAACGCGCTACGTTGATTGGCGAAGAGGTGAGATGCATGGGACGACAACTAAATTCTTTCGGGCCAGTAAAGATTCCCAAAATTCACTATGTTCTATTGGTGTTTCATGCCTACCCATAACAGCAAGTCCAGCCGAAACGTATTTTAACTAGTTAGTATTTTATTCGAGCTTTTTGTTTATATAATTTTCCCCTGACAATCTCTGACATATTTGATTTTAAATATCACGAGGTTCAAATCTGAAACTCTGCCAAAGGAAGTTATAGCGACCCGGAGCGCTTTCAATGTTCAAATTATTACCTTTTCCTCAGTTGACAAATGTAAATTGTTTTGCAAAATAAATTGATCTATTTATCCCATCGGCCATTCCGAACGAGATGTACGGTCTACTCAAAACCCTGATTATGTAAAGTTTACAATCGAAAATGAATTATTTAATTATCTTTCTTACAGATACGTAACTAGCTATATTTTATGAAATTATGTGGTGCTCTTAGAAACGGTACAAGCATAATGTCCTATTTTTGGTTAGTAAAAGTTGTGAAATTTTGATCCATATATGCTTATTGGTCAAATTAACCAAATTATTTGTTTTAATTAACTATTGTTTTTATGTATGGTCTTAGTTGGGATGACAAAGTTAATGTCACTAGCGGGATTCGAACCCCCGACCTTCGGCTCAATAAGTCAGTGCTCTCACCATTTGTTCCTCTAGTCAGGATAGACCAAGTGGTTAGAGCACCGACTTATTGAGCAGAAGGCTTGTGACACGAACTTTTTCATCTCAACCAATACATTTCATGAAAAGAATAATGTATTGAAACTTATGAGGTTTTTCTTTTCAAAATAGGCTTTCACGTCTAGCGAAACATGCACGTTAACCATAATTAATTTTAAATTTAATTGGACCTTTGTGACAAGTCGGATTGGCATATTGAGCAATTGCTGTAGGTACTAATTTGCGGAAGTTGATTGTTAAACCGGCATGAGGCGATTGATTCAGTGTCAAGACAGTCAGTCGGATCGCATATTCGAAACCCGATATAAATCCACTTTCCACATCCCCTCGATCCATTTGCCCCTTAATGATTAATAAAGGAAAGCAGCAAACTCTGATAGTGTTCGGCTCCAGTGTGAAACGTTTCAGGTGTAAAGTGTTCGGCTCGAGCGAATCCGTTGCATGCATTATGCAAACGGGTTTTGCAAGTGCATACGGCGGCGATTAGAGTCACCCTTTTATCTGAATTATAAACGTGTTTATACACGGTTGTTTGAAAGTCGAACCGCGTAAAACAAAACGAATCGATCCTGGCTCGGTTTCATGTCTAGGGTAAAACTTGTCAATTGTCCCTGAAAGAGACTTCCTCTGAACAGATAATCTGTGTCAGGAGTGAGAGATTAGGAACATTTTGGTCCATCGTCCTTAATACTGGGAGACACTTCACCTCAAAAACCGCAGAATTTAATTAGGAAACTTAGTACATCCTCTTCGTTGTGCCGCCTTCTGAGTTTCCTCCGCGGAAATTAATTATAATAGAAAGGATTACTATTTCGTCAGTTATTTCGTCCAACATGTGAAATTAGGTCATTCAGAAATGCTGATCGGTAAATTAAGTATTTTTTGGAAATAATTCTGGTGGACATTAATTTATATACTAGTGATAAATGAACACTTAAGAAAACTCGATCGATAGCTTTTATTGAAAGAAAGAAACGTCATGCTAGAAAAAATGCCTAACCACTTCTAAATAGCATGCAACTTTCCTGAATCAGACATTCCTATATTCCTTACCAACATATCAATTCCATGCTATTGTATTGCGTTTAGTGCAATTCAGTTTTTATAAAAGTTCACTAATTTCGTGGTCCGCTTGTCCAGTTGAAAAAATGGCAAAAGGAGGAAAACCCATAAGGTAGAGTTGAGATAGGAAGTTGGTGCCCGAATGGATCGAGGTCACGATAGCTCAAGTGGTAGAGCAGTGGCGTATCTAGCCTCGATCATGGGTTCGAATCCCGCTCGTGCCATTGACTCAGCTAAAAACCTTAATTAATTTTACAAAAGATTAAAATTGTTAAATTTAATCTGTTTTAATATAACTTTATGAACTTTATGATGATCTACCAATAATATATTTATTAACATTTAGTACTCTTGAGTAAGTCTAGGGGGTGGAGTAAAAGTAAATTATGAGCGAAAATGGAGTAGCGTCAAACCCTAAACGAGGAATAGCATGTACTCTTGGGGAGATCGTGACCAGATTGTATGTTTGTATCGGGTGCTGGGTTGACCTTAACTTATTGGAACGAATGTCATTTATTAGCGTAAAAGGAATAGGTAATTTAACCCGCGCCGATTTTTTTCTGACAGCATGGTTAGTCGTAGGTCATTACAAAAAGATTTGTCAACCTGAAGAATGGTATAGGAAACCGTAGATTTTATCAAGAGGATCTCTTCCCGGCTTGAGGACAAGGTAGCCATTATTTAGATACCAGCACATAAAGGGCACCATGGTAATGAAAAGGAGGACAGCCTGGCCAAAGGTTCTAGTAATGCGTTTGTCGGGCCAAAACCGGTATTACCTCACTCTATGAACACAGGGAAAGGGAGTATTAATAACTGGACCATGAAAAAATTCCTTACGGAGTGGAATTTATCCTCCGGACACGGGAAATCGAAAAATTTTGTAAAGGTGATCAAACGATGATAGAGGTCTTTTCTCTATCTCAAGGAAGGGAATTAGGAACCTGATAGGCATCCTCACGGGCCACTACCCACTGAGAAGACACCTCTTCATAATGGGTCTTCCAGATATCTATTGCCGGTTTTCCGAAAAAAGAAGAAACGGCAAGGCACTATCTCGCAGTCTGATAGGTATGCAAGGTCCTGATTTGAGACATTTGAAGGAGAGGACATCACCTAATCACTCCCCGAGATTAAATATTCCAAAATCCTGGGGTTTGTGAATAGGTCCAAGAGGTTTTTGCAGCACACGTAAGCCGACCATGTCCCGGACCTCTTAGGGATGGGGTGCTAGTCTACCCAGGCATTTAACCCCTCGGGTCTTGGTCGCCCAACCTGCGTACACTTTTAACCCTGCCCCGAAGAATATCGAGTGCTCTGGTGTGAATCTATGACTTCTCGAGAGCAAAAGTAAATTATTAGAGAGAATGATGTGGGTTCAACCCCCCCCCCCAATAATATCGAGTTTCTAGGGGAGGGGAACAAGATCAGACTCGTGTGTTTTTGGTCATGTATGTTTTCTGCCCATACTGTTGACATCCTGCCGTACAAACGAGAGGCTAGCATTGTAAAATATTGCCGTAGTGCATTGTTAAAAGCAGGGAGTTAATGACCCCCAAGACGGTCCCAAGTTTATAACGAAGTACGCCTGAAAAATCTGGAAAATAAGGAAAACACGCCGGGATGACCTCAGCTGTTAGAGGGCCATATATTTCTCACATTGTGTATACATTAACATTTAGGATGTTGCTATAGATCGTTTTCCCTAAATATCCTTTAATAACATTTATGGAAGCATTATACTTTTTCTAGGAGATCAAATTTTAACTATTGGTTTTGGTTTTATGCTCGTGAACATTTGAGCAGTAGTGGGAGCTATAATGGAATATTAAAAAATTATGGTTTCCTATTATTGTAATAAAAAAAATTCCATGTGTATAAAATCAGATTTACGCAATAGTACTTATGTAAAAATTAGATTGTTCTGGTTAATGCTTTCTTTGTGTATGATTGTTTAAAACTTGCCCGTTTGTGTGTGACATTGATTGGGTCCGGTTTGCCGGATACGTTTCTTGGTTGCATGACCCGGTTCGTCCGGCCTCATGGCATTTTCCATTTCCCGTTGAGGTCGTTGTGTTACATTTCGATTATTTGCCAATTGTTTTTTCTAGAAACGAGTTCAAATCTTGTACGATTCTACCCATTTTCGATGTTTTAATACTTACATTTACAAATCGTACAAAATGTAATAATGTTGTGAAATTTCAATTCGAGGTGTGCGGTGTAGTTTGGTCGTTTCGAATTTCTTGATATCGTTGTTCACGCTGTTTAAATCTAGCAGCTATTCACTGATCTTAAAAATAAGACGATGGATCCGACCTACTGTTGAACAACTTGAGAAAAAAAAGGATCTTTGGTGAAGTCACAACAGAACGACATTTCTTTAGTTCCTTCCTCCCGGTTTTTAAAGCCGTGCTTTCGACGGTCATATCGTCATCATGAGGGCGTACTTATTGTAGGAAAGTATTTTTGAAGGAATTTTCTTACTTCAAATCGATGAGTGTTGAATTTCATCTTGAGAAAAAAAAAGCATTTATAATAAGATTTATTTAAAATTAGGTGAAGCTCAGTGGGGAGAGAGCGAGAGAGATAGATAAAGAGTGAGAGAGACTGTAAGAGTAAGTGAGAGTGCGAGAAATAGATAGGTAGATAGAAAGAGTGAGAGAGAGAGAAAGTGAGCGAGAGAGGATGATAGAGAAAGAAAGAAAGAAAGAGAGGTAGAAATAAGATGAAGTATGGGATTAATTAAAAACAATAAAAACAGCACAATATAAAGCAATTTGAAATTAAACAAAATAGTATACTTGGTTAAAATATACGTATAAGTAAGTAAATGCCTCTTTTTTTACTGTATTCATCTCCCTTGGGATATCACAGTTAAGATTGATTAACTTTTTTTAAAAATTAAATTGAACTACGTATAGAAATCTTAAATTTTTTTTCAAGATATATTTCAACACTCATCACGTTAACGTACGAAAAATATAATTGTTTTTAATTTTGTTTTTTTTAAATGATACAATATGTTCGGACTGTTGTATTTTCTTATAAGAAGTAGCCGCTGATGATGTCGATATAATCGCCGAAACCTCGGCAAAAAGTTTAAGAATCGTCGTTGTGTTGTGACCTCAACGAAGATACTTCTTCCAAGTTATTCACTGTTCTGTTGCTTCATCCTGTTTATAGTCCTGACCTGCTGATGGCAAAAATCCAATACAAGGAGTGGAACAGTACAAACCACATTATGGTTGTCGTTAAGTTGCTACTGTTTAAAAAAGCAGTTCGATAACTTGAATTAAAAACGATTCTAACTTTGTTGTATTGTTTACATTTTTATTACGATATGAGCACAATTTGTTCTTTTAACGGTTATGATTAATCCATCGGTCATCAGCATCGATTAATTGCTACGTATTTCAAGATAAACAATGGGCTGTTCAAACTGGAATGACGTACGATTTCCTTTCCTTCACGACTGACTAAGCGAACATCAGCCGATTCGATCGGCGATTTATTGGTGTACAATCTGACTTAGCCTAAGAAATATGAGAGAAAAATCGAAAGTTAATGCTTTCGCTTACATTAGAATCAGGGATGATTATAGAAAAATATCGATGGTCACCATCGAATAAACATCGTAATCTCACCATGGTGGTACGACCATCTTTCTCACTACTCTTTAATCTTTACATCGATGGTTTTTTACTAACCATAAATTATTATTCACATTATTAAATTATTCATAAATTATTATTATTTTCATGCTTTATTATAATTTAGAAACACTAATTTTTCAAATTTCGCCATTTCTGAACCTTTATTGAAAACCTGATTAATAGAAACGATTTTTATTATTTTAATGACATTTATTAGTAATTATTTTTTGCCTTTGGTTCCATTTGTAATTATATATAGATCTCTCGGTCCCATTGAAATAAAAGATGTCTGTTGTTAAAGTATTTTGTGCTGTGAATGTTATTCAAATTCCCACCTGCTTATTATTATTATTATGTTATTTTGGCAGGCATCTATAATCCAAGCCCCAACTGCTGCCCCTTGTACCAAAAAAAAAGGGTTTAAACATGTCCATAACTAAAATCAACTATATATTTATTTTTTAAATTATTAAATACCCAAGCCTACCTCTAATATCCAAGAACACCTTGAGCTCATGGAAGGTTGGTGCAAAAAGTGGAGGACAAGATTGAACAGAGAAAAGTGCATCCAATGTACGTTCACTTTGAAAAAACAGTCTTGCCCTCCAGTGTACATCAACAATGAAGAGATACCGACTTCCACTCAAGTCAAATACCGAGGACTGTACCTTGACATCAGACTGACGTGGAATCCCCACACAAGGCTTAAAAGACAGCAACTCAACATAAGACTTGGACAATTACGCAGACTACTAGGACTAAAATCCGGGTTGACCATCAACAGTGAACTGACCTTATACAAGACTTTACTGCGACCACTTTGGACGTACGGTGTGGAACTGTGTGGTTACGCCAAACCATCCAATATCCAGCGTATCCAGTCCTTTCAATCAAAAGCCCTCAGATAAATCGTCAAAGCTGCTTCTTATGTCTCTAACCTCACTATCCACAAAGACCTCAACGTTCCTTTTGTCCACGAACTGATCCATTTCAGATTCCAAAAATTTCATACCAACCTATCGATCCATCCTAACCCTACCGCTAGAGCCCTCTCCACATATTCCCATCCCGAGAACCCACCACGTCGCCTGAAACGGCGATGGCCCCGAGACCTCCTTGCCCCTTAACCTATTAAAGTGAGTGCCAGCACTGGCTGGCTTCTCGTGGAATGCGTCCTCCGGTGCGGTGCTGGCACCCGTGTTAGTGCTGTGACCGACCGGTGAGCAATATACATTGTGATCACGTTTGTAATATGTACAAGTATGTATAGGCTACAAATAAAATTTTAAAAAAATATTAAAATTAATTTATCCAAATTTGACAATGAAAACCTACCACATTCTGCAGAACGGAATTTAGAAAACGTAGCTTTAAAGCTCACTTTCCCTGTAAGCGGTTTCTGGTTTTTGAAATAATCTGGCCAGCTTTGGAAAATAATCGTTCAGAGAGAACGGATGCGCCACTAAGGCAACAAATTGAACGACTCCTGATAGATTTGGATAGGTCACTTTCATATCGAAAGACGCGCCTTTCCTTTTTCACAAAAGTGGAAATTAGGAAAAATTGAAACGAAATTATAAAACATCGATGGTCAAAAAAGTATTGACACAGTAGCATCGATATTTAAAACATCTAACATCGGTCGCGTACCTTCCATGTTTTCTAAACATCGACCATCGATGCTCATTCCTAATTTAGAATCTGGGAACTGGAAATAATAGGCTTCAAAAAGTTTAATTGTTAAGCCAGTAAAACAAACTTAAATAGGGTTTTCATTCCATTGAAAACTACAATCACAAAACTTCGGTTTAACCAATTACAACCAGATTAATAAAATTAATTAGCATAAACATGTCAAGAAACCTATGTCGTTGGAGAATGCAGTTTTTCCAGCGTTCATGCCTATTTTAGTAGGAATCAACTTCGGTCTGAATGTAGATTGCAAAAATTTGAAGTTTACCGTTTTCAATCGAATGAACGTGCGTTCGTAAATTGTTCGTGACAGAATCGACAGCGAAAATACGACGTGACCGCCGGCGAACGGAGGCTATCTCGTCGAGCAGATGTGTAACAATTTATTGGCCGGTATAATAAAAACTTTACGTTACTGGAAAGGGTTAAAGTTGTGGAGTTCGATAAAGGCCAGAGCGAGCATTAACGGCGAGAAGAGGCCGTCGGATGGCACGGGCTTGGTTTGAACCGTCGATAATCCAAACGGCTCACGCACTAATTCCGCCGACACGTAGGATTTCCCCGCAATGGATTTGTTCCAGGTTTTCCTTTGACAAACAATTGTGAAACTTTTTCATGATTATATCCGGCAATTAGCAGCGGGGACGACAATGGGACGCGCGAGCTTATTTTCCGCTCCTTTAATCATTTTCATTACATATAAGTAAAAACTCTTTGATCGTGATTTTACATTGAAAACAGTCTTCCTTTGAAATTTTATCCCCTTGCTAACTTAATTCCTTTACTCGATTATTACTCCTCTTCGACCAGCCAAGTCGTTTAAATTGCCTTTAAATCTGCTCATCTGAAGAAATAAATGTGTTAACCTTTATAAATATTCATTTCTTTTCACCCCTTCGGGTCTATTTTCTGAATCTCCACGCCTTATTTCAGCTATCGTGTCTTTTATTAAAAGAGTATTTACTCCCTCTTACCTGTTTAATCATCCTAAGAACTTCTAAACTGTAGTTTGGGCGTTTCCGACCATTGGTCTGTTTATCCTCGCATTTTGATCTCACCGGGCTTATAACCCTGATTCTCCACGTTTGATGATGAATCTGATGTATATGT
>CM077099.1:23856177-23869392 GCA_039619505.1 Cimex hemipterus
GTTTTGATTTGCATAAAATAGGAATGTTGTAATTAATATAAACAAAATTACATATAAATAGTTCGTAATAAACTAGAAAAATTATGAGTGTCCGGTTCTGACGCTACTCGACGAAAATGAATTTTACGAACAACCCCATGTAATAAATTGTTAGTTAAATTTAATTGTTTTAAAAAACGTTATTCCGGTGTTCGGTAGATTTTTCTGCTTAACCATCATAAATAATTCTTATAAAAACTTAGGAATTTTTGATCTCGTTTAATTTGGTTTACAATAAAATAGGAATGTTGTAATTAATATAACGACAAAATTACGTATAAATAGTCCGACAGAAACTAGAAAAATTATGCGTGTCCGGTTCTGACGCTACTCGACGAAATGGTGTATGAGTAAAACTACGTATAAATTGCTGGTTAAATTTTATGAGCAACATCATGAAATAAATTGTTAGTCCAATTTTATGAACAAAATCTTGTAATAAATTGTTAGTTAAATTTTATGAGTACAACCACGTTATAAATTGTTTGTTAAACATATATAAGCGTGTTGTAATCAATATAACGAAAAAATTTTACGTATACATAGTTTCAACTAAACTACAAAAAATATGAGTGTCCGGTTCTGACGCTATTCTACGAAAATGAATTTTACGAACTACCCCATGTAATAAATTGTTAGGTAAATTTAATTGTTTTAAAAAAAGTTATTCCGGTGTTTTGATCAATTTCCTACTAACGCATTTAAATTATTAGTTTTTTTAAAATAAAAATGAATTAAGTTTTGATCTCGGAAAATTTGATTTATATTAAAATAATTATGTTGTAATTAATATAACGGCAATAATACAACGTACGATTTTTCCTTCTCGAAGGTGGGATAATAAGTCATTTAAAGAAACAAGTTTTTCTGTCAATTAGAACTTTTTTTAATTAGAATTTTATTTTTTATTCAACTAACTAAACTTCAAACTTTTCACATCCTACATGTATTTGTTAAATTTAAACAATGTTTGTAAATCCCAGGCCCTGATGATGATCTCAATAAAGATCGAAACGTTGGCACGATAAAGAAAACGCTTTTCTAAAACTATGTCACACCAGACCGAATTTCACGATTTCTGAATAATAATTTTATTACAATCATCAATTCATGTTTATGACATGTAATTTTACAAACTTAGTTATATTTACATATTTACATTTGGGGAAATAAGTAATTTTTTATTTTCTATTTCATTAAGTAAATTTCACTGCCTACTCCTCAGAAAGATCGCAGGTCCTTTCCCTCCGTTGGCGTTAAGGGGAGATTATTGTGAAAAAAATTCTTTTTGGCTGTTATATTTTGTATTAATATAATTTTAGGGCCTTGGAAGAGGGTAGCAGTGCAGAAATTATACGGAACTTATTTATAAGACATCAGAGGACTTAAGATTGAAAGGATTGACAAGTGCGTTATAACCGTATTTTTCCAGTAAACTTCGTTTGTATTATTAATTATTTAATACAAAACGATAAAATTCACTTATTTGAAAAATTAATAATGAAATTTTGGCTAAAGAAAAAAAACGCAAGATCAATTGTAATTAAAATAATAGGAAACAATTTTTCTCCATTTTCAGTTGATTTTTAACTAACTTTCCCTTATAAGGTTTATAATTTGTATCCTTGTAATAATTTTTTTAAAATAACTCAGTTCATCAGAAACCTCACAACGAATTCCCTCGAACCCTTTTCGCCGACTAAAGAACTAAAGTGACGATGGCGGAGAGATCTCGTAAGCAGTGATGATGATGATAGTGAAAGTGATAATCTTTCCAAGGTAGATTGGGGATGAGGCCAGTTTAAGTGTTCAAAGTGATAATGAGACAAATATTAACTAAACAGACAGGAGTGTGGTATCATTGGATTAGTACTAATCTTCACTATTGTTTTTAATTTAGTATATATTTGCTTTCTCACTGTTTCATATTTGAAGGTAGTTGTAATGCACTGAAAATTTAAAAACGTATTTCAATTTGCTATATTCGTTTTTATTTTAGTTAAAATAATAATAAATGGTGTCTTAACCAGCATGTATTGCGGTTTTGTTTAGTTTAATTTTTTGTCGTTAACGTGTTATAAATTTACTTTAGTCTTTTATCTATTTGGCTTTTTAAAATATTCAACAGTTTTTGTTTACTAATGAAGGTTGTGAGTACGTTGTTAAACTATAATGTTTGGCAATAACGAACTGTTTATTTAGCAAAAAGCATTCTGACAGGTTACTTCCTACGTTGTACAGGTTCCAAATTTATTCAGAGAGGTTGCCTACGAACAAACTAAATATTATCGACAATCTCCGGTTTTTCTCGTGGCGAAAACAACGAAAAACAATGATCTTCAATAAACAAGATTTATTGAAAAAGTCGTGATGGAAAAGAAGACGAATAGAAGCTAATATGTCAGAATTTTGATTTGATCGGTGTAAGAAATGTGTGGGAGATCATTCGGTTTGTTTTCTCAGTGGATCATTCGTCACCCGATGCGGACATCACGGAATCGGTCATCCCACACGACTACACACCGGCTCGGATAAAATTGACCCCTTTGAGAAAGTCAGTCTCCTATGGGTCGAATTTCGCCAATAACGCGTGGATTATGCGTGCTGTCGAATGTACTGTCTGGAAACGTAGCAAATCCACTACTAAGGCGTTCCCGCACATATCGATACTTATAAGACGGTCGATCGTGGAAACACGCGAAATGCAAATGTATTCGGGGCTTTTTATCTAACTTCTTCCGAGGCATGAGTTTTATTATATATCACTCATACCCGTTAATATATCGGTGTCCTCGATATAAGTCCCTTCCTCGCATACAACTCACTGCCATCGTGGCACTGCGAATATTTAAGGAAAGGTACGATCTAGGTTCAATCAAATACAATGCGCGGGTATTTGTTGCCCCCAGTTTCCCACATTTAACTCCTTACCTTGTTAAGGTTGACAAAGCTAAAAAAAATCGGAAAGTCATTACATCATAAATGGAGTAGAATCGCGTTAACCTCATGGTTTATCTAAATCCGTTCAGAAGTAATGTTTTTAAAACATGTTTCTTTACATAAAACCAGAATTTTCTCCCTCTAATCTAACTTTTCCAACACTTCTAAATCTAGCAAAGAATTTCCTATGCTATTAGTCCTCTCTTGTTCTGCAAATTGCTAGTCTATTTACAAAATAACTGCACAAACATCATTAAATATTCGAAATGGCGATTTTATATAAACTTCTTAAACAGTAGCTCCCATTATATCTTTTAAAAAAGTCAAATTCAGCTAGAAACGTTAACATTTTATGAGATTTCCAACAGTATGTTCGAAACCTCTATTATCTTGAATTTTTACGGGCTATTTCAGTTGGAAGTTGAGAAATCATAGTCGGGACGTATCCTCAAAATTAAATACAGGACCCAAGAGTTGATCGAGTTTTCAGTTTGAAGAACAAATATTTATTTACTAAATTTTTCCACAATGTATTTGCTTACGATGCCATCGGGGCCGCGGTAGCCGAGTGGTTATCGTGGGAAACTCTCTGCTCGTAGATCCCGTGGTCGTGCGTTCCATTCCCACCGTCGCCTCCGGCCTTTTTTTCACTCTCCCTCCTCCCCCAAAAACCGAATACGCGTAATAACATTGTCATTTGGTTAATATGCTCAGATCATAAAGGCAGCAAAAGATTTTTGCTTACAATGAATTTACATGCCTGATAAAACTTTTATTCTATGAATTTGATTCCTAGTATATGTTCCCGACCCTAGTACCAGGTAACAATTTATTACCTGGTTTTGATCTTAACACGTATCACCTCTTCTAGCCTCGCGGCGGACCTTAGGTCTACTAGCCGTCGAGTAAAGAATGGATCGGATTACATCCTATGAAACTGAATACTCATTCAACGAGAAAAACGCTTATTGGATGTAGCCAACGATGTCCCGGCTCTTTACCATGCATCATTTGTTCTTTACCATTCATGTCAGAAGAACGTGCAAGCCAATTCAGTGCAGTAACGGGAGTAAAGGGAGTTGTATGCGGTCGAGCGTTATCAAGCATTGAAACCAAGTTTTCCCCAATGAATCGACCACAGTTTCGAGATCTTCCTTATTTTAGCGCAATTAATTTTGTATGTTCAACCGTTATGCATAGCCATGACCGTTGATTCACCCCATGCCATACAGTGTTTGACTGTCGTGAGGCTGTGACTTTGCAAAGCGTTCGCCATGCCTTCTCACTTCACGGACTAGGTCTTCATTGCCACAAACCAAACCGGCATTCATCTGTAAAGAGGACATACTCTTAGAGTACAGGTGTCAAAACAAGATGCTGATTTGCGAAAAGTCGCCTTTCGGTTCCTCTCTACTAGTCAGAACACCTGATTATTAGTATTGTTAGATAAACAGTATTTATTCAGATATCGTGAGATGCGGTCTGGTGTGATGTAGGGTTCAGAAAAATATTTTCTTTATCGTGCCACGTTTCGATCTTTATTGACACCATCGTCAGGGATATATAAACATTGTATTACACAATTAAATATGGTGTAGAGAGTACACGACACGTCAGAATGGCACAAGTACGCAGAAGACAAACACTTTGAGCCCTGAAGATGATCTCAATAAAGGTTGAAATGTTGCCACGATAAAGAAAAAGTTTTTCTGAAACATACATCACACCAGACCGCATCTCACGATATCTGAATAAATATCGATTAACGGCCACTAATCTCTACACATGAACAGAATTAATATCTTCTATTAACGCTTTTAAAATTAAATTAAAAATGGATGAATTACTTGTCCTCCTAAGTGTGGTATCCATAAAATATTCATCTCGTACATACGGTCACTATCACTACTGTTTGAAAATCGTGTCTTTCCCTTGATGTTGCGTTGAAAAAAAGGAAATATTAACCTGCGGAGAGGTTTTCAAAATTTCAGGAAGCTTGGTCCTTTAATCATCGATCCTTTTATCAGCCCAGATTCCCTCGAGTGGATCGTATGGCTTTTATTCTATCAAATGGTTCGGGGAAATGAAATTTGCAGTCTACAACCTTCCTGTACCGTTAAAAAAAATTCTGCGTTGTTTTTTTTATCGTTGACAAACCTCGATAAGAACATTTCTCAGTGATCCGGTGGTTTTAGGGTCCAGTGAAACTTTTAGCGTATAAACTTCATTAAATATTTTTAATTGTTTGTTGACTTTTATTTCCATTAGTAAGGTTGCTTCAGGTTCTACGTAAACTACAAGAGGTAAAATGCAGAGAATCAAATTGACACGTGACACTCATAGTGGGGAATGGTGAAATTCGAATGTGTCGTTATGTAAAGCTTAGGTCGTCTGAAGTGATTATCCCACTGTGAATTTCTTCTGTGGCCTCACATGCTGTCTCTTCTCTTTATAAGTTCGGAAAGATAATTGAACTTTCTCCTTGAAATGTAAGCGTTGTATCGAAACGAAAATGATTGGGCAACCATATTTGTTTACCCAGTCGCGTCGGGTGTTGCGGAAGTGAACGGATTAGTTCAATTCTGGTTCTATTATTCGTGTATCAACCGGACAAAAAGGAAACTCGTTTTTTTGTGAGGTAACTTGATTCCTGATGTTTGCATTAGTTTCGAAATACGCTTTGGTAAATAAAGTAGTTTTATTTATAAGAATATACGCGGGGGGGAATTAAGGCCATTATTGAGTTTAGCTATTTCCTTTTTATTGAAGTCCGTGGATGAGCCTGTAGTTAGGCTATGGTTACTATGGACGCGAATTCTGACGAAATTTTGTGCTGACAAGAAAGTCCGAAATCCTCGTCAGAACAAGGTTTTTTTGAGGTTAGCCATAAGTTAGCCATTTCTTTTCCACGAGAGACGAGAAGGTATAGTTTCAAACTTATTGCTAGTCCCTGAAAAATGCGCATTATTTATCGGTCATATTTTACCATATTAATTAAAATGAAATGTGAAAAATGTGCAAAAAGAGGGAAAATTCGAACGGTTATGAGCTGAGATGTGTTGGTGTCCGAGAGATTCCAAGTGGTTAGATCAACGGCGTATTGGGATGTGTTCGAATCCCGCTCGTGACTAATTTTTCCTCAACGAAAACCTTAGATAAAAAGAAATATTCATTAGAATAATTGATATGGCGAATTATGACCAGTAACCAAATATGGTTATTGTTAAGGTTGATTTCTTTGAAACCTTCTCCTATTTTGGCCGAAAAATATATCTGTTGTGATATTTCTTGTCGTTCACGTCCCATAAAGACCGATTCTCACAAACAAGACTGAGTTTATATCCATGGTGAAATAACAACACTGTAAACTTGAACTCTCAGGTGGTTCTGACGACATCGTGATTCGTGCGTGTTCTGACCCGTACTTTGCTGCCAAAATAAACACTCTCATTGGAAAACACGTATCTATTTGTTCTGACAAACTCGCCAGAACTCGTGAGAAAAAAATTTCGTCAGAATTCACAGCCATGCGGCCTAAAGCAGCTCCATGACATACCTAAACTTCCCGTCCTGTCCTAACGAACTAGTTTTATTCTCATTCACATAGCTTCATTTTGTTCCATGAGTTGCGTATTTCGTACTTTTTAGATAGCTTTTTCTGGGTTGGTTTTTCCACCTCGAAAGGCAGTCTTTCACTGTTCATTCCTCATGCTGTCAGAAAAGAAGGTGATACTTGGTAGTAGACCATTTCCAAGTTCCCGTGTAATCCCGGTCATGTATGGATCCAAAGCGGAAATTACATTTCACCTGTCGAACAATTTATCAACTGTTACGTTAAATTATGAGACGCACAATTTCATCTCCACAGTGTGACAGGTGCGATCCCTTTGTTTCTCGACAACAAAGTAAGTCAATAATCCATTCGATTGGCGGATCTTTGCGCTAATTTGGGCTCTTAAGATCTCGCTTTAACTTTAACAAGGGGACGCCTTGATTGATGGTGTGCCAAAATGGAAATTAACGAGGAAATCCTGCCTGTCTTGGGACGAAGTTGGACGGATGCATAAAACATAATAAAATTTGTGAAATTACCCAGGGGGAATCCGCGAGACGTGGAAGCCGGGATCTAATCGATCATCCACGGTCCGTCCGTATGCCGTCTCCGTTCATCCCAATATATTTTCTATCGGCTCTTTTCAACGGGTTCCGTGATCCTCTTAACCGTTAATCGGCAATCACATCGGCGCCCAACACGGCGAAACGTTTCGACCGCGGTTTCCAACGGAGATGCACAAATCGTGCGAATAAGGTGGAATTGTATCCAGCCGAAAACACAAAGAGCCGAAGCGTACGGGATTTCACGCTTCGCTCGCCCGAAAATACACAATTAACCCCGGAACGTAATCGGACGGGCGGCATTATATTTCAACTGATTTAAAATTATATAGCGATCGAATCCCCGGCATTTTATTTAATCAGCATTCATCCTCGACATCCTCCATTTCCGGGGTGGTGATTAATGGAATGGCGGAAACTTCGCCCATTCCACTCGATCGCTCTAAGAATGCTTTTCAAGTTGAACAACTGAAGCTTTGTCGGCCCTGGTTCACGGGAGTTCTTCAAAGCAATCACTGCTGGAACGTGTCTGCACGAACTGTTACCGCCAGCGACCAGTTTGGCCCAGATCGACTTCTTGGGACCTGATCACCTTGCGACTGGTGTTACGGTATTACATAAGAGTCCGTGTTTTCTATTACCTCCAGTCTCTTGAAAATATTTCTTTTAATTTAATCACGGCGTCTTCTTAAATAAATCTTGATTATTGTAAGCCAACAAATCAAAAATCTGAAATACGTTTTCCTTACATTGTCCATGGCAAAAACCGCTTTTTCCTAAATCGTCCTCCTAACATTACATCTTATAAGGCTGAATTCCACCCATTTTAGGCCATTTTCTCCTACCGTAATCGGACTTCGCGTGTTCTTTCTCCTCGTTCACGCGAGAGTTTAAAACATTGAAGAAAACAGAAATATTTTGGTCCTTCACAACCTGACAGGTAATTTCACGTTCCGCTTTTCGCCATTAACAGAATTAGCAAAGATAGCTGAGTAATGTGTATTTGAAGATTTCTTTCTTGGTTAAACCTATTTACTGTTTGATTTATAAATATTGGCCGCATAGTTGTAGCGATAAAACACCACAATTTAATTTTAACCGAAATCTCCAAATATATACGGCAACCAAGCATCCTTATCCGTGAATACAGCTTGCTACCATAAGACATCCGATTAGATTCAAAACTGGCTAGGCAAGCCCAGTTTTCGGAAGTTTGTAAAGAATAAATCACCCCATCCGGAAGAGTCCAAACCTATTTCACCATATCACGGCGAAAAATGGCTTCAATGATGTCAAATATGGAACTCTGCCTTAAACTCCCAGATAATATCTAGTGCAGACGTTCCAAAACTGGAGCGGCTTGTTACACGGGGATTCCACACTATGTCAAGATGCATCTTTTTGCATATATAGATGAACGATTACGTTACGACTATCAGAGTGTGTAATATAAAGTGAAGCTCTGCTAGAGAGTGCCTGTTCCTTCCTACTTTTTACCCAGTCAAGATCCTTTTCATTTTGTTAATTTCATTTCTTTTAATATTATTTCGTTCTCGTATTAACAGAGAAGACCATATTTAAATGTGTGGTGATTAGTGGCACCTTGTGACTTTGAGTCCTGAAGATGATCTCATTAAAGATCGAAACCTCTGCACGATGAAGAAAATATTTTTCTGAAACCTTCATCACACCAGATCGCATATATTTTTCTAAATAACCATATTTAAAGTTTAGTTTGTACAGTATTAAATACACTAAACAGGGTGAATTTTTTATTAATTTATTTTATTTTTTTTTTAAATCCATTTATTAGTAATAAAGAAATAGTGTCACGAGCGGGATCGAACCCACGACCTTCGTATAGATACGCCGCTACTCTACCACTTGAGATATCGTAGATCGCCGTGCTCAAGTGGTAGAGTAGCGGTGTATCTAACAGAAGGTCGTGGGTTCGAATCCCGCTCGTGACATTGATTTTTTTTTTATCTCAACTCAAAATCTCAATTAATTGAAAGATATTATTAATTGGCCAAGCGGACCATGAAAACTAGTGAATTAAGTATTTTTTATATTAAATGTAATTTTTATTTTGAGGTGGGAGATTTGTATCAGAATGGATCGAAGCCATGATAGCTCAAGTGGTAGAGCAGAAGCGTTTGTAGCCGATGTAGCCGAAGGTTGTGGGTTCGAAGCCCCCATTTTTTTACTGACTTTTTATCTTGACCAATACCTTACTTAAAGATTAATTCATTAAAAGAATTTATTTAGTCAGTAATGGGAACCTAATGGATTTACTAATTTTTATATTTTTATACATCCCAGCACAGCCTCAGCGATGTCTTTAATTATTTAGAAATCGTGAGATGCGGTCTGGTGTGATGAAGTTTTCAGAAAAACGTTTTCTTTGTCGGGCTTACGTTTCGATCTTTATTGAGATCATCTTCAGGGTAGAAATACTTAGGATGAATATATAAAAAAAATGTATTTTGCATTGTGTAAATTCACTTTTCCACATCTAATGAGTATGTGCTAAATGTAAACAATGATTGTAAATCCCAGGCTCTGAAGATGATCTCACTTAAGATCGAAACGTCGGCACGATAAAAAAAATATTTTTCTGAAACCTTCATAACGCCAGACCGCATCTCACGATTTTTAAATAATCATATTTAAAGTTTAGTTTGTTTTATTAAATAAACTAAAAAGGGTGTATTTTTATTAATCTATTTCATTTTATTGTTTTAAATTCCGTTAATTAGTCTCGTCACAAAAAATTACAGTTACTAACGAATCCTAGCATTTATGCAAAACATCCCCCTTTTGGTATGTATCTATAATCTTTTGACCCCCTAAGTGGATATTAACATTTAAAAGTTATTATGTATTTCACTGTAAAGCATAGTCACTCTTTGAATGGGGGGTTCTGTCTTTGCGCTCTTCGTGCTTCATGTTTTAGGGTTGATTACATTCCAATTGTACATCCAACACTACTGTAATGTATAAATATATAAGTGACTGAAAAATAAACACATAAAAACAATACCCAATTCTTTGAAGATCAGGCGTATTGATGGGCTTGGGCCATGAAAGAGCTTGATCTAAAACGCCCTTACGCCGGACTGGAAAGCAAAGTAAATCGACGATTTACAAAAAGAAAGGCCTTCCCAATACCGATAAACGCGGCTTGCCTTTTCATGAGCGTTCAATTTAAGTTGCCAGCCAAGGTCCATCTCAAAGAAAAACACTTCAAAGATCAATGTGTAATGTTTCTATCACTCCTTTAAATAATTTTATAACGACCGTGTAAACAGCATATCGAGACGCATTACTTGATCACGTAGTTCTTTTTGCAAATTGTACAAAATCGAGAAAAAAATTTTAATACCGCGACGAAACCGAAGGAAGGCACGTTTCTCGGTCGCGTGGAGAACTCGTCCTTGCGGTTCCCACGAAGACGCTTATGCTGATGCAACGCCTTTCCTCATCAGAGTTGACCCGAAAAATTGCGTTGGCCCCTCTGGCCTCACTGTTGTGGTGGCTATCGAAATATCTCGAAGTAATCACTACCGGATGGTATTTAATAAAACAAACGTATCAGGTTACATTAGCAGAGTATCCGTCAAGTCGGTTTTGAGGGAACCGCCCCCCCCCCCCGTAAACAAAATTCGGACCGAGACGTCATGAATATCTTAAATACAATCTGTCGGAAAGTGTGCTCGGGGGTGGGAGATTGGTTCCGTTAGTTTGCGCAACAATCAATCAAATCCCGTAAGGATTGGTTTTCATGAATACCAGCGTCGTGGAGAATAGGATAGAATAAATGTTTAAAGCCCAAACCCTCAGTAAAAAATAATAATGTTGGCGAATAATGTGGACTATGAAAACCATTTGAAAAGCAAAAACTGTGTATTGGAATGTTACTTTCACCAGCGCTTTCGGAAGATCCTTTCGTGTTTTATGCGTTTCTCCTTGTTGTAAGAATTCTGCTCTTGTGAATTATAAATTGAATCTTACCGTACATCACTACAACCTACAGCGAATACCATTAGACCCCCGTTAACATTTCTTCGGGATATCAGGTTCGTTTAAGAATTCAGTCGGAGCCACACTGTTCGCGTTATTTATGCCGAAGGGCCTTTCTCACAAACGCATCTCTACTGAGCATATTAATATTGAAGTGTAATCGGTTTATTTTCCGGGGGTGAGGCAAAAACGTTATTTTTGAACGAATCGCACCGTTTCTGGCTAAACAAAAAATATCCCATTTGAAAAAAAATGTGAGGTATAGAAACACCTGTCGAAATTTTGTGACACAAGTCGCGAATCATGGCGTATAACGCTAAAGTTGGATTTGTACGGTTTATTACATTCCAGACGTGATAATAATATTGGCCTTCTAAAATCTGGGTTTTAACGTAGATTTTGTACAATTTAAATAAAATTGATCAACGTGAGAACATAGTCATTCTGTTATAAATTACAGTAGGTTTGTGCGGCATTTTTTCTTCGGTCTTCGCGCAGGAATTCAATGCGTGGTCATGGTTGTAAGTAGGGTCACTGATCAATGGCCAAATATGTGCAATCCCATCATAAGTCCCAAAAATTGGTTTGTCACCCCGCAGGCTTAAAAGTGAAATCGCCTTGCTCATAACCCTGACATCGACCCAGAAGGCCAGCAAATGGCGAACAGCTGAAACTGCTCTTGCAGGCAAAAACAGGGAGGATAGACCGGCCGACCGAACTTAAGCACGCCCCTTGCAACGCCATGCGACGCTACCCGACGCAAATCAAGGTCCATTTTTCCATAAGATCGTATTACGCACGAGCTGTGCTATCCTAAATGCGGATGTGAAATGCGGTCTGGTGTTACATAGGTTTAGAAAACCGTTTTCTTTATCGTGCCAACGTTTCGATCTTTATCGAGATCATTTTCAGCGCCTGGGATTTACAGACATTATTTACATTTAAGAAATACATAGGATGTTTAGTTAGTTAGGAAAAAAGAAAATTTTTTTTTAAGGACTAAAATAAATCCGAAACATCGTGGATTGAAAGAAAACGTTTTTATTTTTATTTTATTTTTTTAAAGGAAAAATAAGTTGTAATATTGTCGTTATATATGGTTATAACTATAAGTCTGAAGATGACCATCGCAGCCTAGACTGCTGCACCGATGGCTCACCCATTAAGGATAAGAGAAGCGGTGCTGTCATACACATACCCAAATTAGGGATCAGCATCTCCTTCCCTCTTGGTAATAACCCCTCGGTCTTTCAGACAGAGGTCTGGGCCATCAATGTTTACACTTATTGATAACAGGATAAAGGGAAAAGATATCAAAAATTTTTCCGACAGTTACGAGAGTCTGAAATCCATTACAAAAAGAACTATCAACATCTAGACTGGTAGAGGAAACAGTTGAACTCATTAATAGGATCAGTACCAGGTATGAGAATAGGGTTACCCTCACATGGATACCAGTTCATATGGCAATGAAGAGGCGGACAGCTTGGCCAAGGAAGGATCAAATACTGCGTTTGTCGGGCCACAACCAGTATTACCCCACTCTTTAAGGACAGCGAAAGAGAGTATAAGTTTGCTGGGGTATGAAACAATTCCTTAAAGAATGGCATACGTCCCCCGGATGCAGCCAATCGAAGGAGTTTCTGAAGGAAATCAAACCTAAGGAAGCGAAATGGTTACTCTCCAACTCTAGGAGGGGAATTAGGAGGCTGATAGGTATCCTAACGGGCATTGCCCCTTGAGAAGACACCTCTTCATAATGGGCACCCTCCTAGACCTCTTCTGCCGCTTCTGCGAAACAAAAGAAGAAACGGCTCGACACTACCTAGCAGAATGCGATAGGTATGCCAGGGGAAAGATTCGACACTTTCGAAGGAACACTCCCCAGGATAAAATGGTCCACAATCTTGGGGTTTGAAAATAAGTTCAATAGGTTTATGCAGGGCTCGTGAGCCGACCAGGTCCCGGACCTTTTAGGGATCGGGTACGGGCCTACCCAGGCTTTCTTCGGGTCTCGTCGCCCGCCCCGCGTAAACATAAAATAAATCGTTAATTAAATTTTATGAGCTATAGATTTATATATATATATATATATAT
>CM077099.1:23884392-23937721 GCA_039619505.1 Cimex hemipterus
ATATATATATATATATATAATCTTCCTACCAACTCGGCTCCCCGTAGAAAAATTTTACATTTAAACCTGTGTCTAGGGCAAAATAGCGTCCATATAAACTCCTGCTCAAAATTAACGCACCACCTTAATTTTTAAACAGAAATTCTTTTTAGAGAAATCCAGCTAAATCTCTTCATGTTTATTCTCTTTTTTATGCTTCACAATCCCACAAAAGTAAACAAGAATTGTTTACAATCGTGTTAATCCGCTTTGAAATGGATTTGGTAAGATACACAAGAGTTTCCTCCTGGTTTATTCCTCAGTTTCACTGCATCTGCTTAACAGACACCATTTCTTTTGGAAGTTTAAACTTTAATTTAGAACTTATGGCGCCCATAAGACATTTGAGTGAGCGTGAAGCCGTCAGAGCGATGACTCTTCTTGAGGAGGGCTACAGCCAGCGACAAGTTGCAAGAATAATTGGATGTCACCATACCACCATCGGAAGAACTCTCCAACGGTTCAATGAAACTGGCAGCAACACACGGAGGCCTGGACAAGGACGTCCAAGAGCAACGACCGAGAGGGATGACCGATTTTTGCGCTTACATGCCCTCAGAACGAGGCAGGTGACAAGTTCGGAAATGAGTAGCCTCCTTCAAAGCACCAGGAATGTCTCAATTTCGGCTCCCACTGTTCGAAGAAGGCTGAATGAGTTTGGCTTGAGCAGTAGACGGGTTGCTTCAGGGCCACTACTGACCAGAGACCACCGAGTAGCCAGGCTGCGATTTGCCCGGGATCACCTCAACTGGAGTTTTGATGCCTGGAAGAGAGTTTTATTTTCTGACGAAGTTAGAATCGCTCTTAATTCTCCAGATGGTCGTGCTCGGACATGGAGACGAAGTGGAGAAAGATTTGCTCAGTGCAATATTATTCCTCGCGTCGCCTTTGGTGGAGGCTCCATCATGTTCTGGGGAGGTATCAGCATGGAGGCCCGCACAGAGTTAGTCGTTGTTCCAGGACGGTCTCTAAATGCACCAAGGTATGTGGAAGAGATCCTCCAACCTCATGTAGTGCCTTTCGCTAGGAATATTGGACAAGGCTTTTTATTCATGCAAGATAACGCTAGACCTCACCGTGCGAGATCGGTGGAAGAATTTTTAAATGAACAGAATATTGAGCGGATTGAATGGCCAGCTCGTAGTCCTGACCTCAACCCTATTGAGCATATCTGGGATCAGCTAAAAAAAAGGATTAGGAGCCGAATACAACCTCCTAGCAACCTTTCGCAACTGCGCCAAGCGGCATTGGAAGAATGGGAGAATATTCCACAAGAAAGGGTAAAAAACCTCATCAACAGCATGAGAAGACGCCTGGATGCAGTAATCAAAGCCAGGGGAGGCAACACCAGATACTGAGTAATTAAATTTGTGTTTGAACTTAAATGAAAATTTTTGACCTTTTCAGTCTTTTTTATGGAATATTTTTTAATAAAGTTTACCGTCCTTTTCTGCTTTTCATTTTCATTTGTAATGTTTTATTATTAATAACCTACAATACTAAAAATAAAAATAACGTTCAAAAAACACCTGAGAAAAACATATGGTGAAATATTGAAGTGGTGCGTTAATTTTGAGCAGGAGTTTATATATATAGACGCCGATTCGCCAGTCCGTGCAGTGCTCTCAGTTAAACAGAAACAAAAGATAAAGAGAAAATAGTGTGTGAGAGAGAGAGAGAGACCGTCAGACAGAAGTTTCTCAGTCTCTTCTTATCACACTCTCTCTCTCTCTCTCTCTCTCTCTCTCTCTCTCTCTTAATTCTAGTTGTATGAAGTAGTCTTTAAAATGTAATCCAAAAGAAAATTCATCCTAAATTGGCGAGTGTTGAGTTGACTTATGAAACAACACATAAATCGCGTAACAACGAAAATTTTGGCCCATTAAGTTGGGAAGAGTGGAAAATGCCATAAAGCTTACATTCTTTAGCTCTCAATCCATAACTGGTTACCATCGTAAAGGATGGGGGAAGAAATGGAGACAAAGATCCATCTAAATGAACATTAAAAAAAAATTTGTGATGAATTCCAAACATTGTGAACGAAGGGTAATGTATATAAGCGAATTGGAGCTTCAATGAAAGCTTGAGTTATTGCAAAGAAGTTCTGATTATATAACAAACTATGAAAGCTGATGTTTCAAATAAAGTAAATACATACTGAAATAAACTTACATTGAAATTAAATTGAACAGAACCAACGCAACTAATCACAATATTCTACGAAGGATAAGATAAACAGAAGATCATGTTCAATAAATAAAAGGACGATTTAATATATTATTATTATTAATATATTAATTGCATTAATCTATATTAACAAATTTGATTGGCAAAAAAGAAAAATGTATTCTCATTTGTACAAAGTTGTTCGTAAATAAACCTGACATATTTGGAATTTGGTATGATCTGTCTATTAATTTAATTATTAAGATAAACTGGCTATTAAATTTAAACAGTTTAATTGGATATATAATCGGTTAAAGTTTGTTAAAATACATTCAAGTAACCAATCTGGTTTGACAAAAAACAATAAATGATATTTAAAAATGAATGAAATTAATTGTTACTGACAGACGACCACTTTTTGAACCATTGCGTTAACTCACCTGAGGAAGGGTTAAAATAAATCTTCAATGGAAGTAAATAATAAAGTAGACCAATACAGAAAGGTTATTCCTCAGTTGAAATAAAATTATTTTTCGACGAAGTTTAACAAATTCACTTTGGATTAAAATGTTAAACTGCTGAATGTTAAGTTTAAAGCTATCAAATTGCTTAATTGCTGATTATTTATAGTAAAACACATCAATTCAAGTGCTTTTTAAATATCTTATGAGTTTTCCTTCTTGAAGGTGGGATAATAGGTCATCTAAAAAAAAACCACAACCAGTTTTTATCCACACATAAAAGGGAGGGAAAATTCAAAAGGTGCGGGTAGAGGCATATCAAGCCGAAGGTCGTGGGTTCTAATCCCGCTCATGCCATTGACTTTCTTTATCTCAACTAAAACCCTTAATTACTTGTAATTTATGATTTACAATAATAGTATCACGTATTTACATATTGTCGTTCTTTTATTTGATTTGACAATGCGTATTTTTCAATATCAAGGTCGGAATTTAAACAATTTTCTTACCCAATGACAATGTCCTTTGATTATTCTAAAATTTTCTTAAAAGTCACCTTTCCTTTAAAAAGACACAACCTCATCCAATTACAGCATTTCAGGACTTCATTTCTGCGCAATTGGGTCACGGGGAGTCTCGTAAGACTTGTCGCTCTTCTTTCCCTTTTTCCTTCTGACTTCAATTTAGATTTAATGATTTATTATGTTTTTTAATCGATGCTATTTCCCTGCTGAAATCAAATTTCTAATTTATAGTGATTTTGACGATTGGAAAGTTGATGGGACTGATGCCATGATTGTTAAAATTCTATATTTTTATAAAATTGAAAATTTATCGAACTTGTTAAAATAAATATACTTTTATATGAAAATGTTTAAAAGGTGGTCCTGTATAGCGTAGATATTCCATTTAAATACCGAATCTAGCTGTTATAAGGTGTGGTAATAAAGTGTACATTGCCGTGGCAGACTCTAAGCGGCAACTCTGCTAAGAGGCTTTACTTGACAAGTTTCGCTTGTTCCCTCTCGGACTCGGCTGGCGTTTTTACATAAATTATTCAGGTAAATGTAAATAAAGGAAGACGATAACGAGGGTCGGATAATCTAGTTAGAAAGTCGGAATACGGCCCATCCCTCTTCACACTTCGCCACAAAAATCGAATAATTGTGGCTGCCTAAAGCTTTTGACGGCTCCACTATCGAAGCCATGACTTCTTCTGATTTAAAATTGTCGTACGTATACTTTTTATTTTAGTAAAACGACAATAAAAGAACGTTTAATTGGTACAAGGTGAAGCGAATTTCGACCGCTGCGCCCAAAATGGGTCCTAGGTCCTTTATGATTCATACATCCTGATGAAAGGTTAGCTTGATATATAACTTACGTAAAAGTGCAAGTGAAACTTTTTTCAGACACGTCTGCCCAACAAAAATAATATTGTTACGCTCCCAGCCTAAATTCGGCTTGGCCGCATGCCGTCAACTTTCGACTTTACGCCCACGATTTGCATAATGCACTCAGTTTTTTAAAATATTGTTTTATGACTGTTAGGAAGATAATGCCGCCGTTTTATACATTCCATGGCGGAAACACTGTGGGGGTCGTTTAATCCTTTTATGCTTCTACTACATAAAATTGCACGACCGTCTTTTACGGCTTGTTTATATATTTTCCGAGACCCGTGGGCCGCCAGAGTAACCTCCGTTTATGACGGATACGCCCGATAGATGTCCCAAGATTAGGTTTTCTGATGTAAAATTCTGACATTTTAACGTTTCACTAACCCCTTTCCTCCTTTTGTTTCAGGTCAGTAGGCCACTCAAAATATAAAAAAAAACTGGCTGTCTGTAAGTATATAGTTTTGAATTGCAAGTGGAATTTCGTTTAAAAATTACGGTTTTTAACTTAACCAAGTTTACAGCTACGTCTTTTTATCTTAATGCTTACTACAAGGCATGAAGATGAAAATTTGTGCTTTCTCATCAATTTAAAAATAAATTCTCTTTATTATTTATTTGGTCATTTTTGATTATATTGATTAGATCGACAGGCCGTCATTGAATATGACTAGAATTCCGAAATCCTCCTGTGAGATTAAAATCACCGGAAAATAAGGAAAATTCTGTTTCACTATCTTGCAGATCTCTAAATGAAATTTTTTTCCACGTTTGCGTAACCTATGTTGCTTTTAATATAGTAGTGATATTTCCTTGTAGACATACATATTTTATATTTGGTAAAGACACAATTTTTGGAATTTGTCTGTCAACAAAATGCTTGAGAATCACCTTCACCGGGATGGTCGTAGCCCTCCCTGCCTACCGAAGTGGCCACCGGATGCTGCCTTAAGCAGTTTTATATATATATTTTGCATACACAAGTAGGGCAATGGAGCATGCGTTATTAAACAATCAGAACACAACTGACGTTTCATTAACAAGGATCATACACGGCACGACCAATTCGTAAAAGCAACCTGGCCATCTTTTTATTTAACGAGGGTTCGCAACAGTAGGGGGTCATATAAACTTTTTTTAAAGCCTATTTGTAAGTATGTCAGGTTCGAATGCAGGGCCGCTGGCTTCGAACCCGGGACCTTTACCTTACAGTGTTTAGCCCCGTGTCAAAGACTAAGCCTTGCGGCCACCGACTCCCCTCATCTTTCATTAACTATATTCTTAAAGCATAATGCAGTATATTTCGTTTGGTAGGTCGGTAACACATCCGAACGGTTTACAAACTGAGAAAATCGGTTAATTTAAAAACAAAAAACTTTTAACCATGAGCGGATCGATAAAATTTTATTGCCCAACGTTCTCGGACGGAGTAAGAATATATTTTGTTTGTATTTCTGAATTGTTTGCCATAATGTTTAGACCAATCTGGTTGAGATTAGCAGTCTCCTTACATCTAAGGGGAATTCGGAAGCTTCCGACATTAAAACATTTCTCTTTAGAGCCGTACTTAATTCGATTTTAAGGGCGAATGTTTTTGCTCATTTTGATGGCTTGTTGAAGGTTTCAATTATGCCATGTCCAAACTAAGCCCTAGCAATTGTAAACGCTTATACAGAGATAAAATATTTCGTGTATTCGAACACGATAGAACGACAATTAATGCCAGAGAAAAGAAACGTACTTCCGGAAATTATATAAAAATATGCCCTACGATGTCATGGAGGTCGCAAAATTCTTAAGGAATCAAGCCTCACGTGTTGTGTCAACAAGTTGAACAAGTTCATTTATTATAATTGTTTGAACGTTTGTCCTTTGCGACTGGGACTTGTTAGATTACATTTCGATCACCGTCCTAATCAATTTACGTCTTTTTTCATCCTGAGTGGTTACTTACTTTGACTTGTTCAACCGAAGAAGACCCGCCTACTTTCATTTCCACCAACAAAGGCTTTTCTAGTCGACTTACGTAGTTATAAGGTTCTCCGAGTGTCACGTATTTTTCCCCCTTAGAAAAGAAGGCTGTGTCTGAAAAGCTTTCTTTGGCTACGGCCCTTTGTCCACGGAGTTTTGCCCTGGACGATTATCTATATGTTTCCTATTTTTGTTGCTTTTTTTCTTTCTCCTGTGCTTTCTTTACCTCGGAAAATAAGCCCGCATTTAGTAGACTAGGAATGTGAAATTTTTCATGATCCACGTATGGCAGATTATCACTCCTTCGGTAAATATAAACAGGACAATAATCCCTTATTATCGATACATTTATTTTGTATAAAGTCAATTTATTAAGTAGCAGATAGATAATTAATAATTGGTTAATTGAAGAGAGAGAGAGAGCGAGAGAGAGAGAGAGAGAGAGAGTGAGAGATATGCACGGTGTCCTGTTTAGGTGGCCTGGCTATATATATTATTCATATTTTTTAGTCAATTTTTTTTTTTTTTTTAGAAAAATTATAAATAAACAGATATCGTGAGATCAGGTCTGGTGTGATGTAGGTTTCAGAAAACGTTCTCTTTATAGTGCCAACGTTTCGAACTTTATTGAGATCATCTTCATAGACTGGGATTTACAAACATCGTTTCCATTGAAAAAAAAGAAATGTTGGTAAATCCCAAGCCTTGAAGATGATTTCAATGAAAGATCGAAACGTTGGCATGATAAAGTAAACGTTTTTCTGAAACCTACATCACACCATACTGCGTTTCACGATATCTGCATAATTATTGATTAAGGTCATTAATCCCTACACACACAAAAAAATTATAAAGGATATCTCAGGCCCAGTTCAATTTCAAAAAATCCGACCCTACACCTTTATTTTAAATTGTTTATCTCAAGTAAAACCCTTAATTAATTGTAATCCATTAATTGGCCCAGCGGACCACCAACTTAGTGAATTTAATTATTTAAAATGAAGCATACTTAACTAAAGCTCTCCATGGCCAATTCATTTGTCGCCGAGAATTCAATCCGATTAGACGACATTTGAAAAATGGCAAAATGGAGGGAAAACTCAAAAAAAGGTGCGGTTGAGGTGGGAAGTTGGTGTCCGAGTGGAGCTCAAGTGGTAGAGCAGGGCGTATTGATCCGAAGATCGTGGGTTCGAATCCCGCTCGTGCCATCGATTTTTTTAATCTCAACCAGACCTTTTCAATTTTACCTCCTTTTGCCATTTCGAATCCCGCTCGTGCTATCGATGTTTTATCTCAACTAAAAATCGTAATTAATTGTAATATATTGGTTTATTATTATTACTATATTGGTAAAGCGGACCACGAAATTAGTGAAATTTAAATTGTTTAAGTTGATCAAAAAAGACAAAGCACAAATAACGTTTCACCAGCAAAGAATTGTGGGCCGGGGCATCCATCATGCTGGAGAACCATTTTTTGTCGGTGTTGCAGAGGAACATCATCAGTGTTGGTAAATCCTCCCTCAGAACGTTGAGAAACTGAGCACCATTTAAAAATTTTCTCTTCAAAAAGGCCCGATTAATAGATTTCCAAGAAGTCCACACAAAATGGAATGAACCACCCTGATGATGATAAAAGTCCGAAATTCTCGGATCGTAAATTCCAAACGATTTAGTGTGCTATTAGAGGTGAACTTTGATTCTTCGGTCCATTGGATGTATGGGAAGAAGAAGCTTCAGCTTCCCAAATCGAGATTTGAGTAAGTGATGGTAGTCGACTGTCATAATGTAAGTGCCGAAGTCCCAGATGGGAGCGATAAGGCTTAAAATTGTACGTCCAAAGTACATCTGTAATTTTACTTTTTGACAAATCTGAAACCCTTCCAATATTTCGGAACGAAGAGCAAGTAGTTCAAATATGAAATCTCATTGATAAGAAGCAAACCAATTAAATTTTTTTCAACTTTTCCCATAGGTTTGTTTAATTTTTAATAATTTTAATATCCGATTGCACCATTGTTTTTAGCGTAAAAATACTTTAAAATGATGTCTCTGGATGTGTAGGGTCGTATTTAAAATTTTGAAATTTAACTGAGCCTTACTGGAAAAAGATGAACGTTTGAAACTAGACTTTTTTTGATAGCATCATTGGGTCAAGAGAAATTCATCCGGGCCATCTAAAAAGGACACACTATATGTGCCTATCACCTACCTGAAATGATCTTTAGTCACTACAAAGTTGAAGTGCCTATTAAGGTTTAATGGGCCAGTTTCAGTTAATAGGATGGCTATGTTTAGAACACGATCATCTTTTCATTCCTTCTCAATTTTATATATGAACACATTTATAAATAACTCGGATCATTATGAACCGTTTTGAGCTATAGAAAAACTGCTTTATGTATAGAAGTGATATTTAAAAATTAATATAAAAATAATTTTAATTCAATTATGTTAGACGAGTTAATGTAAACTTTAAACAAAGAAAAAATATATATTTGTTGTGCTAGATATCGTTCGAACAGTCTCGAAAGTCTCTTTTTTCTAATGATATTTAACTTTCTGATTTTTCGTTAATTTTTGGAATCTGGATTTTTGCATTGAATCTCCTAACATTCGTACACAAAATGATTTTAGAAAGAGTTGTCTGGTAGTGCTCGGAATATGGTCGATTTAAAAAAAGTAAGCCTTTTGAAGGTTGGGATGACCTGTCAGTTAGACGTTGAAATGAAATTTAGAAAATCTACCAATTTTAATTGTGCCTACGTTTCGTCAAATTTATTGACATCCTCAGGGCGAATAAAGGCAGACAGACCGTTTCTTGGTTAATTCTACACCTCCCACCCATTTCCCAAACATTCAACTTTGCCTTAGGGTTAATTAGAAAGGTGTCTAACCTAAATTCATAAAGTGCCACCTAGGAAAGAACTATTATAACAATAGATATGTCGCAGAGTCTGTTTAATAATGTTTACATTACACTAACTATAAATTAATGGATGAATTATACAGAACTATAAAAAATTTACGAGATTTCATAACTACAAAATGTCAGTACAACATTATACAGGGTGTTACAGGTTAAACCTCAATACTGCCATGTGGAATCACTAAATAAAATATATGAGTGCCACCAGAACGAGGTTTCTGTATTGACCGTGTACTGTGATTTAATCTAAAATCGGATTTTTTTTCACATGAAATCGTAATATTTTTAAAAAGATAGGTTCTACTCGCAGTATAGTAGTTTTCAATGGTTTTATGGGTGGGGTGATTGAATCCTTGTGTTGTTTCTTTTGTAGTTAACTAATTTATTCTTTGATGTAGCAAACTATCAATAAATATTTCTTGATATCCATTTTTTGCTAAGTTTTTAATAATTTCTAATGTTTTTTTTTCTAGTTAGCGGGTGTTAATTGGAGGTTTTAACATATTGTCTATCCAAATAAAACCATCAGTTTTGTCAGGTTCCATGAGTGAGAAGAATCCCCTAGTATCATTGTGCCTCTAGTTGTGGTTTTTCCCATTTAATTGCGTTGTAATTCGCACGTGATAATTGAGCGGCTTTATAAACGAATGTCACGATTGCTCAGGTAGGTGATGATAGTACCGGCGTATCAAGCCGAAGGTCGTGGGTTCAAATCCCGCTCGTGACACTGACTTTTTTATCTCAACTAAAAACCTTAATTAATTGAATGATAGTAATTTGACAAGCTGAGCAGGAAAACTAGTGAATTTGGAAGTAAATAATAACGTTCAAGTATTTAACATATAAAAACAATAAGCTTAATTGGGGTGGTGGCCGAAAGGTTCAGTCTTTCACACGGCGCTCATCACTGACCCGGGCTGTCAAGGTCCCGGGTTCGAATGCAGCGGCCCTGCATTCGAACCCGACATACTTAAGAATGGAATTTTTTTCAAATACACAAACACCCTGAGAGTTTATATGACCTCTGCTGTTGCGAACCCTCGTAAAATAAAAAATAAATAAATAAAAATAAGCTTCATTAGTATAAGTCAGTTATTAGTATGAGAATATTTGTTGGTGATAAAACGATAGCCTAATAATATAAAAACTTTTACCAGAAGTTGTGATGTTTGATGAGCTTATGCCAATTTTGTTTGGCGTTCCGACAAGTTGGCTAAGTAAATTCTGTTGACGAAATGCGATTAGAGAAAGAGCTTCTTTTTTTTTAATTAATCCATTAACTTTTTCCTACGCAGTGCGCAAGAAAAGGAGGCATCGCGTGTTCCCCACGAGTATTTTATACTCATTTCAAAACGTTGATCTGGCTAGTAGACAGTAGCCGGTTTCCTTCGGAGCGCGATAAGCCCGCGTTCGACTTGAATTAGTGGCTTTTAAAGTGGCGGAAAAAAGGAAAACCACCGGTTTTAATTACGAACGTTAAATGATAAAGTGACAGTTTTCTTTCGTTTTATAAAGTGTCAGCGAAATAGGTTAAACATGACGGAAACCTAACTTTACAGCCGAACACGTGATGCCTTGGGAAAAACAATATTTTCTAACGTCATTCTTCAACCTTTTAATTTGCTGTGTAAATCACTTTTTAAAACTTACGAATAGCCTGATCAAAAAACATTAATTACTATAACCAACCCTAGATTCGATATTTTGACAAATAAAATGTTTTCGACAGAAGAATCACAATTTATTTATGTCATTAGTTAATGGTAATTCGGTGATTAACTCTACAGCCGTCTCGTTTCGCTGTTTCATTTGTCTGGCGTTATATTTGATATTGCATTATGTTTAATTATTCGTTTTACCTAGTCATCTACCTACAATGAAATTTGAGGCTTATCTTCAGGCATTACAATCAGTCACGAAAAGGCACATTATTAAAAACTTTTAAACAAATTACTAACCAAATTCACGCAAAATATTTATACGAATGCTATTTTAAATTCAACAGAGGGAGAAACAAAGGTTTAATAAGGGGACAGTAATTATTATATTATATCACAACGGCAGTTTTAATTGAAATTGAATTATAATTAATAACAGCAGCTATCCAAGTGTTTCATTTTGTGGAGCTTTTTTTATTAGGCGATATGTCATCATTGATAGTTTGTGTTGCATTTATTCACTGATGAGAGGGGGAACAAGCTGACCAGGATTATGAACGAGAACGGTCTAATTTCAAAATAAGCGTCTGAATTAAACTAATATTCGTTAAAAATAATAACGGTAAATTTGATTGCATAAATGAAGTTGAAAGAAAGTTGCACTTCATACATTTACAAATGCTATGTTAAAAATAATATTTTTTTTATTGTAAGGTCTTGGTTGAGATAAAAAATCGTTGTCACGACGGGATTCAAACACACGGCCTTCGTCGGCTGCTCTACGTCTGAGCTAGCGTAACCTCGATCCACTCGGACACCAACTTCCATCTCCACCTACACCTTACAAAGAAAGAATAATTATTAATTAACTGAAAGAACTAACTTGGTCAGTGGACTGCAAAAATATAAATGGTCCGACATTTAAAAATTAAAAGAACTATCACGAAACAGCAACTCCCCGTGGCCACTTCATAAGTCGCTGATAAATCCAATCCGATTGCACATGTGAAAATGGAAAAAATAGGGGAAAAAACTGAAAGGTTGTAGATTGTAATTGAGAGTTGTTGTCTGACAGGATCGCAGTTACGATAGCGCAGGTAGTAGAGTAGCGGCGTCGAAGGTCGTGGGTTCGAATCCCGCTCGTGACACTGATTTTTTTCTCTCAACCAAGACCTTGCAATAAAAGAATTAATTTGGTCAATTGACCACTGTAACTTAAATTGATTAAAAGTGCAGTTCAATTCGTTCATTTTGTTATTATTACATATTTTTAAATACGGCAAGATCGACTCAATAATTAATTAATTTTCCGGGAAGGGACGTCTTAATAAAATATAGCAACGTACAATAATTAAGGATTGGACATACAAAGTTAAAACAGCTTTCAAGCTTATCTGAGTAGCACGAAGAATACTTAGCACCTACTTGGTTTAAACTTAAATTCAGTACTGCACTGAGTACAACTCAAAAATTGCCGTTTTTTCAACTTGTCTTGATACTGGTTTGAATCTGAACGGCCGCCGAGCGCGGATTAAACGGAGAACAGCTCTGTCCTTTTCATAACAATATGTTGTTAAAAGCTTGTTCTCACGATTCAACTTTTGACGTTTTTGTTTTAAGTTTCAATAAAAATGTCTTAACTTTTGATGTCCTTTCTTATACAATATTCTAACCGTCGTGTCATCATTGGGCCGAGAGGTTCATGGGATCACAAATTTTGTGACAAAAGATTAAATCATTTTCACATCACCTATGTGGAATAAGTCGTTGATTCCAAAGGAAATAATGCTTATGATAAAATTCTATACCAACAGTTTTTTTTTTAGTACAGTTAATATAATTGTACCACTTTTTGTCAAAGAAGATACATATGCATGGTCAAACGTTTTGATTTTGTAGGAATAAAATAGGCAATTCAAAAGTTAAATCATACGATAAAATTATAATAATTTTAGAATCAACTTATTTTTATTTTTTTAATCTATTTTACAAGTAAAAATAATTAAGTACTACTTTAAATAAATCTGAACAATAAAACTTAAATCATAAGAACATGTCATAACACAAACCTGTTCGTTAGTAAACGGTTTTTTTACTTGGTTTATTTATTATTTCGTTCGTATACCTAATGGATGAATTTTTGCAAATAAATATGGTGAACAAAAGGCGACGAAGATTTCCATTTAGATTGGTAGATGTACAAAGGAAAAGGTTTTAGACCGACAAGACCAGTTTTCCGAAAGTGACAATGATGGATTATTTCATAGATTCAAAATGTCAACAAAAAAGTTTTTATAAGAATTTGAGGAAAGAAAAAAAATAAAAACACGAAAATACTTTGTAAAAGTCCACGGAACCAATGTGAATAATGAATGAATAACAGCGAACAAAAAGACTACAATCTTACACCAGTACTCCAGTTGGTGGTTGAACTGGGATCAGTTGAACGGTGGTCCCTTGGTGCTACCATCCCCCTCTCTGAACTTGGTTCAAATTAAGAACGAGGTTCAAGGGAACCTGGTTTTAACTATGGCTGGTGCAACGGGCCCTTAAAGTTCCGCATTCCTTTTGTAATTTAAGTTCTGCTTTTCGCCTTATACTCTGTTAGTTTCTTTACTCTCAAATTTTATTACTCAGGGTGAACGTCAACTTTATTCTATTGTACGATGATATAATCCTATCGTTACTATCACCGCATCTCACGATTTCTGAATATTCTTGGACTGTTTAGCTAAAATCAAGCTGCCTTTGGTGCTAGGCATATTTCATGTCCTATTGCATCTGTAGGTTCAATATAGTTAATGTGTGATGGATTCGTGACCGTTAATCGATGATAATTTAGAGATCGTGAGATGCGGTCTCGGAGTCTCTAAACACGACACACAAGAATGGCACAATTACTCTGAAAACAAACACTTAGCCCTGAAGATGATCTCAATAAAGATCGAAACATTAACACGACAAAGAAAAAGAAATGTTTTGAAACCTACAATAGACTAGAACGCATCTGTTTTATTTCTGAATAATGTAGTTAATCCATCTTTAAAATGATTCGACATGTGAGTGAAAAGCAAAATGAAATATTTATTTTCCTTTCCAACTGATGAAACTGATTACAGATCTACATAAACTCAAATCTGTACCAATATGCATTGCACTATGTTCTGAGCTGTGGCTATGATGTCTCACAGTCCAACGTCAATTTCAGCTTTTGTAATTTAGAATAAATTACTAGAAGGTCTCGGCAATCACCACCCTGGACGTTTGTGGTCAAACCTCAGTCTCTCTCTTACCCGTCCAGCCACCGAGGTCGTGCTCTTTGTCGTCAACAGCCAAGTCATACACTACATTGATCCATCTACATTACATTTATATACATTCTTGTTTAGTCCACAGGCAATTCCAGTTTTTGTAATATACAATAAATTACCAGCGAATCACTCAGTTCGATTGTTGGCAGCCCGGGGACACTATGCCCTATCAGTCTAGCCCCCGAGGGCTCCGGGAGTTAACAGCTAAATAATTTCGATATGTAACGATAACTTTTCGATATGTCCATCCTAATTTTTTGTAACACCATAATAATTGTACTCATCAACTTAAGTAATTTCAGCCCTCAATGCAATTGGTCTTTAAATCCAATCCCCTGACGTCTTACTCTTCCTTAGAGTGGTGTAGTACTCGATATTCCGTAATTAGACCTCTTACACTAAATATCGCGCCAATAAATATCTTATGTATAAATCCCTTTGAATCGATTTCTGTCACGTCCAGATTTTTTTTTTTTTAACCATGAGGTACCACCTTGCATAACATATTAATTTTTATTTATCAGTTGTAAATACTTGGGGTAAAACGAGTTTCAGCAATAGTCATGGTATTGTACTCTGAGTATGGATGTGATTTTCATAACCGCCGGCCATAATCATCTCATATGTCGAGTGTTTATGTCGGTTGGTATTTGGTTAAAAGCGTAAACGTCGAGTAAATGGAGGCCCTTAAACACATATACATCAATGTATGCGGCCGCCTTAAAAGTATAATAGGCTATTTACCTCGGCCAGGTTTTGTTTAGACTCTCGGCATCCTTTCTCCGTGTTTATAGTGTATAAATAGGTGCCCGTCCGGGCCGCCACTCTTCTAATTATACATTCATCCCGAACACAAAGCCAAAACTCTATTGTTAGAAACGCCATCACAATTAGGCACCTTCCATATTCCGCCGTTTGGACGGTGGGCCCCTGCCAAAAATTCGAACGCGTTGGGACATTTGGAATTGTTGTTTTCACTGTCTCTTTGAAACAATGTAATTTTATGTCTTATTTCAATTAATTAAACTTTTTATGTAAGGTTTTGGTCGAAATGAAAAATTTAGTGCACCGAGCGGGATTCGAACCCACGGCCTTCGGCTATACGCCGCTGCTCTACCGCTTAAGGTATCGTGACTTTGATCCACTCCGACCCCCATACTCATAACTCCCATATCAACCTACAACCTTTCGAATTTAAAAGTATGTTTAGACGATTTAGCCGAAGGTCGTGGGTTCAAATCCCGCTCGGTGCACTAATTTTTTCATTTCGATCAAAACTTAACATACAAAGATTAATTAATTGAAAGAGGTAATTAAGTCTACAGACCATTAAATATATTGTATTTAATGTAAAATAATAATATAAGCATAGTAGTAGTGTAGTTGGACCGGTCGTTTCGTTAGCTCTAAGTTATTATCTATACCTTATATAGTTACAGGCAGTCATATATATAAATATGAAATTAATTATAATAAATAAGAAATAATTATAATAAGAAATTAAAAAGAAATTGATTATAATAATTATTGTAAGAGTCTGCATTTACACTAATGAATTTCTTTCACACTTTTATTCTCACTACCACAGAGTATTCGATAATTCTCGGCGTGAAGGGAGATAAAACTTTACATTCACGCTAATAAATTACATTAGCTCATTCTTTCTCTCTATCCCAGAATACTTGATATTCCTCGGGGTAATTGGGGATAATCCTCTCCACTCACGGTAATAAATTACTTTCATACATCGCACTACTTTAGATAAGTCCGTATTTCTCGGGGTATTAACCCATGTCTTGTCGTTTTATTAGTTTGTTACCCGTTCCTTTTAAATTATTGGAAAAATTAATTTGCAAAAGAATTATGTCTATTGCTATTTCGAACATGTTACCAGAACATCAATTGGCTTTCGTACCCGTCATTCCAGTGACACATCAACTGAACAGATTTCATTACCTCGTGTGTTTAGCCGAAACTGTACTCCATTGGAGTTTTATTTTTTAATTTTTTTTTTCAAGCCTTCCACAGAGTATGGCATGAAGGAATGTTATATAAATTAAAACAATGTTTAACCAGTCCTATATTCAGATTATACAGAGGGATTTTTCGCAGTAAACCAGGGATCGTTCTGAGTTGAATCATTGGAGGTGTGCCACAGGGGTGAATATTCGGTCCGCTGTTGTACACAATTTTTACTTCTGACATGCCCTCAAATGAAAATGCACCACATACACATATGACACCTCAATATTGGCAAGTCAGCCTCTTCAATGGTTCTCACCTTCAACAAGGTTTCTCATATTAGAAAACACCATGTCATCAATTGAAAAGTGGAGTAAATAAAGTTTGAAGAAATTTTGGGTTAGGTTAAACAACCTTCAAATATATCGCTTTTTATACTCCTCTGCGAAACTTTTCCTGGCATAACCTATACAATGAACCTGTTACTACAATGTTAAGATTTAGATTTGATAGAAGACTAACTACGGATTCGAGGGGCCGTGATAGCCGAGTGGTTAGCGTGAGAGACTCTCGGCTAGCAGACCCCGCGGTCACGGGTTCGATTCACTTTTTTTTTTGCACGATGCCCTTCCCCTAAAAAAACGAATACGCGTTCAATATATTGTCTGACTAATAAGCAAAATACATGAGACCATCTAAAATATATAAACAAAAAAGAACTACGTATTCACACAAGATTAAAAGACACTTAACAAACGATTTAAAATGCTTTCTTATCTATAGAATCCAATTTAGGTAAGGGGTGACAAGTTTATGGATCGGCCAAAAAATACAAAGTTATCAACCCAAGATTATTTTTCTGCCCTTTTTTTAAAATACCTCCCAAATAATTCACTTCCCATACATCTTCACATGTGAATTTGTTTTTCACAGTAAACTACAAAATAGTACACTAACACACAAATTCATATGATTACTTCATTCCACACAATTACAGTGAAGGCGAAAAGAATATGGATAAGAAATCCTTGTACGATTATTATCATATTATCAATCCAGAGCGGCTGTCAATGGGTAACTTTCTCTATAACGGCCGTACTATCGTAAATCAAAAGTAGAAATTCAATCTACCGGATGTATATAATATATATACGATTTTAGAAGAAAATTAAGTGAAAAAACTTTCGTATTCAATTGAGTTCCGAAGGTTTTCTTCCTTCAACTGGAATGCTGGACTTTTCAACTAGCTGACACTTAATCTGTTGGCCTGTTGTTGACCCTCTTCTTGGCGGTTGTCAGCAGATATTTAGACCACGTGGATTATTTCTATTACAAATGTCTTCAACGTGAAGAAATAACGCTACCACAGTAGATAATAGCCTATTTAGTCAGGAACATCACGAACTGTTTTCTTAATTTGTTTCAAATCCTTGCTAGAGTTAAACGAAGTCAATAATTCAGTTATGTTTTCATTTTGAAAAACCATAAATCATTTTAACTAGCTGGATAGGAAATATCCAGGTTACGAAAACAAAAACTTTTATCTTGACAGTCCAACCTTGTGATTAAAGAACAGTTTAAAAGTTGATACCTTCTGGCTTAATCTGACAACTGGAAAAGTAAACAAAAAATATTATTGTTGTGTTGAGTAAGTGTTGTCACATTCGCTCGTTCACCTGAAACAAATAAATTATAATTTATAAATTCTTCATTTTAGATTGCATTCCGATCGTAAACGGTTTAAACTTATGTAATCGTAAATAGCGCGCAAGCACGATTTTCCCTTCGTGGTAAACAAAGGACCAGAAAGAGTGCGGCGCCGCGATGCTAAACCAGCACAGTCGACGTGAGCTGCGTCCAGAAATGTGTACCCATTTGAAGACATCTGTCCTCCTCTTCCTGTATCAACTTTATTTTAAACTTTCAGTACAGAGAGATAAAAAGCATAGATGTTCCAAATTAATAAGTTAGAGTCATCGATTTTGGAAAGTTTTAATAATTTCGGCCATGAACCGATTGTGACAATAAAGAATATTTTTAGTTAAAATTTGTGGGTTCATCATGTCATACAATCTAGAAAATATATTATGGAACGCTGAGTCCTGTTATGGTCTGAGAGGTGAAAGCCTGTAAGCCATCATCCGTAAACAGCTCGAGGCGATAATAGTTTTTTCTTTTTTTAAAATTTGATTTGCGTTCTCCCTGGAATAAAACGCTTCAGTCATTTATACCCAACATAATGTTTTGAAACAGTATTTATATGGTTTGTTTTAACCGAACGATATTTTGATATATTTACACATATGGAAAAATCTCATTGTCAAATAAGTTCTAAACAAGAAAACTAGGTTTTATTTTTTTATTTTTTTAATAAGAATCTCTCAAACGGAGGAATATTGAAGCTGCTTTAAGAGACATGAAGTATTTTTAAAAAACATGAAATACGACTGGAGTACCAATTTAGTTGCAATTTAACAACATAGAATATCAATGGTTAACGGACGCCAATTTTGGGTGGTCTGCATAGAACTACGAAAATTACGAGGGATACGAATCAGATTTTGTATAGGTTTTAATAACAATGTAAGCGCTTCAGCCAACTGACCTTTTTTTGGGTTCGCAACAGCAGAGGTAATATACCCTCAGGGTGCCGGTATTTTTGAAAAAAGCCCATTTGTAAGTATGTCCGGTTCGAATGCAGGGCCGCTGGATTCGAACCCGAAACCTTTATCTTACAGTGATGAGCCCCGTGTCAAACACTAAACCTTGCTGTCACCGACTCCCCTATTTTTCACGATAGTTGTGGCGTTACTGTAACTACTGCTTGTATGTACATAAAACAGCTAAATATTTTAATGTTGGAACTTCAAATATGCATACAATCTTAGGAGTCGGGATTCATGAAATTTTATACGAATTGAAAAGTGTTAATTGTAACATGAATTATTTTTTTGTATTTCTACATATGTAATAGAATTGTTTAATTATTAAAGATCAAGAAACTGCTTCGTTGACTTTACCGTCCTCGTTAACGACTACGCTATTGTAAGACAATAATGTAAGACGCTATTTCAGATATTATTACTATTAGCTCTGCGTTTTTGCACTTAAATCGATTTAGCGTCACCCAATAACGATATTCAAAATTTTCCTAATATAAAAAAAAACAGTGAAATTAACTGTCTTTGAATATGTGATCAACTAAATAAACATAAAGATAAATTACAATTAATTAAGGTTTTTAGTTGAGATGGAAAAAAAGTTAATGGCACGAGCGGATTCGAACCCACGATCTTCGGCTAGATACGCCTAGAAAAATGGCAAAAAGGAGGGAAAACTCATAAAGTGCGGATACCTTGAGTGGTAGAGCAGCCAAGCCGAAGATCGTGGGTTCGAATCCGCTCGTGCCATTAACTTTTTTTCCATCTCAACTAAAAACAATAATTAATTGTAATGTATAATTGGCCAAGTGGACCACTAAATTAGTTAATACAAAGATAAATGGATCCAATATATTTTTTACTGGTTTTTTCGTGATTTGAACGGCCGACATTTCCTTTATCTGATATTAATTAGGTTTTGTTATTAAATTAATATTATCCTTAGAGGTTTTTCAGGAAAGGTTCTTTTTTCAAAGGATCTACTTTCAGCCTATTCATCTTTCTACAATGACGTTCCACAATGGGGCGGATATATTTTCACAACTTTATTGACTATGAATTTTTCATTGTGCAACAGTGCCAACTAGAATTTTGTAACAGTGCCGTCCTTGGTTGGAGGGGCAGGTGTTGACATCGACTTCGGCCGACTCTCCATGGTGTCAGCTTGTTGGAGATACATTGAACATTTTCGTCCAATTATTATTGTGAGATTAGAAAAGATCGAGCGTCAGATTATTCCGGACGGCTAACCTTTCCCCGCCCTTGCCGCAATTTCTCGACTTGGGGGTCCATCAAATTCCAACTTTTAACGATCCCTGATGATGATATTTGCTCCTGACGCACCCTTGTGAATTGCGTACATTTGCTGATGAACTTGGCTCCAGACATAACGCGTGCTTCCATAATACCAACTCGGTCTTTTTTGAGTGCAAACCTTTATCACAATTTTTCTCCTTCTTGCAATCTCGCAAATGTGTATTTTGCAAGCCCTGCCTTGTGTATTTTATTTTTTATTTATATTTTTATTATTAACTTTATATCAATTAATCTATATATGTTAAGTGGTCATAATTGATTGCAATAATTATTTTCAATAATTTCTTTTCATCTCAACCAAGAACGTAGGTACAAATAATGATTAATTTATATTTACTAATGAAAAAATTATAAAAAAAATTTTAACCGTCAGTTTTTTTATGAAGGTAAAGTTCAATTTTAAATCTATACCTTCTCTACAATAGGAACCAGATAAAATAAAATTCAACTTACAATTTATTTTATCGCTAAATAATTTTCCCATCTCGGTAATAATTTTCTTTCAAACCATCGTACTTAATTCATTTTTAATCCATGTAGGTATTTAGTAGTCATAATTGACCTATTAATTATTTTAAATAATTAAAATGTTTATGGTGTCAGTTGAGATGGAAAAGCAACAAGTGTAGCGAGCGGGATTCGAACCCACCACGTTAGATCATAGGCGGCGAGCCCGAAGGTCGTTCGACTCCATCGCGTGATGACATCTTTTTCAGCTTCACCTCTTCCTTAAATAAAAAGCATAATTAGTTAAAATAAATCATGTTTACTCAAAATCATGGATCTATGATCTCGTATAATTTGGTTTACATTAAAATGTGTCTTTTTTTATGTAATAAAGTACCCTTTAATTAAACACAACGGTTTTCATAACGTCGGTTGTTATATAAAGAGGCAACTTTTCCGTTTTTTCTTTGTAATAATTTATTATTATTTATTACAATACAATTAACTAACACACCATTAACCACCTTTTGAATTTTCCCTCCTTTTTCCCATTTGTCAAATGTCGTGTAATCGGATTGGATTCTCGGCGACAAATGAAATAGCCACAGTGAGCTTTAGCGAAGTATACTTCATTTAAATTAATTAAATTCACTAATTTCGTGGTCCGCGTGGCCAATTAATATGTTACAGTTAATTAAGGTTTTTAGTTAAGATAAAAGATGACAATGGAACGAGGGGGATTCGAAATGACAAAAAAGGAAGGAAAATGGAAAAGGTGTGGTTCAGATGAAAAGTTAGTGCCCGAGTGAATCGAGTGGTAGAGCAGCGGCGAATCTAACCGAAGATCATGGGTTCGAATCCCGCTCGTGACACTGACTTTTTATCTCTACAAAACACCTTAATTAATTGTAATATATTAATTGGTCAAGCGGATCTGAAAATAAGAGAATTTAATAAATTATTATTTATTATTTCTTGCCCATTATTCAAAATACTTACATATAAATAGTTTTAAATAAACGACAAAATAAAAGTGGTTTTATAATGTGTTAAGGTACACTTTAATTTTGACATGGATAAGTCTTACGGCCGGGGGTCAGTTTAACACGGAAAATGTTACCACGCCCGTGCGTGTGTGTTACCACTACCGTGGGTGTGGGCAGGTGTTTTTAAAGCCGCGACGCGATTGATTCTTATGACGCGACGCGATTGATGCATGTGACGCGACGCTTATGACGCTTTTGATTCGACGCGATTGACGTCTGGGACCCGACGCGGGTGTGATGAGCTTCCAAATAAAAACGCTCCTCAAATTTAAAAAAAAAATTTTTTTTAGTTGGTGCATAAATGTGTAAATTTTTCCTTGTTTTCTTCATAATCAGTTAATTATTTGAGTAAGATACTCAATTATAGCAGTTTGGTCATTTAGATTACGTATATTCAGCGTTGTGTTTTTCTCGCATTTTTGGCATTTGGCCATCTTCAGGGGTGGACTATTATCGCCCTGACCTGTTTATAACCCTGACCAGTTTTGGCTGATGGCTTCAGACTTTCAACTTTCATTCCATCACAGGGCTCGGTATTCATTTCAACATTTCATTATATATTTTCTAGATTGTATGCCGTGCTGAATCCCGTTTTGGCAAATTTTAACGAGACATATTCTTTATTGACATCATAAATTTTTATGAGGATCATAAACTGTAAGAGGAGACAGCACACGTTTTTGCTCCTTTTAAAACAAAAGCTACGCGTTAAACATTTATGAGCATTACGTAATGAGTACATTCATCAAACCAAACCAGTCCAGATTAGCTGAGAGCGCGAATGATATAAATAACTTTCAAACTGAACCATGGTAAACACCCAGGAGTTCTGCAGAAGGGTTTCAACCCTTCGTAATTTAATGCGTCGGGGATGTTAAATGGAGAACGCGGGAAAACTCGTACTTCGAGTTAATTGTGTCCTTATTTGTCTTTATCTTTGATAAAGCGTTTAACCTCCCGGCATTCAGTCAAAGTTGGACAAGTTTGCACTTTTACTTCCCACCTGCCCGTGGAGATTAGTAACACCGCGGAAAAATCCTACCATATGCGACTGAGAAGACCAAACAAATTATTCTCTCATAATAAATTCATGGTATGCCTTCAATTAATTTATAAACAATTCAAACGTAAACTATCGCAGGGGCGTGTTTTCATTCAGTTTTAAAATCTAAAAATTTTTGGAATTATGAGTATTTGGAGATCGTGACATGATGTCTGGTGTGACGTACGTTTTAGAAGAACTGTTTCTTTATCGTGCCAACGTTTCGACCTTTATTAAGATCGTCATCAGTACTCAAAGTGTTTGTTTTCTGTGTTGATGTGTCATTGTTCTGTGGTGTATTGAGAGTTGACAGGCACTCTCAACATCAGAAGAATGACATATCTACACAGAAACGAACACTTTGAGCTCTGAAGATGATCTTAATAATGGTCGAAACGTTGCGTCGATAAAGAAACAGTTTTCTAAAACCTACTTCAACCTATTTCCAGACAGCATCTCACGGTCTTCAAATAATCATTAACTAAAGGTCACAACAGGATTTATTTATTTTAATTCTGAGGCTTACGTTTATTTTAAAACGCAAAAAGAAAGGTAGAGAATAAAAACGTACTTCCCCCTTCTTTTTTTTCGTTCTGTATCACATATATCAAACTGAAACTTCGTTATTTCACTGGATACCCTTGTTTTAAAGCGGCTTTACGACAATTTGTCGACCTCCCTTTTTCTATCTATCGTTATTTACTTGACTCATCCTCTTCCTCTCTACAACTAATCTATCCTTTCGATTCCGCCCGTGTTAACATAACAATTAATCTTAACCCCGTGAGTAAATGAGGAGGACTCGTGGAGAAAGATTAATCGTTCCTGTACAGTGGAGAGAGGCGAGTGGTAGATAAATTTTGTATAAGGCTGAAGAGGTGAAGATAAATTATTGTCCAAATTAAAGTGTATACGATAAAAGTCAGGGAAAATATGACGTTGTTTGCAACGGGATAATTTAATCTGGTGTTAATTTAAACCTTTTCGAAGTCGTCAATTGCCGCACTCTCGGACGTCTTGAGCGTTTAATTAAATCTGAAAGAGGTATTTTACAGCAACATTTTCTAGTGTAAGCGGACGTCGGCGCGGCGGCCGAATCTCAATATTCGCTTGCTTTTCTATAAGAGGCGCAGGAGATTGGTCGGCGTAAGCGCGTCACTATTTATTGTCGTGTAGAGGAAGGTAAGGTTCCAGAATTCAATAAACCAGAGATCATATTCAGTAACATTTAACGGTACCCTAATAGCTAATTAATTACTCTACAAGTCAGCCACAACTCTAAATCTGAGATGATTCTATGAACAAAGGGACGCTGACCGCGATCAGTGTCCACAGGAAATCCTTTCTCGACCTCTGACTTGGCTCGTTTGGTCGCAACGGCTGGTCCTCGCTGGCTCTGGCTGGCTGAGTCCTCTCGTGGAATCTTAGACGCTGTATGGCTGCTTCTCTCCCGGTCCTTGGTCTTGTCTGCCTGGGATGAGTCTTGGATTTTGACTGACTGGGGGTGAGTCTCTGATGTCGACAGACTTTTGATTTGCCAATCATCCCTTTTATACCGGAGTGGAAAGGACACTCAAAATTCGGGGGAGTTCTCACGCCGCGACGGTGGTCTAGTACAAGATTGACGCATCACCAATTTACGATGTCTCCCGTTCTTACCTGTCTTCCTGTCTCCATTTCCAAGCTACATTTGCAAGATGTGTCATGTCGTTCCCTCCAGAGTACAACCTTTGGCCCTTTTCTTCGTTTACATATTTTGTTCTTATAATTTAACTTATCGCCAAGACGGGGGCTCGTGCCATTGATTTTTTTATCTCAACTAAAAATCTAAATTAATTGTTTAATTATTAATTTATTTCTCGCTTCAAAGAGATCGTTTTTTTTCAGTAAGCGCTCTGATTAAATAATCATTACAATGATCCAAGGCTCTAAAAAATAAAATATCTCGCTTTAATAACTCAGAGGATAATCTTGGGTTTGAATGTTGGTAAAATTATGATAGATTTGGTCACACTCAATGTCCTGATCCAAGGGTGTCTATCTCAGGGGCTGAGTCTAGCCCTATCCCTATAGTCTATATAGCTGTTATCCGGCTGAGTTGCCAGTGTCCCCTTAAGCTAGATGCTCAATAGATTTAAATTGCTAGGTCATATCGTCCCCTAACGCCCGCAAAATATAATCCTAAAACAGACTTCTAGAAAATTAATCGCAAAAATAAATAAATTCACACTTATATATATTGCACTCATTCCGGTCGAGTACTCAATATTCGTACAATAATAGCAATCCAATGTAAATTTGCGTCGTACTTTTATTAATATTACGCCATCGACTCTAAACACACATTGCAAGAGAGGCGATGGTGATGCTATATTTCGCTATCACCCCATTACTACTCCCGGTAATAAATACACATACTCAGAAATCGAAACGAGTCCAGAAAGCTGGCGACATGCCTACACGCTCTTTATGTGGATCCAAGGCATGACACTAAGCTCTCTTATGTAGGACACATGGAGCAATCTTGCGCTGCATTCAGGCCCGTGTGTCAACGGCGAAAGATGTTGATTCTGTTACAATTTTTTTCCCACGTTCATTATTTTCTTAAGTTGTAATATCTATTTTATAAGATCTCAAAACGTAAATAATAGAAATATGTAATAGAGGTAGGGAAATTAAATTAACTGTTTAAAATAGCCTTCTTGGAAACGGTTTGATGAAACCCAGTTTAAACCATCATTGTAACAACCTTTCTTTCTCTATTTAGCTTCTTTCTCTATATCTCACATTTTTCTAAAATTTACGTTAGTAAGGTGTTTAGTGTACCATACTATAAGCTGAAAAGGGTCTATGAAATACACGTGCACATCAGTTAACATATCCCAGGAGGTACCGGTGTCGTAAGTGCTTGTACCCTTGCTAAATGTCTAAATGGGTATGTGTGGGTAATTTTTTTTTAATGGCTTTATGTTTAAGCATATTAATCAATGACAATGTTATAAGTATTGTTTTTATTGGAGAGGGGGATTAACGTGACAAAGGCTAGAGGGGACGGCGGGAATTGAACTCACGAGTCTCTCACGCTAACCACTCGGCTACATAGCGCTAACCACTCGGCTACATAGGCCCGGTATCGTATGTTTCAACTTGCTGTATCCGATCATTAATCATTTCTTTTTTCAAAGCTGAAAGATAAATTATGGTGAAAATCGAATTTAAACACTCAGTATGCAAACGAAAAACAAACATCTTTTTCGATAGTAGAAATATAGACGTTCTTTTTCATCTGTGTCAGCCTCGAGCATTCAAGGTCGGCCCAGTTTGATTTTTTAGACCAAGGATGTGAATACTAGTGGAACGATTGATCCATTTTCGAAAGTGATTTCTCTCTAAAAAAATTTAATGACCCCAAACTGTTTATAAGGCAGTGTATTTTTAATATATCTAGTTTTTTAGATAGCTGTATTCCAAATATTCCAAAATAAATAAATTCTTCACACTATTGAATTGCAGTATTCAAATATATTTTAATCAGTTGAAGTAGTATGTTCAAAATAGTGCTCCGGGTAAGTCGTAAAAATAAAACTTTCGTTTTGTACTGGGCCGTTTTGTACGTGTAGACGTGACACATTAGTGGGATTGGTATCGAACCCCTCGAATGAGTTGGGAAAACGGGAGATCTAATTTGATTCAAACAGAAACCAGGCAGAGTCGATAAGATGAAAATTGGGTCGACGGTCGTAGTGCTAAAATCCGGCCGAGATGGCAATCTTACAAACGGCCGTATATCCAAAAAGGAGTCCCAAAAGGATCAGCACTGGCTAATCGCCAATCGAGGAGCGGTTTTGCAAAGAAAACCAACCCTTAAGGGTTTTCACCTCGACCTCATTATTCCGCAAACAATTGAGATGGGCTTTGCCGGATTCAAACAGGAGGATCAACCGCAGTTTAACGATGACAACAAAGTACAACAGACAAACGGTAAAAGGCGTAAAAAATGGAATAATCTCAAATCCGGCCGTAAAATAATAACCAAAAATTAATTCACTATTTTTCGTGGTCCGCTTGACCAATTAATACATGACATTTCATTAAGGTGGATGAAAAAAAAGAATATTAAATTAATTAAATGTAATCTACTAATTGATCAAGCGGACCACGAAAATAGTGAATTAATGAATTAAAAATAAAGTAGGTTTCAGTTCGCCATTTCAATTGTCGTCGAGAATCCAAACCGATTACACGACATTTGAAAATTGGCAAAAAGGAGGAAAAGGCAAAAAAGGTGGGTTTGAGATGGAAAGTTGGTTTCCGAGTGGAGTTCAAGTGGTAAAGCAGCGGCGTATCTAGCCGAAGGTCGTGGCTTCGAATCCCGCTTGTGACACCGACTTTCTTGTCCCAACCAACACCTCAATTAATTTAAAAAGAAGATTATATCAAATATTAACAGGTTATCCACTAGTGCCATTGACTTTTTTATCTCAACTCAAAACTTAAATTAATTGTAATATATCTAATACGTTTTGAAATAGTAAAGTACATAAGTGTTAGTACATGCCCTATTATGATTTATGTTATACAGATAAATTACAAAGCATACATCTCCAGGTACAATTAGATAACAGATTTTTAAAATATCGTAGACTTTTTTTTTAAAATCTCTTACTTTATGCAACGATATGGATTAATGGAGAAAAACCAACACATTGGTTAAATAAACGAATTTACTTTTCTTTCCATCTTCATTTCACCATAATTTTCATCAGGAGTGGCATGTGTCGATGTGAATCAACTTTCTTTCCTAATATTTTTGTGTGAAAAACTTTGTTTAGTTTAGTTTAGAAGTTAAGACATATTAACAAAATATAATTTTGTTTTAGTGATTTAGTTATAATATGGATGGACGGGAGGATCATATTTTTTATGCATCATGCGCGTGACAAACTCAAGTTGGTGCATCAGGGATGGCAATTGTCTCGTCCATTCTGGTACAACTCGGCAACGGGAAAACAACGCATTTTTTTATACGTTGCAATGGGACAGCCGTTTTTCAGAATTGACAAATGTCAGCTGCAATGATTTACCGATCCTACTGCCGTGGTATATTAATGATCGGACGTGGGGCATACCGCAGGAATAACAAAGCGCCAGAAATGAAATACGGTTTAGCACCATATTCTTAAAAGGTTCTGAAACGTTCCCAGACTTGTTCAGAGGATAGATAATAGGATTTGCGTTACGATTTTCCCCTGGTGGAAAGCGGCAAATGTAGAACGTTTAAATCCGGAAAGAATGCTCTGAAATTTTGGCACGGTACGAGGCTTTGTTCGTCAACCCACTTATCACCCTTATATTTTACACACATATTTTATATAATATGCTAATATATAATGATATACGGTGTGACTCACCTATCTTGGGCCGTGCTTTCACAGAATGTGGTTTCTTTGCATATAATTTACTTATTTTTCCTTCTTACGTGCAACACAGGTGTTTTTGGACGCTAACGATAGCTAGTTATTCATATGACAATTTTATAAATTTTTAAAAATAAATTCAACGGCTCATCAGTACATTTAGATTTAAAATAGAGTTGGAAATTTTGGAGCACATCGAAAAAAAGAAATTCGCGGTTTTACTTGATAAATTACTTCGCTTAATGTGAAATCGAAACCATGCAACGAGAAAAGATTTGTTAACATGTTCTCGAAGTCTAAAAGCTTTCGATTCTGTGCCTCACTCTTCCCTCTTCTCCCTAAAAACTAGAATCTTTTTCCTTCTCCACCAGCATCATCCGTTGGTTCCAATCGCAATTTACGAAACGCCACCAAGCTGTCTCCCTTCCCGATGGCCTCCCTCCGATTAAAATTTGGGGTGCTCCAAGGATCTAGCAATTCTCAGATCCTTTTTCCCGTTTATATCAACGACCTGTCTATGATTCCCAAATACACATATCTTTCCACTCTTACGATCTTCACCCGACAATTCTCAAAATCCAAAAAGTCTTAAACTCCATCAACGAATGGGCACATAAAAAGTCTTCAATCCGTTCAAATCCCCTGCCTTAATTGTAAGGTCCGGACAACTCCTCAATTCTCTCTCATGCTAAAGAACCGTCCCATTCCGTTCTCGTCTTCAGTTAACAATCCTGGTTACTAACAAATCGTGATTTAGAAAGTTGAGCCAGTCTTCATCAAAACCTACAACCGTTCGATTTCCCCTTTTTTCGTAATATTTTCATGGCAGAAGGTCGTGGGTTCGAATCCCGCTTGTGACACTAATTTTTTATTTCAACCAAAAACCTTAGATAAAATAATTTAATTGGAATATCATATTATGTCTACTAAGCAAATGTAAGATAATTTTATAGTAGTTTGTGGGTTCTGTGTATATGTATTTATATTTAATTAATTTAATTTGATTTATTAAATTAACTAGGGACTCATACTTAGACTTATTTATTCGTATCAGAATATTCCAATATATGCGTAGTGAATGAGGGGTGTTGTCCTGGAATGAATGTGTAAAAAAATTAATTAACGTTGAAAGAAAATAAATACTGGCGGGTTTATTAGTTTGCGCCATCATCAGTGAGTAACATGAGTGAGCAATGCCGAAACGGTTGAGTAGGTGATCGTACGCTGGGCGAACGTAAGTTCACCGATTCGCCGACCAACATCCAGCATGAATGTTTTCACCAAAATGTCTTGACTTTTGTCTTGAAAATGCCCTCTTTTTGGCAAAAGGAATTTTGGTATTTGTTTATGCAATGTTTAGAGAATACGAGAGGCAATGAGTTATTATTTTAATTTAACCTTTAAGCAGAAGAAATATATAGTAGCCTAGATTTTGCAGTACCCCTGGGATATATCTGAATTTGATTCATTTTTTTTTATAGTTCATGAATTATGAAAAATAAATTAAAGTGTTCATACATATACACGAGATCAAGTCAGTGAAGTAAAACACCATCCTAAATTGATTTTTTCCTATTCGCCCCGTCGGTAACTGTTTAGATTCTTTATCTCACAGACAAAAGGAAACTGTGTCTGAGCCGCGATATTTTAGGCATGGTAGAAAAAAAGTCACTAATCACCTAGGTTGAGACAGGACAGTTTAACAACGCCAGCGATCCAGAAATACGATGTCTCATTAGCCGGGAGGAGCATCCAGGAACCCTTTGAAAGTGTGCGTGTGGCCATCTCCTCCCTTAGCCGGAGTTATTTATGCGCTACCTATGTCTGTAAAGTTCGGCCTACGCTTGTAGCCCCTGTTTGAGAAATAAACGTTTTGTCCTTGTCCCTATAAAAACTTTTTTTAAACCGTTAAGTTGTTGGAAAAGATTGGAATTTTGTCAGACGTTTGTTACACCCGAGTCGATCTTAAACAGGTCTGATGTTTCGTAAACCTTTTCCTAGTAGCTGACACAGTGCACCTTTAAATCCTATAAAATGTCTAAACACAAATAAACGTTTTAGATGTTCGGGTTGTCTGTGGACGTACATTTATCACTTAAACTATCTGAAAAGTATATGTAAAAATTAATTTGTCACCAGTTCTTATGGCCTGCTCTTTAGATTTTCAATCATAGAGTAAATTCGTTTATTTTATCTATAATATATAATAATATTGATTAAATATATGTTGATTTTCAATGATTTTCATATCGCATTGTTTTCGGTCATTTTCTTAAGAAACAGTCAGTCTCTCTCCCTGCTTATAACCCTGACGCACCAATGTATACATTTCAAAGTAATAGCGAAAACGTAATTTATTAACATAATATTAATAAAACATTAATTTTATATGCTAATTAATTATTCTTTTTTTTAGGTTTTTGGTTGAGATGAAAAATCTAGTGTCACGAGCGGGATCGAACCCACGACCTTCGATTAAATACGTCTCCAACCACCTGAACTATCGTGACTTCAATACTTCGGACAGTTACTCCTTATCTCAACCTACAACCTTTCGAATTTTCCCCCTTTTTGTCATATTTTCATAGCCAAAGGTCGTGGGTTCGATTCCCGCTCGTGACAGTAATTTTACATCTCATCCAAAAACCTAAGATAAAATAAATTAATTGCAATAGATGTTATCGCTATTAAGTAAGTAATGATAATTACCATTAAGTATAAGATAATTTTATAATAGTCGTCATCGTCAGTAGTAACCTTGGGTTGCCCCTCCTTTTTTATACATCCGGGACGAAACATTAAATTCGGCAAAACGACAAAACGTGCCTGACAAATCAGAAAACATTAAGGATTAGCGGGTCAAAATTATCGGCAATCCAGTCAAACTGGATTTATAATTCAGTTAGGTCTCAAAAAAATAAATAAATAAATAAAATAATAATAATGCCGATTCCTGCGTGCGTACATTGCAGTAATAGGTAATTTATTTGTTCGAATTATTCACTCTTGTTCTGGAACATTTAAACATGTGCAACCAATCAAAGTGTTCGAAAACTTGCAGGCCAACAAATAAAACTTTCAAAGCGAAGGGACGGTAGTACAGAGTTTGTCGGTTCGGTGCCTTTGTCGCGTTAAAAACACGTCAAGCTGTTTGTGCGAGTTTGACGAATCAGTTTACTTTTGATGTATGAACAGAACGAAAATTTGAAACGAATTATATTGATCTCGGTGTGGTTTGTATGAAAAACCAATTAAGTTGTTACATGCTAAGGTTTCGACCTATTTTCAGGTCATCATCATTCAGCTAAACCATAAATAAAAGGTTTCGAATTTCTTTGAAGACTAATTCAGTCCCAACATTGACACGGTTTTTTTTTCATTCAGATGATAGCAATTTAAACAGAAATATGAAATTTAGTGGGAAGTGTCAAGCGTACCTTCTTTTAATTAGCATAACAATGCTGACGGTTTGCCAGTTAAAATCAATTTGATTGATGTATTTGATTGAGTACAAAAAAAGAAGCAAAACGCAAAGATCGAAGCTTTCGCCATGAAATAAATAAAACGTTTAATTTACGCAATTAAAATATGGTGAGGGATTGTGTTGAGATCTGGGAGGTGATAAACCTGTTGCATGTCTCTGATATCCTTGCCTCCCCACGCTTCCCGGTCCAAATCACCGTTCCCATGTTTTTTGTGTTAATATAATAACGCCATGACGGTTTTTTTTACCAGGAAATTAATAATATTGTTTTAGGGTATTTTTAGAAACATTTTGAAAGTTCAAATAATTGAATATCGTTGAGGAATGGAAGTATTTTTATCTTGAATTTGTATGTATTAAATGCAAAAACGGTTTGGCCTTGGGTTGTTCCATAATTAATTAGGTTAATTGGATGTTCTAGTGTAGGGTTCTGCTTTGAACTCCATTCCAAGCGTGAAATTATTTCTCAAACACGTAGCCACGACAAACGAGAACCGACGACGACTCCGTCGAAAGGAGATCTTCGATCCGTAGGAATCAATTAATTGACTCGATTCCCAGGGTGCGATATCAATCCCTCGGGCTTTTACCGCCTCTGTGTTCACATGGGCAAACTTCGCTACGAGGATCGATGACTGCCAAGTTTTAATGGCCCGGCCTAATGGGCTACGGTTACGGAATTTGCAGTGTGGTGCCTCAGGAGTTATTTTCTGATTTGATGGAACTCAATTTGGCCTGTTTGCAGTAAACACGATTTCCACCCTCTCTCGGCAACGCCCAACGAGTATTACTGAGTTATGGTCCATTTTGACGACAATTCTAGCAATCCCTTTCGTTCATAAGCGCGAAAATTGCGTTCGCACATTCCCATATCTCAAACGTCATGGGCAAAATCACTATTATTTTCTTGATTTATCCCCATAAACAAGCTTTTGCGTTAGACCAGGCCGGTGTGCACAATTTACCATCAGCACCGATTGACATAAAACGTCTACAAGCTATCGAGAGACCTGACCTAGTCAGATTACTATAATAATAAACCCCAAAGGTTTGCCGACAGCATAGTCTAGAATTTTACATTCTATACCACAAAATGAAATTATTAATTAGCTTAAACTACAAAAGGTACAAGGGAAGGGACCTATGGTCCAACTATCCATGTTGATTAATTGAATGAAGTTAGTTATATGGTCAATCGTACCACGAAATTTAATAGATTTTAATGTACAACAGCTAGGTTGTACCAGAGATTGTATGGACATAGACAATCTCTGGTACAACCTAGCTGTTGTACATTAAAATATATTAAATTTCCTGGTCCGATTGACCATATAACTTCATTCAATTAATTAATCTTTATGTAAGGTATTGGTTGAAATGAAAAAAAAAATAGTGCAACGTGCGGAATTCGAACCCACAATCTTCCGCTCAATACGCCTCTGTTCTAACCACTTGAGTTATCGTGATCCTCTCGGACACCAACTCCCCATCTCCAGCTCGATTGATAGAGTAGCGGCGTATTGAGCCGAAGATCGTGGGTTCGAATCCCGCTCGTGACACTTTTTTTTTTCATTTGAACCAATAACTTACATAAAGATTAATTTTTGAAAATTTTAAATTAAAATCTATTTAAGGAAAAGTCGGCATTTGGCAATAATTAATTCTTTATAATCAGAAACACAGCCATTTTATTTACGCAAATTAAAATAGAAGTTCATTCTGAACGTTACGACGTCTGTCTCGATCCAGAAAGAGTGTTAAAAAAATTTAAGACAAAACTTGCCTAAGCCTAAAAATTGTCTAAACAAAACTATAAGAGTTCTAATTTTCTCAATCATAGAATAAATTCATCAACGAGACAAAGAGAGAAAACGATGACGATAAATCCTCCTATAGCAAATATCATTTTATTTTATTTATTTTGGCATATCAGGTTTTACTGAAAAGCAAGAAAAACCATTTTGCGATTTTCCAACGGAATAATTAAAAATATTGCCTGTAAAATAGCTAAACGTACACATTATCTAATGTATTCCTATATATAGCATAACCGTAATCAATACAGTGCCAAAGGTAAATATACACGTCATGGCCCATGATGATTAATACCATTGTGGTCTGTGTATACAATGACCTGTGCAAAAGTGTTTACTATCGTATAATCGAACCTATCTAGGTAAGCTGTATGGGTTTAACCCTTCCTATAACGGCAGTTTAATGCAAACTAATCTAATCGAGTGAATGCCGTGTTGTTTCATGTTTATTTTAACATAAATCAGGCATTTACATTTTCCGAAATGAGATGGAGCTTCCTCTCTTATTGTCCCTCTCCCTTGCTCACTTTATCTACATAATTATTACCTGTAACAATTATCGCTTCGTTTCTGATGCGAGTCAAAATATAGTCATTTGTTGTTTATAATCGAAAACAGAACTATATTTGGAAGGGTAAAGAGTGTCGTTTATTTATGATATTATCTTAAGTAATCTGTTCCGGCTTGTTAAATTTTTAAAATTTAAGAAACAGTCTTTTCTTTAGAGTGAACATCGATTCGTCAGTCCTTTGAATGTATGGAAGAAGGTTTCCTTCAGCGTTTGTGCAAGGACGTTAGACTCTATAATGACGTCATAATCCGAGTCCCAAAGTTTCTGGACAAAATACAAGCGATGCACCTTAAATTGTTTAGTTAGTTTAAACTGAAGTTAGTTGTTAGTCCTGAGTTCGCCTCTAATTTTATTTTTTTGAAAAAGCTAAAACCCTTCCCAGATTTCGGAAATAGGAATTTTGGATTTTCCTGACCGTACAATAAACGATTCGGCTCCTCGTGAAAATTACGCCGTCGGTTTCTTGGTGATGGAACAGCAGCTGATTCCTTATCACCTCATAATGCGAGCAACATGAATAAATGTTTTGTGGAAATTGTCCAGTGAAAAGTTGTCATTCGGCTGAAATTTTTTACTTGGTATTCAGGGAACAGAACCGTGATTTTTTCGAGCTTACGATGTCCAGCGCTCTCTTGGGAAGGTGGTAGTTAGGAAGGTTTAGGACCCCGGAGACATAGGAAGTATATAAATTGAAACAAAAGTTCAACTGATGGCTCGAGATAGATTATGTATTTAGCGGTGACAGAAGGAAGATGATAAATTTTAAGGATAAAATAAAATTGTAGAGATTCAACTGTTACATAGCGTTGGAAACCCCAAGTCTGGGAAGCTTAGGACACAATGGAGCGCGGCAAACAGCCAAAAACAGGTTGTATTTGCTGCACCCCAGGATAAGATTATTGGAAATGAATTTATTTCAGGCGGGAGGCCTTAAAGTACCAACGTTATTATTAGCCGCAAGCCTCCCCTATGAAAAACCATAATTTTGGAATTTTTTTATGTTGACCGAAAGATTCCATTTATTAAGTAACAATCTAAAGCATTAAGATTTTCTTGCAGAGTAGCCGGTGAGTCTGACAGAATTACAATATCGTCCGCGTACAAAAGAATCTTTATTTCGATATTTGCGTAGTGTATACCGTATTCGAGACAATCAGGGAGATCGTTGAGGACAAAGGAGAATAATGAGGGACTCAAGTTACATACCTGTCTAAAACCCCCGAGCGCACGTCAAAATATCTCGCGATACCCCCCTCTCCAACGATTTATTTTTAGCGGTCCAATTAATTAATTGGCAAATTACCTATTTAAATTAATTACACTTTTTCATCTCAACCAAGATCTTACATAAAAATTATAATTAATTCTAATATACCTGTTAAATGTATGTCTAGTATTGTTTATATTTAATATTAAAGTTAAATCACATATACTCGTGTTCTAAATATTCACCAACAATGTATGCGATTACCTTATATATAAAATATTTTCAGCTAAGATAAGAGCTATCGATAAGAGATCCTGGCGCTCGTGAGGGATGTAATGTTTTTGTTGAACTCTTTGGACTAGCAGTTGAAAGGCGTTCGTGCCTGTTTGATGGTCCACCTCCCACGTCCTCCGATAATTAACCGTCGGGTCTGTTCTTTACGGTCTTCCTGAAACCGCACTGACCTCATTGTCCGGCGTGAAACAATCGAGGGGGGATTATCAATTTAATTTCCCGGTAAAGGTGGACTTGCTGCGCTGATTCAGCCGAAAAGGGTTAATAATTTAATCCTTATTAGAGCTGTTAAACGGGAGAGCACAATGAAATGAATGTTGTATTGTCGTCGGCTATAAACCCAACATATTAGCCAGCATTAACTCCACCCCGCAGACCCATCGCCCTCGACCCCCGAGGCACCACCTGTCTTCATTATCCAAGGTTCTGAAATATTTATGGCAGAAATAAGGTGCACTAAACTTTATTAATGATTAAATATCGTTTGCAAATGGTAGCTATTGAAAGTTTAAAGATCCAGTTCATTGATATAAATTCAGTTGTTACTGATAAAAACAGTAATGACATTTCAGATTAGCCGCACTGGACAAAGCTCTCAAACTAATGGGCTTTCTTCATCCAACTTTAATTTATAATAAATAATGACCAGTTTGTTCAGATATGCAACAAACTTTTGTCATGCAACGTCACTCCTAGTCATACTTGACGCCACATTGAAACGATGACACTGTATATTTCTAATTTTAATATACGAACCGCCCAAGCGAGTCTATTCTCTAACTCAAGTAAGGGAATTAGGAAGCTGATAGGTATCCTGACAGGCCACTGCCCACTGAGAAGTCACCTTTCCGTAATGAGAATTATACCAGATCCCTATTGCCAGTTTTGCGAAATAAAAAAAGAAACGGTATGCCAGGTCTAGATATGAAATCTTTGAAGGAGAGGACATCACCGAATCACTCCCAGAGTTAAAATGGTCCAAAACCTTGGGGTTTGTGAATAAGTCCAATAAGTTTGTGCAGGACCCGAGAGCCGACCAAGTCACAGACCTTTTAGGGATGGTGTACTAGTCTACCCAGGCATTTATCCCCTCGGCTCTTGGTCGCCCTGACTTCTTTATAGATATATAATATCGTACTGTGACTTAAGAGTAAGACTTCCGCATCACATCAAAGGCATGCTGCGCAGTTACGTACGTAATGGTCCTCCTAGCTTGTCTGGACGTTACTGCACTGGTCTATTATTAACTGTTTTCGTTAGATGTACGATTATACATGCCCAAAGGAGAAAACTGTACACCACCATTGTCATTGATTTTTTGGTTTTATTATTATTATTTACTATATATAGATAGTCCTCACTATAATTTTTTCGTACACACTACTTACGCCAACAGTGGTTACATATTCCCGAGGAGGTCTTTAGTGTGGCCCACAAATCGAAAGTTAAAAAGGTCCTTTAACTCGCTTTTTACTCCAACCCCCGAATCATCACTGATCTGCAAAGTCAAGACTGCTAAAACGGCGAAACGGGCGAGCATGATGGGGGGATAAGGATTTTTAATTTGCAAGTTGCATGCAATGATGTAAGAAGAACTGATGGTTGGCGCGGCGTAATGTTCCTCCTACGATGTACACATGCGTGCCTTGTCCTGTTACGCTACGTTACTGGACCCACTTTTCCCAACCCAAGTATACTGGTTTTACCTAGTTGGTTGTATGTTGTCATATCTTGTTGAACTCTAAGTTTGATTATTCAGCAATCGCGAACTGCGATCTGGTGTTGTAGGTTTCAGAAAAAATTGTCTTTATCGTACCTATGGTTCGATTTCTTAAGATCATCTTGAGACCTCAAAGTGTGTAATTTTGTTATTCTTGTGTGTCGTGTTGAGTTAGAGTGCCTTCTCACGCCCTGAGGCACAACGGCACAATTTCACAGAAGACAAACATTTTGAGCTCTGAAGATGATCTCAATAAAGATCGAAACGTTGGCACGATAAAGAAAATGTTTTTCTGAAACCTACATTACACCAGACCGCATCTCACGATTTCTGAATAATTCTCGATTAACGGTCACTAATCACTACACATTTCTACACAAGAAGAACCAAGAAAATGGATTTTATGAACAAATCTCAACTCCATATGGCCACGAAGGTCTAAGTTTGATTTTTAAAATGTTTAAGCTGAACACACAATGAAAATTGTTTTTCCAGAATGGGAATTGCGGCAAGTTGCCAAATCACGTCTCTGCCATCATTCTTAAAGGTCAAATTATTAAGTGTAAGAAAGGCAAAGTTGGCATCTTTTAAATAAACGTCGAATTTGACGCCGCAGCTTCGTTAAAAACATCGTTAAGTAGATGCCTGTAATCCTAATCCAACCATAACACTGCAATAGGACCTTTAACAAATAAAACCCTCGCGCATTAAAATAGTTGTGCTCGACCAGAGTGGGACTTCCCTGAATTTGGAACTGTTCCAGGGGGATGAAATACAGCCCCGGTTGGGAAACTGTCCGACATTTATGCCAGCGATTCCGTTGACAAATCGTTGATATACGATCCACTCTTCCATTCTGAGCATAAGCGTTTTATGTGTTATTTTGGCTTTTAAATCGTAATTATCGTCCGGATTTGTGGGCCGAATTGATTTCAGATCGAGAGACAGGAAGGATTTAATTATGCGCCGGCTGTGGAATCAGTGCGGATTTATTCGTGTAAATAAAATGGCCAGAGTAATACAATCGTACAACAGCGTATTAATGTTAATTGTATGCTGTTTAGATTTAAAGTAGCCCTTGCTCGCTTGGGGAATGTGCGGTTTGTTACCACTCTTGCTAACACCTTTACACCGAAAGTTGTACCCCACGCATACGCCCCCTTCTCACCATCTGCTTCCAGTGATTACGAAGTTCCCGTTATTAAGACTTTAACTCGAAAACTACACTGGGATCTGTCTCCAGGGTGGCGGTCGTTACGTGGGTACAGTTTTTTTGGCCATATTTTACCCTTCGTTGGGCTAGTCTACAATTTACTTTCTGACAGCATGAACTCGTAATACAGTTCAGCGAGGGTCAAATTATCTCGTAAAAAGTACAATTACTTACAGCTGCATATAGCATTGTTGAACAATTATTTTCCCCGCTTCAAGCAGATTATGGCGAAACTATGTTAATTACAAACTTTTGCAAACTTTTATTTTTTTTCTTGTATTGCGATTTATTTTAATAGTACTTCTTTTGATTTGTATACTAGTTGACTAACTTTTGGTTAATATTCTCAAATTATTTATTATTCATGACCAAATTAACAGATTTGAAGTGCTTCGTTTCTAAGTTTCCTTTCAGTACTTTCCAACCCTTCGGTAGGAAGTCTATTGCCTTTAAGGTTCAATATACCACACCCCTTGAGGAGACATTTAAGCAAAAGTCAATTTCATTCATATAAAAAAAAATTAAGTTAATGAAAGCAATCGTGTATAAACATACTGTATACATGTAAAAATTGAGCACACAAATGTGGTTTATTATATCATTTTTATGGATTAAGCTCTGTCCATTGGGCGAGACTTCCTGTGTGAACAGAGGAACGACTTCTGAAATAATTACTGACAAAGTGAAAAATCATCGTTTCTTATGATCAGTAAATTACACCATTCATTAGTTATACTTTGAAATGTAAAATCAGGATTACAACTGCGATTCTGTGTTTATTAAGCCGTTAAGTTGCTAAGCACCTTTGTTTTCACAAGAATGACTTCTCGTTGAAGGAATAACCATTTATATTCTGAAAACTAAAGGTTATAAATTATATTAATCCATCATAACTTACGGTATTAATTATTTCAATTAATTATACGTTTTATCTAACTTCTTGGTTAATTTGAAAAAGTTAGCGTCACGGGCGGGATACGAACCGCCGACCTCGGTTTTTTCTTTATCTTGCCAATGTTTCTATCTTTATTGAGATCATCTTTAGAGCTCAAAGTGGTTGTCTTCTGTGAACTTGTGACATTCTTGCGTGTGGTATTGAGAGTGCACGACACGCAAGAATGGCACAAGTACACAGAACACAAACCACTTTGAGCCCTGAAGATGATCTCAATAAAGATAGAAACATTGGTAAGATAAAGAAATTGTTTTTCTTAAAGCTACATCACACCAGACCGCATCTCAAGATATAATCAATAATCGTCGATTAACAGTCACTAATCTCTACACATTTCTACTCGAAAAAAACATAAAATATTTAATATCTCCGAAAGAGTTGAGAATTTTCCTTTTAAACGAAGGTCGCGAACGCAGAGGTTATATAGCAACCATCGGGGTGCGGTGATTTTGAAAGAATATACCATTTGTACGTCGGGTTCGAATGCAGGGCCCCCGGATTCGAACTCAGGACCTTTACGTTACAGTGATGAACGTCATAGCAACCCATCGTAGCCTCCGACACCCACGTACCAGTGTTCATACGAATTCTTTTGTTGCTTTTGGGTTGTAGAAGCATGTGACAAAATTTTTCGTTCGAGTAGTGAATCACCTCGTTTAAGAAAGGCACACGAAAAAATAAATACAAAATTAAGATATGCAAATGTATAAAATCCATGATAATTACGGGCAAAGCTCGGTTCGAGGCCAAGTATTTAGGATTTCCGATTGGTTGCCATGCTGATGGGTCTGAGTACCGTCATAGTCTATGGGGGTTGAGAACAATTTAAAAAATCTATTGTGAAGAGATTTGTCCCTCGTCCACGATAGGTTGACGTTAAGCTGTTCTGTAGGCAGGAATCAAATTAGTGGATCTGAAGAATCATTCTGATATACCAAACCATCAGCCTGGCCTATGGGTTTTCAAAACGATAAATTTATAGTTTTTCGTGACATCTTGGAGGATGCAATTTCGAAAGCAGAGGATGCCTTTCAATTACGTGATGATTTCGGAATTTAATGAGTCATAATGGTCAAAGGCAGGTTGTAGAAGACTGATGCAGCAAGAAAGAATCCTTTTAAACATATTCTTTTATTCTTTTATTTTTTTATTTTATGACGCCAATCAACACTCCATGACAGGATTTATGGTTGACAGTTCAGGTGAGGTAAGCCCTTCTAAGGCACAACCGATTTCAAACTTTTGTCCGGTATAAAGAATGCGTATGTTTAAATTTAATTCCCCTTAAAACATCGTTCGATTCGATTCTCTGAGACAAGAACTAATGGTTTTTCCTCTTCTCAGGCCTTCCGAGGCCGAAAATACACTCGTTCCGCGTTAAAAGTTGTAAAGATTAGTTTGGCTCGTCCACCCGACCGAAACTAATATTCTGGTCTGAAACCGTTCCATTGTTTCGGCCGGTTGCGCACTTGGACGGCCCCTGAATTATTTTTTCTGCGACTTTGGCAGGTCGAACAAGGAACTTGTCTGGTCGAAGCATCCACAGTCCAGTGTGCAGACACTGAAAAAATAAGAAAATTCAAGCTGATTTATTGACCTGTTCTAATTTTTAAAATCGCAAATGCAAAATAGACCTGTCATACGGAGAGGAAAAACAATTTCAGGAAAGAACTAATCTTTTCAAGTTCTGCAGTGGCAGTTGAAAAATAGCAAAAAAGGAGGGAAAATTCAAGAGACGGAGTTGAGATAGGAAGTTGTCTCCGTGTCCCGGTTACGATAGCTCAAGTGGTAGAGCAGCGGCGTATCAAGCCGAAGATCGTGGGTTCGAATCCCGCTCGTGCCATTGACGTTTTTTATCTCCACTAAAAACCTTAATTAATTGTTATGCTGTGACATCATCTATGAATTGGATCGGTAGAATGTTAACCCAGTACACTCATCTGGTTCATATTTTCTTATTAAAAACGTTCTGCTTCTGTAAATCAACTTATTAGCATGTCGGAAGATGTGCATGGTCAATATGTTGCATATCAAATTAGGTGAAGTTAAATTACTATCTACCAGTAATTGAAGTGTTGACTGTTATGAATGTATAACGTACATGGCATAGATGGAGATCTACAGGGAATTTTCCGGGTATAGTATCCAGCGCCCTTTAAGAGCCATATTTAACTAATAAATAAAAAGTACATCTTTTGCTTTTGACTTTTTTATTTATTTTAATTTTATCCCTCTAAGTGAGTTTAAATCGAATTCCATTGCCCACCATTGGTTTTGAGTGTTATCATGTATCTGACTTGGAATCCCCATACTAGACTGAAAAGACAAGAAACAAACCAACATTCCAAATGATTAAAAAGACAACAACAAACTATCAAAGTTAAACATTGTAAACAAACTTTCAATTTCGAAGACAATGAAAAGGCCTGTCGGAAGGTGCTGGTGTGTGGCCTCAGCCAAGGATCCCAATTCCAATGTCTTCATTTCTTCCCTCCAACGAAATCTTTTTTTCGTTTCAAATCGAACGATTCATAACGACCTACCCCTGTCGTATATGATTTCATCAAACCCACATTAAATATTGCATCAAACCCTAAGAATTCACCAAATCCGCTAGTACCACAGTTATCACTTCTAGCCGTACCAGAAAATCCTCCAAAACGATTGAAGCGAAAGTGGCCCATAGGGCTTGACAGCTACTTTCTTTTATCGAGAAAGAGTATCGTGAAAAAAATGCCAGAGGCGACGGCGGGAATCAAACCCACGACGTCGCGGTCTACGAGCCGAGTGTCTTTCACAATAACCACTCAGACGAAGTTTCAGTGTGAAGGATTTTGGATTTATATAACCTCAAATCCGCACGTGCATGTCAGCATATGCTGTATTAGTATTTTTTTAGTCCACCGGCAATTCTACATTACAATTTATAATAAATTCCGGTACACCTCGAGACGTTTGCAGTCCGGGGTCAGACCTCGGTCTTACCCGTCTGGCCACCTAGGTCAAGCTCGGGTGCGGCGAGTAGCTGGAACATTTCAACACTCAATGCAGTTCCTAGATCCTAAACCATTAACGCTGTCACTCATTCTTATATACGTTCTTTCATATTTACCAATCACTGAATTAGAATATTGATATTCCATCACCCTTTACTCCTATTATATAACTAATCTAAATTGAGGATCGTTGAGCAGCCATCGGCCTTTTAGTAGACATTCACGCCAATAAATTCATTCACAGGGTAGTCTGTAGGTAGTACTATACGGTACAAAACAATTCTGTTAGGAGGTTGGAAGTAGATTTATGTATTATACTACATGATAGAAATGCCTTTAATAAGTTTTATATGGACAATAACAACGACAGTTTCTATAGATATTCATGTTTTTTCAGTGTGAAGAAATGTTGTCATTCAGAAACTTGTCCTCAAATTAATTCAGCATATATAGAAAAAAATTGCTTAATACAATATTTATAGTTGTAATCTAGATAAGAATAAATGTAATAAAATCTCCTTGGAGAAATAGAACCTATGAAAGATATTCTTTTCATATTTGGAATGAACCATTATTTATCGATATATTAGAATGTTGTGTTTAGGTCTATAAACAATTACATAGGCATAAAAGTTATGTTTTGTAAATATCAACCAATATCCATTTTATATTCAAATAAAACTTATTGTTATACCATGGTATTTGATAAAAATGAATAATTTATTGGAATGGAGTTATTTGATATAATGCATGATGCACTTGAAGATGGTTGTCAGCGCGATTTATGTTGGAATTTCGTAAAGATAATGTCATGTCAGAGTGAAAGGTTTATTATTCAAATGTGGCCATCCTTTGCTGACCTATGTGGTTTCACGCGGCTACCCTTCAAATCCTCTTGGGTCCGCCGGGATCACGCCCTCTCCTCCCACGTTTTTATCAATCCCGGCACGTACTCTTATATCATCCGAAGAGTTACGGCTCTTTCTATGGATGATCTTTTCAATTCCGTCTGGCAATTTCTAAAGAATTTCATTTTCACTTTTGAATAGCTGTCAGGTTGTTTGTCCTGCAGTTATAGACTGGCTCTCGGTTTTTCTCTCTGCTCCAATTTCGAGGGAGCCGGTTGTGTTTCAGACAGGGCGGTTTGTATGGGTTCGATAAGAAATTGGATTCGAGCCGAATGGCGGAGAAACGTGTGTAACCCTTTATCTTGTGAAGTCAGGTCTTTTCTTTCGATGGAATTTTTCCCCGCGCTCGCTAATTTTTTAAGGATCAAATCGCATTACGTCTTTATGCCAAGTCGCTTCAGGTTTACGAGGCCGTCCGTCATTCAAGGGCTTTATCTCCTCAACTAAATCTCCTCGTAATTAAACAAGTCGTAAAATTGTTTGGGTAACACTAGCCGTTAGTGCATCATTAAGGGATACGCTGCCGGCCCCTTTATCTAGTACAATTTAGATTTTAGATTCTTGTTTGAACCTAATTAGTGGACATAAAGGGCGTGAAGGCCTTTTTAAGCACCGCATAAAGTTGAGATTTTCGTAATATGTAATAGTCATTAACTGGAAGCAGTACAAAATCGCCTCCCTCGGAAATCCTCATCTTCCAAAATGGCTTTTACTTACTTTTAGCTTTAATGACATGCCTCGTTTTTTAATTAGGGAAAATGGAAAGTCGGAAAATGAATAGATGAAATAAAAGCGGTGATTGTGTGTAAACATCAGGTAACCAGAAAATTCCGTGTGGGTTTAAATCTTTTAATAATCTGGATCTAAGTAAAGTTATCTTTGAAATATTTTATTCATGGTCCTAGTGCCCATTGGTATCTATAATCATCTCCCAACATGCCCAGTTTTGCCTTATTATAAAAAAACTTGACTCTCGGGACTTAAAAACTCAGCTAATTTTATAGCTGTAAACTATTATCGAATTTTGGATATGATTTTCTGTTCCTAAGAAAAGGTGAAAGTCAGATGGGGCCAAGCCCGGAGAATGCCGAGGGTGAGGTACGGCGTCTCATCACCGAATGCAGTGCACATTTTACCAGATGCCTCGGCCACCCTAGCACTCCGATTCCTCTATGTAAATAGAAATTTTGATTAACGGATTTAAAATACAAACCGGACGAACTTTTCAGGTTACCTTGTACATCATCTGGCCGCCCAGAAATACCCGAAACCGAATCTGTGGTTCTTTATCCAACAAGACACTCTAGAAGAAATATGACAACCTTTTAAGTTTATAAACTGTACATTGTGTGAGATTTTCTCGTGAGGCTTTTGGAGATGAACCATTCTCGTTTGTCGTCAGTTTGGTGTGTCTAATCTTGATCAGTTAGGCGCTTTTCTCCGTTTTCATTGACTGTTTTGTGTCATCTGACCCTTCTTACGCCGGGTGATCGTAAAAAAAAACATACTCAAAGCGGAAAAGCTAAAACGATCCATCTACAATATACTTTTTTTAAATTCATTTCTGTTCTAATATATTTAAACTTAATTCAGTTAATTTTTCTATTTAAGGTCTTGGTTGAGATAAACGGTCAGTGTGACGAACGGGATTCGACCCACGATCTTCCGCTCAATACGCCTCTGCTCTACCACTCGAACTGACTTCGATCCTATCGAACGCCAAATCTCCATCTTAACCACAAACCGTTCGAATTTTCCGCCTTTTTGCCATTTTCAAATTTTGTGTAATCAGGATTTGATTCTCAGTTTACCATTCATTCTTTCTTGTACACAAAATATTACAAATCGTTTGGGAAAAATGATCCAAAATTTTTTACAATAGTCGGTTAATGACATTTTATTTTTAAAAATTCAAACTCACATTGGTTGGTGGCTATGTATGTAGAGCTTTAAATTCGTTTATATTTTGATATGTGTTAAATGTTTGAATCTGTTGAATAAGATAAAACTTTTAAAGAAATCAAATGTGTTTGGACTAGGCGGAAGAACATCTGCAAGATCATAGGCCCTGCACCTGGGGTAACAAAAACAAACACAGAATTCCTTCATTTAAAAGGATAAATAAAGGAGAAGTGGAAAAGATCTAGGGGCGCTAGATACAGTAAATTTTCGTTAAAAAAACATCCTCACCATGACTAGTTCCATCTGGGAAAACATCTACACAACATGGGCAATTTTAGTTATGATCCTATTTGTAGATTACGCAATGGGGAGCAAAGGCCACCAATCTAATACTTTTTTGAAGAAGGATCGAGTTAACATTGCCCTACCATAAACAGGTGTGATTATTTTTAAGACTAAAATTGTTATTATTCGTTTGAACTAAGATTATTTTTAAGACTAAAATTGTTATTATTCGTTTGAACTAATTCATAAATTAGAATGACCGTGTTTTTCCTTTCATCGCGAGAAATGTTGAAACATCTGCAAGTCATATTGAAACGCGGAAGGGCAGAAAATGTAAAAGCTTTTATTTCTTTGTATACACTATATAGAGCTAACAAATTAAAAAAATATAAAACTAGACGTCTCCCCGACCCTTCTGCAGTTGTTGTTTTTTTAAATAAAACTTCGTTGAAAGAGTTAAATTATTTGTGACAGTAATAGTTAAAGGAGACGGAGGCAGGTTTTTCCGTCCCATGGGACAGGGAGAGTTTACTTGTTGTTTGTCCTATTAGTTGTCCCACTGTCCTGCAAATTGTGTACCAGGGGGTGTCCATTACTAAGGGTTTTTGCTTCGCAGTTTCCCCGAGGGGGTTTTCTACCAGAGCGACTAATTTTGCCGAGGGCGAGACCCTTTTAGCATGCCTTACGAAGGCCTTTCTTTAACTCTTCTTTTGTTGTATGTCTAGAGCTTGTAGTCCTGTGTCATATTTTCAAGTTGGCGAGTTTATTCGTGGCCACCGTCGTGCACCTTCGCCGCCCCCAGCTACTTTCAAAAAGGGTTCGAACAACTTTCTCCCCAGAAAATCCGTTTAGCCGACAAACTTCTCAACTGTTTTCCTCCGGCGAGCGTAGCCCACCTCCTTTCAATGCCAAAAGACTCGACTAAACCGAATTTAATTTGAGTTTAAATCGGATTTTAGGAGTTTGCTTATTACTTTATAGCTTGTTCTCCCATGGAAATTGCTGTTCCTTCAGAACGCTGTATTGAAAATTCTTGAAATTTTTCCAAGCTCGGGTTTCAGTCGAAAAAGCTCAAAGTAATAGCTTTAGTATAGCACATTTCTTCCAGGGGATTGGTTGAGCTACGGATCATTTATGGAATTAAGTCAAAGTCTTCACAGCCATGATAATTAAATCCTAATAAAATATAGAAATATTTTCTAGAAATGGTGAGAATAAAAAAAAATATACCTTAAAGCTAAGAACGTCCTTTTTACCAAAAAATAAAAAAATAAAATAAAATAAAAATAAGCTCTGTTTTTTACAGCTATGAATTAGGGTGTCACCCCATAATTTCCACTAAAACTTAGTACACTGCAAGTTGTTCAAACAATCATGAGATGGAAGATAAGAATGTTGTTAATACCTTTTGGACTCAAAAACTTAAGTATGTTGTACACATTGTTACTCAATGCAAGTGTTATTAGAAAACAAAGATAGGATCAGTTTGTTGTGTGTGTCCTATTTATTTCTCTTTGTTTCATTTATATTTTGTTAGTTTTCAATTATTACTTTTATTGAACAGAACAAAATTTTAGCTAGTTGGTGGTAAGTCTGCCCTAAGAGCGGGCGCGGTGCGAAACACTTCTGCAACACTCACGTGTCGTGCGGGTTTAGTATGCGGGGTGTTCCATGTTCGACTTAGCTGGGTGGGAAGACACCCTACGCTACGCAACGTCCCATGCCACCCGACTCCTAGTCGCATGTTGGTGGGGTGTGCACATCTGTTCGACGCAAGCAAAGGACACGCGGCAGACAATACCGTGCATATTAAAACTCGTATAAGTACTGGACCTCATACACTTGACTTTGTTAATCTAAATACTTAGTCGAAATAATCCCGAGAAATAGGTAAGCCCTCTATAAATAAAATGCTCAAGAACATTACACAATTGACAAACAAAGAAGGAAAGGGGGTAAAATAGAAAACAAGTCGTACTTACAAAAAGAAATGTATTAAGTAATTACCTAATACATAATAAAACTCAGTAAAAATAATAACATCGAAATCGATGCACACTAAGTGGAGCAAGTGTCGTTTACTTCAAACCTCCAATAACTGGTTATGAATTGCTTCAATTTCCAGTGGCATCAAGTCAATCACCTACATTCCCAGTGTCTCAGAGAATTAAAAATTTAATTGTAAAAATTCCTTTTAAATACAAAAATAATCTCTCTAGTCTCCATACCTTTCTGAAGTCTAAAGAACCTATTGGCACATGATCTAATGTGGTTTATAGAGTGTGGTTGTTGCAATTTTTATTTGTATACATGGCTTGAAAGAATCTGTATTATTGTATTTATTAGCGTTAATGGTATAAGGACAGTGCGGGGTTCGAGACTATAATTTTGTAAAAAAATATATAACGTATATTTTGTATTAGTTTTAGGGTTTAGGCTATTTCTAGCAACCACATGAACGCATAAACGAAGTCGTGAATTTAATATTGGATTAGGAACATATGACCACGTACAGAACTGCTGAATAAAATGATTTTTTTTTTAATTTGGACGGTACAACAAGTAAGAGGAAAAGAGATTTTATATATCATCCATTAGATTTCGTGGTCTACTTGATACAATTAATATCTTTCAATTAATTAAGCTTTTTAGTTGAGATAAAAAGTCAATGGCACGAGCGGGATTCGAACCCATGACCTTCGGCTCGATACGCCGTCGCTCTAACCACTTGAGCTATCGAGACTTCGATCCACTCGGACACCAACTTCCCATCTCAACCCACCTTTCGAATTTTCCCTCCTTTTTTGCATTTTTCAAATGTCGTGTAATCTATTCGATTCTCCGCAACGAATAAATGGCCACGGAGGGCTTTAAGTGAAGGTATAATTCAATTTCACTCGTTAACTTCACTAGTTTTCGTGGTCGGCTTTACCAATTAATATATTCAGTTAATTAAGGTTTTTAGCTAAAAGGTTTTGCGATAAAAAGAAGTCACTATTACAAACGGGATTCGAACCCACGACGTTCGGCTTGATACGCCGCTACTCTATCACTCGAGCTATCGTGGCTTCATGAGGGGAGGGGGAATTTAATGAAGATATACTTCATTTGCCTTATTACTTTCATTAGATTTCGTGGTCCGATTGATCAAATAACCTCTTTCAATTAATTAACAAAGTATTGGTGGAGATAAAAAAAAATCAGTGTGGGAAGTTGGTGTCCGAGTGGATCGAAGTCACGACAGCTCTAGTGGTAGAGCAGCGGCGTATTTAGTTGAAGGTCGTTGGTTCGAATCCTGCTCTTGACACTGGATTTTTTATCTCAACTTAAGTAAAGATTGATCAATTGAAAGTTTTTATGTATAGTTGCTTATTAGTTACTACAATTAATAGAAAAGAATGTTACTTCTAACTTATCATTAATGGCATTTATAAACTCATCCACTGAATGTATTTAACTTGATTTTATTTTTTTTCCAGGTGAGTGCTGCGCTAAGGCCTTTGAACGTAAACGTAAGTCTGAACTTTTCTTTGTACGATTTGATATGCATGTGAACAAAATTCAAACGAGCGTTTTGTCTTTTTCAAATTAATTTTAATTTTAAAACTAAATGGTCGTCTTTTGATTCGACGGAGCGGGGCTTTGAATACACAGACCGATGGGGGCAACAAAGGCGGTTTGAAAATGTAATATCCGGCGGTGACAATGGGAAGAGGAGTTTCTTGAGGAACGAGCAATTGTTAGGCAAGTTATCTAACGTGTTCACGTGGTTGACGTTATTACCTTATCGGCGTTCCAATCATGGTAAAACTTATTCTGCATTAAATGTTCTGTTTAATTTCCTTGCTTTTGGAAAATGGGCTTTTGATTAAATTACAGGTAACGCGCTGAAGATTATATTGAGACCTAAGTGGGACGTGTAATGAAAAAGGCCTCCCTTCCGTATCGGAGAGTAATGGAGTGAGATGGAGCCTTCATTAAGGTCTCGCTTCCTATTCAATGCATTACCCCCTTTATTCTTGTTTAATCCGATCTAATCACTCCTTCGCCAAAATGCCAATCCAGAACATTTTTGGAGATGTGTTTCCTGATAGCAACTAAGGCTAACGAAAGGGTATATGAAAAGCATATGAACATGTAACCCCGTTTGGTAAAATTCGGCCTCTTATTTAATATCCTGTAGACCTGGGAATCTTCTCTAGATTCAACACGGCCTGAAGCCGGGAGCACACTTACCCCGATGCTACTCGACCCCTTGCCACGTTTGGGTACGGTATGCACATCTGCGACGTCAAGCGCACGCCACGTATAGTCACACAGCGTGTGTCACAATAATCACTATCACAATCGCACCCCCTCTTTTGTTCTTAATTCACTATTTTGAACAAAATCTTGTAATAAATTGTTAGTTAAATTTTATGAGTAAAACCATGACATAAATTGTTTGCTGAACATAATTGTTTTAAATAAAGTTATTCCCGCCTTTGGATAAATTTTCTGCTTAACTATCGTAATTAAATAATTTTTATACAAACATAGAAATTTTTGATGTAGTTTAATTTGGTTTATATTAAATTAGAAATGATGTAATTAATTTAACGATGAAATTTCATTACTTAGTTTGAAGTGAACTACAAAAACGATGAGTGTCCTATTCTGAAGTTGCTCGTCGAAAATGGTGTAATTTTATGAGCAAAACCATGAAATAAATTGGTACTTAAATTTTAAGAATAAAACCGTGTAATAAATTGTCAGCTAAATTCATTATATCAAAAAATGGTATACCAGTGTTTTGTTCAATTTTCTACCGAACCATTAAAATCAATTTTTAAAAAAATAAAAAGTACCGAATTTTTGATCTCGGTTAATTTTGTTTATGCTAAAATAAGTATGCTGTCATTAATATAACTTTTTTGCAGTGGGAATCGCAGAGCGTCGGGTAGGTTAGCGTGGCATAGCATCGGGCAGCGTCGCATGGGGTTGCATCGTTCGGTTCTTTATTCATCTGTAGTGGTATTGTGGCAGATCCTCAATCTTTGTTGTTAGAAAGAACAGATAAAACGACATAACGGCGAATCCTTATGTAAAATGTAATAACGGTTAGCTTCCATCAAATTCATTCTAAACATGGGTATTTATTGGGTCAATTACTTGCTCAATAAACCCGTGCTGTAGGCGAACCCAATAAGTGACCCTATGCCGGTTCAGCATGAGTTCACCTGCTCAGCACTATCTACACTTACATATCAGTAGATGGAGGAGATCGGGAAACTTTGGCCAAATTTTAAACTTATGAACCCATATGATGTGGGTTTAATGTTTTGCGAAAATTTTTATTTTTCCAACTATCGTTAAGAATGACTGAAGCAATTTTTTTCCATACTCCCTTACAATGTCTGGAACCTTTGATTTTCAGCAAGATCTAATTGAATTTCTTGGCAAATTTTAATTAATTGTTGTACAGTAAAGCTTATCCTTTGGACCATTTCAATTTATTAAATTTTGATCTTGACTTCACTTCAATAGTTAAGTCATCAAGATATTCAAGTTATAGATATTTTCATCGAGAATAATCCTGCATGGGGCGTCGGAGGCCGCAAGGTTTAGTCTTTGACACGACTCTGATCACTATAAGGTAAAGGTCCCGGGTTCGTTTCCAGCGGCCCTGCATTCGAGCCCGACATACTTACAACTGGGCTCTTTTTCAAAAACACCGGCAACCGGAGGCTTTATATGACCTATGACCTCTGCTCTTGCGAACCCTCAAAAAAATCCTGCATAACTTTAAAGTTAAATCATCAAGATAATCAAAATGTAGCCCATGCAACTAGAATTTTCCATAATAAATTATTTATCACTTTCTTAACAGAAGCGGTTGTGAGGGGACACCATTTCCAGCGTTAAAATCCTTTAAAAAGACGTGTCAGGTTAAATAGGTTCGTATTTGAAATTTTGAAGTTGAACTGGGCTAGTGGTGTCATGTGTAATTTAAAAAAAAAAATAAAAATTTAAAACTAAACTAAAAAATATACACGATTTTTTTTTTTTTTTTTGTATAGCGTCATTGGTTCAATAGAAATTTAGCCGGACCACGCCATAGGACATCCTGTATATACTAATTACGATATACATGTCTGAACTCGATCTTGATAGATAAATTCAAAGTATCATGGCAAGTAATTTTGAAAGCTAAAAAATTAAATTCCCAACAAATAAAATCGTTTTCGTAATGCATGCAAGGTCGGAAACAATCGCCTTCAATGTACGAAAAAGAAACCGTTTTAAATACAATGGCCTTGTTTTCAAATTAATTAATTATTCATGGGCTGGACCAAACAAGAAAATCCGTTTTCCCTTTGTTAAAAAAGGGAGCATTTACTGAATAGCAATGCGGGCATTACAGTCGAAGCAGGTGGCACTTGTGTAGTAAAACACTAGCACCTCGGGTCAGAAAAAATCTCCTTTTAGACCTCTAACACAGTTCTTCCTCTGAATATTTACCGGCCAGCACTTGAAACATTCCTCTATTGGAAGTTGTCGGATCGAGGAACGGCCATGAGTGGATATGTGTGTAGACTACCCATTCCGCAGATTAATGCGCCGCCCTTTGCTAAATTTTACGGTTTTCTGTTTTACTCGGCTGTAAGTTTCCGAACAGGAAGAAAAAGCCGGAATGGCTTTCAATCCTTGTCTACTGCTGAATTTGTTTTTTGTTTTCCCCCCATTACTGGTCGAGATAATACGTTGTGACGTACACTGTAGCTTCAAGGACTGATAATTTCGCCATGGCATGTGTTCACACGAGCAATAATATTTTAAATACAATGCCTTAATTTGTTAGAATAGAATAATTATAAATGAATTTTGACGGAGAAAAAATATTTATTATATCACTATTGACATTATTTTTAACGAATCTGGATATGAAATTGCGTGCAGCAATCATTTTTATTTTTATTCTTACATCAAGATAAATAAATATGCGCAACTAAGAAAACGATCATTTAAAAAAATGACAGTATTCTTATTTTATATTTGTACAAATAAAATGACACCAAGAGAAACTTCTAGAAGTAGACCAAGGATGTATCAATGGAAACGAACCAACGACTGCCATTAATAAAAGGAAAACGGGGTGACAGAGACCTAAGCCTCTTTGATTGTGGCAAGAGTTTTACAGGAATTCGGGGAACTCAACGAGAAGAGAGGTCCGAAAGGTTCAAAACGACGATAAATGATATATGGACCAAAAAGTAGTCGCAATAATGCAAGAATTTGCCTTGATTACCTATGTCCTCCAGTCTGGCATGAGATCCAAGAAAGTTACTTAGAGTTCTTCGTCTCGTACGGCTTTTTTCTAAGTTCATCTTAGTTGAGATGATTTTTTAAGCATTTCGACAGTGGTTGTACTCGGAATGAGCGCAACAAGTACAGCCCGGTTAATCGTTGGGGTGGCGGCGTAATCTAGACTAGGAGGGGGGTGCGCAGCTCGTCGTTATACAGCCATCGTTCTTTTTATGACCACGTACGAGGGTCGGAAGGGGGAACAAAATCTGCTGAAACGGGCTTTTTCCCATTCTTGTTGAATTAGCAAGTGTAAAAAATGTGTTAAGTTGAAAATGAGGAAAAGTGGTACCACAATGAAGTTTCTCCGGTTTTGATTAGCATATTGTTGTGACGTCCTGACTTTAGGAACTCCGGCTTATTTGGGCATATTTAGAAATCTGACGTTTGTTGAAAAGTTAATTTGTGTACTTTTGGGTTATCCCTGCACATTGTACTCTATAAAATTCGAATAAGCAATAATTAACCGTTTCAGTCGATTGTTCGACAGCTCAACATAACGAGTTTTCCTTGTTACAAATTTCCTTGCATTCCACGTAGTTTAACATTGCTATTTACCTGAAGATAGACTGGTTGGCTTGTTCCTTGGTCCTGTTGGCCCGTTTGGACTATCGAATCGTGCAGCATATCTCGAGCTGTTGGAAAGTAGTGCTTGAAGGACATCTCCCAGCATCAGAGGTGTTCTCATATTGTATTCCATCAAGCAACGTGGCATTCGCAAGCTCTAGTTTGTTTAATTTAAATTTTTTTTAAATTGAAGGATCGAATTCTCTCTCTCTCTCTCTCTCTCTCTCTCTCTCTCTCTCTCTCTCTC
>CM077099.1:23938121-23959507 GCA_039619505.1 Cimex hemipterus
CTCTCTCTCTCTCTCTCTCTCTCTCTCTCTCTCTCTCTCTCTCTCTGTCTCCAACTGGCTGTTTTACCTCCACCTATTTGGATACGTGTAGGATTTGCCCTTCCGCCTCATCGGCGCTCTCCTGGCTGTGAGCTGATCTAGAAACCGCATGCTTCCTCCGAAAATAACCTAAATAGGTTGTGTACTCGCGACATAAATTTGAACTAGACTTACATTTTCGAGAAACAACTGCCTTTTATATTTAACATTAAAAAATCCAGAGTGCTCCAAAAGCAGCAGTACCCGGTAATAAAGGATCCCAGTATCAGCAATGAGATTCCTAGGAAACCGGTCGGCCGACCAGTTCATCACACCGTTTGCTTTACCTATTTTTTCCACGTATGCAAAAATAAACGTGGAATGAGTTATTAAAAATACAGACATTTCGTGTTCAATACTCATTGATATTACATTTTTAATTTCATTTATTCATTCTAAGTTTATGTTTTAGTTATTATCTTTTCTCAAAGTTCGCGGCGAATACCCTAGGTCGGGTTGACGTATCCCCAAGGGTCCGCGGAGCAGAGTTTGGGAAACTCCAAACTGCACAAATCATTTTCCATTTTATGAACATCTCATGAATAGTCATCACTGTTTCACTAGTTAAAACATAAGGCATAAATTAAAATATTTAATGTGTAGAATACAGAGTGTGAAATTATTACTATATTTACAAGTATGCATTTAATCTTAATGTGCATACATGTTCTCTGGAGTCGAAATGATCAGCGCAAGTTAATTTGGTAGGTGTCCAATTTGTTTTTATCTTCTGCTACATCACCAGTCGATTTACCAACTCGAAGAAGGGATGCCACTTGTTGAACTCTATTAAAAAAAGATTGATTTCTCTTGTAAATTGCCTTCGGTTAAGAAACGAACAAATGGTCGGAGACGTCCTCGGAATCGTTGCTGGATTTGAATCCATTTCCAAGACAAAAGGGGCGAAAGTCAATCGAGCCCAGTTGTCGTTTTTCACCCGTTAATATTTTCCCCCTTTTAATCCACCTCGGAATTCTGACGGACGTGTTAATAGTCTTTCGGAAAACGGGAGCTTTTAATGGGAAGCGGAAGCCCTCCCCGAGGAAACATTATGGCAATAAACGACGTAGCATGAGGGTAGCGCCCGATGAATATTCCATGAGCCGGAGGAACGGGCAAGGGATAGAAAGAATAAAATATGTATATTGTTTAATTCAAATGTACATATAATATGTATACAGACGGACATTCGATGTTTTACCAATTGGCATCAGCAATATTACGCCATTAAATCAGTTTTAGGTTAAATTGTGGTTGTAACGAAGGTTAATAAAACTGTTGAACGAATTAACCTTTTTCCTTCGCTCTAGATATAGTTAATGCATGAAAGTATTTATGAAGGCATTGATCATCCTTAATCGTCTATTTTAGAACCATGAATTCTTTGCAATAAATAATTGATTTAATAAGTAGGCGGTAAATCAATGGGTTAAACAATCAAAAAGTGTTGGCCAGTTTATTTTCGCAATATTTTAAGTGTTGGCCACCCTTGGCAAGTTGGGGGTGGTGCAAGTTTTTGCACCGCGTCCGGGTTTGCCGCCGTAAATCAACCATTCGTGACATAGGGGAAAACACGTTCTGGCTTAATTATTAAACAACCGGACTCGTCCACGGGGAAAAATTACATTCGCCCTCATAGTCCAGATGTTTCTATTTATTATTATTCAAAGCAGAAGCAAAAACACATTCCAGACAAAAACCGTGAACAATTGTCACCCTCTAAATTTGCATCATTTCTGTTATTTCATGGTATGAAATATTTACATTTGTGCGTGGCCAGAGAAATTTCAACTTGGGGGAAACAAACATTTTGATCTAAGAAACAAGCTTTTCTTACATTTAATTTTTATTTTCATAATTTACAGCTCAAATGATGCATAGGTGACCGGGGGGGGGGAGAATAAATAAATAAATGTATAAAATTAAAAAAGGAAAAGTAAAACATTGTACATTTAGAAACACAACACCGATTTGTATTTTCGGTTGAACGACCTGATGCCATAAACTATCAATCAATGAAGTAGTGTCATTGAAAAGGTGAGCAATTTTGGACCCGATACTGCCAAGCTATAAGAGATCTGGTGAAAATCCATACGGAACAGTTGGCAGAGTACGCTGACTGACCCTTAACCGGAACGTGAGATGGAGAAATTTGAGCACCTTCCAACCGGAGGATATGAAGCTAATTTTACTTGGAAACACAAATGGGTCCGACTTGAAGCTTGAGCGGAGGGTTGTATAGTCATCATCCGATTCACGACCAGTACTCCGAGAAGGAATCAATTTATGAGCTCGGTTCTGAATCCTTTTGAGACGTCTGATGTCTCTTTTGTTAGCGGGTACCCATAGAATATACAATCCCTGCATCTTCCAAATGCGATCGATTTAAGTATAAGATCTTTAAATCACGAATTAAAAAATCTCAACAGTCCTTTTCATAACAAATCTTTTTACATAATTGCATCAATATGAGATTCAATTAAAGCAGACGGAACTAAATGTAACTCCCAAGTAATCCATACCATCAAAAAAAGAGGTTATATCGACCCTCAACGTGCCCTTGTTTTTTGAAGAAAAGTCCATTTGTAAATACATCGGGGAACCCAGGCCCTTAACCTTACAGTGACGAGCGCCGTGTCAACGCCTAAACCGTTGCGGCCACCGACGCCCCCAATGTGGATATTGTTGGTTGTGTACGGCACGATAGGATTGAGACGTAACTTTGATAACCGGATGAATTTGCATTTACTTAGGTTAAAGGAAAGACGATTGACGGAAAACAAATATCCAAAGGAGTCTTATGTCCTCTTGAATTCCCAGTAGGTCGTCAACACGATTTAAAAATGTTGATGTCAACATCCAACAGCCAAACTGTAATATCATTTGAAAAGCATCGGAAATAAAGTAGCGCTGCGGAACACCAGAAGTAATTTCGTTTCTTTCCGAAGCAACTCCACTGATAAGATGCAGAGGACGATCTACCATTGAGACAAGATGTCAACCAACCGAAAAGAGGGTTCCCCCCTCAAAAACCTCCACTTTTTTCACTAAAATCGCACGATGGATTTAGTCAACATCTTAATATATGTCGACATAAAAAGAGCGAGAATTTGTAATAAAGTATGAAATGAAATCCTTTGTTTGTTATTTGGATGCACGTTTAAAAAAATGTATATAACATGGACGTTGTTTGATTTGATTTTTTTTTTCGAGATCTTTGACAATGATTTTCAGGCCTCCTTGGTTGTTCTGCATCATTAAACGAGAGCCGAAAGGGCGAATCGAATAGATTGCCATATCCTTCAAAATTTTCGTCCCAGAAACTTGAAATATTGATAAGCTGCCGTTTATTCGCCTGCTATTGATTCGGCCCACTTTGCACAGAGGTCGACAATAAGTCAAGAACAATTCGGTTCTAATTGGTTACGAACTGCCAAAACCAGATTGTTTAACATCGATGACCGTTCGTTAGGAAAACACAAAGCTCGTATGTTATTTTATACAGTGAGATTTCCACACGGAGTCTGCAGAGGTGAAGTATCAATACTGATACAATTCGGATACTTGCTTTCCCCCTGCTTTTGTCCCTGACTCACTAGTAATTAGATAATTAATATATTTTAAATAGTCAATATATGTACTTTGACAAAGGTACATCACTTAAATAGCAACCAAGTTAGTAAGCACTTCCTTAAATCATAATCCAGATGTATTTGGGATTGAAAATATTTCGTACATCATGTGATACAATACCTTCATGATTATTCAGAAATCGTGAAATGCGATCTGATGTGATGTTGGGTTCAGAAAAACAATTTTCTTTGTCGTGCCAACGTTTCGATCTTCAGGGCCTGGGATTTACAAATATTGTTTAAATTTAACAAAAACATGTAAGATGTGGAGAAAGGTTAAAGGAATTATTTTTCTGGAACCTACATCACACCAGACCGCATCTCACGATTTCTGAATAATTATTGGCTAATGGACACTACTCACCAGATATTATCTTTATGCTTTTACATTGGTTATGAGTAAAGTTTATTTTAAATATGCTTAACGATCGAACAGCGACTTCGAATAAGAATAATTTACAATTTTATGTTCAATGTGCGGATAACAACTAGTGGGCTCAATTATGACGGTATTCACAAATTGGGAACGAAAGCGTAGACCAGGAGTTCCGATCCGGAGATCCCGATCAGCCCGACGTATTTGAACGCGAAAATGAGGGATTTGATCTACTATGAACGGCATGCTACCTAGAACGAGATGAAAAGGAATACAAGGAAAATTGAAACTATGGCCCGAGGAGAAGCGAGATAAAACAATACTGACAAGGTATAGGTCACACCCGTCTCATGCACGGCCATAATCCTGGTGGGGAGAAGATAGAAACTTTGCCCACATGTTGCCTTTTAGAAGAATGCTAAGTGTGTACCGAGAAAAATGTGACTTACCCTCCATCCAGTGAGAAACTCTGAAACCTAACAGTTATTCATAAAGAAATTATTTAATTATCTGACAGCAGTAAACCCATGTCGATTAATTTAACCCGCCTCTTGTAAGTTTCTTGATTATGTATGCATGTGTTTATTGGTGAGGATGTATGAGCGAATGTCGTGAATGAAAACATGTTCGACGGAATAACCAGTACCTCCACAGTCCGCAATTATAGTGGAGACTGAACGAGCAGGAGAGTTGACTGTTGTAATTTAAAATACCGCAGAGGTCACACCTGTTGTTTTTTTAATTGTACAGCTAATGTGCTTAGTGGATGAATGAATTTATTAGCGAGAATGGAGATTGTAGTGTAGTAAGAATGAGTCCGGCGTTCGTCGGAATATGAACATTTTTGCCGTTAGGATAGGGGTGTGTGTTGATGTGGGTTAGGAGATTTCTGACGGAATATTGAGTACCTCAATAATCTTCCAAATATGTATGAATGTTGTGTTTTAATGTAGGGAAATCAGCGGTGTGTAAAGGGGCGGTCATGAGCAGACACAATGTCCCAGGCGAAAAAAGATTAAGTTTTATCCGGTGCATCTTGATCTTATGGAAAACGATTTCCCCACAGATATCCAAAAGTTCTTTGTATCAAAACGTTTTATTTGTTATGATGTAGGTAACAAGCAATATCAAAATTTTAATTTTTTAGTTTTTGTTTAATAAAACACCAGAGGGAATTGTAAGAAGATGTGAAAAACCTATTCGATTTTAAACAATTTTATTCATTAGTTTAGTAATAGCTTTTTAGATTAAAGGAAAAATTGGACTATTATATCCTAGTTATATTAATGCAGAGGTGTTTTACATAATAATTACTGCGGGGCAATGGCTGTGTTTATGTTTAATAAGAGAAAGGAACAATTTGTTCCTCTTTAAACGACAAACGTCATTAAATCTTTTTTAAGGGGCCAACAAACTGGTTAATCTCGGCTGGAATTGTTAACGAAATTGCCTGCAGTCAACCGAAAATTTGTCTTTATCGCCCGAATAAAGCTTAATCCCTTATGATACGAGGTCACGTGAGTTGTAGAACGGAGCACTGCATTCATGTATAAAAAAATTATTTGAACAGAGCACATAGTCGTTCATATTAGAACGAGTAACTAACCGGCCCCTTCCCTGAATGGTCCCTGGACGATTCACCCCATCAGTAATGTCACAGTCCTGTGACCGGCACTTAGTTCCGCCGGTGGGTTTGAAAATGTTCTTCTTGGAAACTGAATCGCTTTGTTCACACTCGCCCGGCGCGCCACCGTGGCCGTACCGACAGTGCTGTACAGCATTCATCGGAATACGAACGGGCCACCACATTTAGCTGTTAGGATAGGGTTGTTTGTTGATGTGGGCGAGGAGGGTTTTTGACTTATTGACTACCTCGGTAATCTTCCAAATATGTATGGATGTTGTGTTTTAATGTAGGGAAATCAGTAGTGTGATATTAGAACGAAGAACTAATCCCCACTCGCTGATTGAATGGTCCCTCTAAGGAAGATTCTCACCCCCATCCGTAACGTCACAGTGCCGTGACCGCCATTTTGTTCCACCGTCGGGTTTGAAAATAGTCTTGTTGCCATCGACACCGGACCGTAATCGTCGGATTTCTTGTAAACTATGACTGACGAAAAATTCATTAACTTGAAATAATCGTATGTTGTTTGATCAGACAAATTGAAAATGCATAGACTCAGATTTAAACCCTTTCTAGAGGAAAATAGGAAAGAATTGGTTCACAACCACGGGAGGGATCCGGCATCAGAACTGAAATAATCAGTGAATATTTTTCGTACACGAATGCATCTGTCCTATAAATTTTGTAGTGTTCGATTTTCTCTCCTTGAATCCACTTAGAAAGTAACGTATTATACGTCCGTATATGGTATTCCTTAATGTTTTAAAAAGTTTAAGTCTTAAGGTAGTCATCAGTCAAAATTTTGTTCCATTGTCCACAAATTCTTGGTAAAGTGTAGCAAATTCCCCCTGTCCGTTTCTTGTTTCATACTTGTTGGGCCCACATCCGTTTTATCGCTTGTAGGTATCCGTTTTTATCCAAAACCAGGGCGATAATCGAAAGTTCATTTTCTGAAAACATTGCAATTTTGTCCACCCAAGTCCGCTTCAAGGCACGGATGAAATACTGCCCAATGTGAGAGCCCTTGGAAGATCACGGTGGACGGGATGGAATGAAGTCCGTCACGTCACTGATGTGTGTGAATCGACTTTTTAAGTACGTTGTACGCTTGTATATTTTTGCTTGTTGTATATTTAAGGCACTGCAGTAAATAAATAAATGAATTTTGAAAAAACTGCAGGATGATTACACCAGTTTGCATGACTGCTTGTAGTCAAGGTAGATTGAATTTATACGGTTTTTACCAAAATTAATTGGTTGTGACCAATTTGGAATGTTAAGGCAATAATAAGGAACTTAGCATTTTTATGAAAAATATGTCATTCCGTTATTGCCTGGCGTGTACAGCATTCGTAAAAAAAAGGTAATTCTTTATGTTAGCATCAAACCCGGAGGTTGTGGTTATTTCTTGTGCGAAATCAGTTATATTAATATTGCTAGAGGCCATTATTATTTTTTAATCGATTAAATTCTTTGTTACAAACATACCATACATTTGATCTCCAACGAAATATGTAAATTTGAAATCGCTTCATTAAGTATAGCATGTGGAATATTGACAGTACTTAAATGTTATAATAGTTAAACGTACTTTCACTCGGCCGCGTTACAAAAACGTAAACAAAAAGGGAAAAACGCAAAAATCACCTCTACCGAAAATTCTCGATATGTAAGACAATAGTTGTCGAATTTCATGAAACGGGTAGTCAGAGGTGATACTGGAGTTGATTGATTCTTCCTGGTTTCCTACGTCGGTCCGTAGGTTTGTGCGATAAGCCCTCCCCGAAAATGCCACGGCGGGTGTTCAGTGTTCGGTGTTCGCGATAGTACCCATTCAGCCATCGAGTGTCCTATGCGGCACGTCAGTCTTATCTCTTCCCTTTCGAGAACAATGCCGTCCTCGAACAGCTCTCCTTCATACATTATCTCAGGACATCATCCTTGTTTTTAACCGGCGTTTTGACAAGCCGACACGTTTCAATGGGCTCGTATCTCGGCGAAACTGGCTTTTCCGAAGCTGGCACGTTTTTGTCCTCTTGACGTTTGTGAACTCGAACGTTGAGGTTGAACAATCCATTATCTGCGGGTCATCTGAAAATCGAAGTGAACAAAAGACCGTCTGATTGATATAATTTAAAAAAAGGCCACTTAATAGGTGATACTAGTCAAAATATGTTATGTGCCATTGTTCTTCAGTCGACTTTGCCCATTAAAAATAACCTGGTTTTTATACGACGAAACGGCCAACTTTGAAAAGGCAAATTCCTCCGCTAAGTCTCACTTTTTAGAATATTTTACATTGAACAAAACTTCCTTTTTTAAATTTTTCTGGCTTCAGTATTTCATAAGTAAATTCAAAAATTCAGGAATATGTAAGTTTTACACTTTTTAAGAAAATTTCAAATTAAGCCGTGGAAACATGAAAACGTCTAGAGCGCCGCGCTGTAACAATCGATAAGAAATTTGATAAACGATTAATTGGTTCCATTTTACCTGACTTCTCAACTTTTTTGGAGTTATTGGCGATTTTTGGTCACAAAACGTGGCGATTTCAACGTGCACATGGAAAAAAACAGATCACTGAATGTCTGTGACTTAAAATGCTGAGAAAGCATGCATTTTCAAAGTTGACCATTTTTCCGCCAGGTGGTCGGTTTTTTTGTTTTTTTGTGCACTATACTTCGATGAATATAGTGGAATGAAAGTCAAGATTCTTTAGGTATGTACAAAGATGCAGCAGACTATTTTCTAAGAGGATTTTTTTTTCTTTGGTATATGTCCCTATTGGATTCATTGTGCTGCCTAATCGGTCATTTATTGGTTAATAATAATTTAATCAAATAACCTCGTGAAAAACGTTTGGTGATTTCTTTAAAGGTATACAAGTTCGATAAGGTAGTGAAAAGATATAAACAAAAATGTTTTCATACTCATCGAATTTTTTACAACACATCCAGCTCAGAAAATGTTTGGGCTTTTCGGCTGTGATCGACGTTGGGAGAAAGAACAGTAGAACAACAAAGGCAGTAATACAAGTCTTGGCAATCAGTTTAAAATTTGATTCAAATTATTAATTTTTCAGAAATAGTGATATGCGGCTTGGTGTGAGGTAAGTTTCGGGAAAACATTTTCTATATCATACCAACGTTTCGATCTTTATTGAGATCACCTTCTGGGATTTACAAACATTGTTTCAATTTAACAAATACATGTAGGATGTGGAAAAAGTAAATTTGTATGTAAAACAATATTTTAAAAATTCAATTAATTAAGGTTTTGAGTTGAGAGAAAAAGTCAACGGCACGAGCGTAGTTCGAACCCACGATCTTCGGCTAGATACGCCGCTGCTCTACCACTTGAGATATCGTGGCATCCACACTGACATCAACTTCAACCCCACCTTTTGAGTTTTCCTTCCTTTTTGCCAGTTTTCAAGTGTGTATTCGGCGACAAATGAAATGGCCACAGAGAGCTTTAGTGAAATATACTTCTTTTTAATTAATTAAATTCACTAATTTCGTTGTCCTCTTGACCAATTAAAACATTACAATTAATTGTGGTTTTGAGTTGAGAGAAAAAGTCAGCGGCACCAGCGTGATTCGAACCCACGATCTTCGGCTAGATGCGCCGCTGCTCTACCACTTTTAGATTGTAGGGTGAGATGGGAAGTTGATGTCCGATTGGATCGGGGTGTCCAATAACTCTTTTTATTTCAAATCAAAACCATAATTAAATATAATGTATTAATAACTCAAGCGGACCACGAAATTAGTGAATTTATCTTAGCAATGTTTGAAAATCCCAGGCCCTGAAGATGATCTCAATAAAGATCGAAACGTTGGTATGATAAAGAAAATGTTTTTTCTGAAACCTACATCACATCAGACCGACTAACGGTCACTAATCACCACACAAATTATTAATTTATCTTGTCAAATTAAAGAACGAACCATTTTTGTTGAACTAAGTTCGGGCCGGCTTATACTAAAGAATAAAATTTTAAACATTCGCAAAATATCTCAGAAGCATTTCTTAGTGTCTAAAGCTTTGTTTGCATATAAAATAACCCTGACTTTTACTTTATTTACTCTCTTAATTCTCCTCTCAGAAATGTTTACCCAAGGGCAAGACTGCTTCTGATGTAGTCGGACTAAATTGTTGCTTAATAATATTTAACTAACATTACGACTGTGTGTGGAGATAATAGAGGACAACCATTGAGTGTGGTAATATTGACCGCAAGAAGTGACCCCTGTAAGCTTTGGGGTCGAATTAAACAGACCGGACCGACTTTACCAAGCTTTCAACTACCCAAAAGGAGATTAATAGATTAATCGTAAACTTTGGGAAGTAGGTTACGATCTTTTACGACCAAATGCCCGTCTTGTGTCCAATTCGATGAACCTCAACGATAACGCTGAATTTTTTTAAACGAATCTTGTTTAAAAAATTCGAAACCTATTTAATTGAGTAATAATAAATTAAAGAAGTAAAATGATCATCGGGAAAAATTGTTTTCATAAAATGGAGAAATTCATTGTGCCCACGGGCATAAATTCTTACGGCCATTCTGCTAATATTGCTGCTTCTGAGAAAGAATTACGGCGCGGGGGGGAATATAGAAAGAGGTTCGGATAACTTACGATCTTATCGGATAAATTGATTAACTTTTTCCTTTCAATGTATGAAAGCTGAGTAACTCAACTTTTTAACTTAAAGAAACTTGGCCGAAATATTGAATGCCTAGTTGCTTATTTTCTCGGCGACTTCGCATAAATCATTCGGCTGATTAAAACAAAGGCCGCATAAAGAGTCGTTGAGGATTTGTCTTTTTTTTTTTAAGACTCAGAACTGTCGGAAGAAGTTAAAGTGGGTCACCTCAGCCCTCGGAGGAAAGATGGATCTCTTTCACCTTGTCATGATCAGTCAATTAATTTTCGAGTCTTCCGGAAAACGAAGACGCCTTCTGTTTGTTATGCGTGGGTTGACGCTGCCTGTTCCTTCAAATTAGACTTCTTTTCGGCTCCTCGGCACGCAGAATGAACTTCGCAATTTTTTTTTACCCAGAGTAAATAAACATAAAACTTCTCCAACCCGTCTCATCGTTTATTATTTTAGCTTTCCTCACGTGTCATTTATTTGCGTTAAAAATTGGGACCCGTCCGTTCTTCGGCAGTTGTTTTCTTTGTAAAATTTATTTTGAGCTTTTGTATAAGTTAAGGTAGTCTAAAAGGTAGCAGCTTAAATTTATTAATATGTCTATTAGGTTTCCTGGGCTGATTGACCAATGAGATGCGGTCTGGTGTGAATTAGGTTTCAGAAAAACATTTTCTTTATCGTGCGAACGTTTCGATCTTTATTGAGATCATCTTCAGAGCTCAAAATGTTTGTCTAATATGCTTTATTATTTGTTTAGTTAAACAAAATTTATCCGTTTCGCCGTACGCACATTTTTGGATAAAAGTTGAAATCATTCGCTTTATTACTTGTGTTATTTTCGATTACGAGAGAGGGGAATTATTCGGTTGACCTAGTAATTCTTCTTTTAGTGGGAAAGGCTTTAAAAGCCGTATTCCTGTATCGTTAAAACGGCTTAAGACGGATTAGTGAGATCTGGTAATGCTTTTACAGCAAAGATTTACTTACCGTTTGGAACGCGTCTTAGTTTTAAGAGAATTTATTTAGGGATATTTCATGATATGTTCATTGGTCGTATTTGTCTTATTCATTGTTATGTTTATGTTGAATTTGCGAATTTAACACCCACGATTGCTTCTCTTTGCTGTTTTTGTATTTATTTGTTATTTTATGTTCTGGTTTGGTTATTTAATGAAAGAATCAAAAATTACCAAAGAAAGTGCATATTTTTCTTTTCGCACGGTACTCGTTAAATCCTTTATATTATATATTCCCTTTTAGACGTTTTATTCTGTCTGGCTGAAGGATAACAACGAGTGAGGGAGATGACCGGAGACGGTCCATGTTTTACGTCACTTTTTGCTCATACAGTCCGGGATATGATTGCTTAGTCTCGATTCAGATTAACGATATCCCTGGGGAGGCGTCAAGATTAATATCTAATATATATGTAAAACAGACTCGGAAGGGCCAGGCTCTGTCTCCGGTCCTTCGGCCACGAAACACTTCGACGAGAAATCCCGTAATCCTAGTAAAATTTAATTGCGCTTCCAAATGTGTAATTCTCTTGTAGATAAGATTACAATTTGCATTTTAATCTGTTGTTCATTTAAGTTTAGATAATTCCATCTAAACCGTCGTTTCGGTTTCAGGACGAAGTCTGCCTCGTCGCTCCTGCGCCTGTCGTCATCGGAAAGAGATCCACTCACGAAGACCTAGACCCAAACCGAGAATTGAAAAAGGTAAGAATTTCAAATAATTTAGAACAATTTCAACAAACCGGAATAGTCCAATAAATAATCTTTTAAGCTTTTAATTTACATAATTCGTGTCAAAACAGATATTAAGGATTTGTCTTCTGGGAAAATCGTAGCGCACCCTTTTATTCACGTTTTTATGTTGTCATAAAAGTTTGTCGTAGTGAAAGCAAGCCAGATTTATGACCGCTTTAGGCAATAAAAAAAGTGTAATGACCTCGAAGCTCCTTTGATTATGGTTTCACCTCCTTCGGAAAATTCCTTGTGAGGAAAATTTCTTTTAGTTTATACTGAAAACGTTTAACGGTATCAGAAGCGGCTTAGGGTGAGGCAAATAAATAGAAAAGCTATAAATAATCGCACTATTTAAGCAGGGCTTCTTTTTTTTTATAAAATCAGGCAGTTTAAGTAATCCACTGGAAACGTGTTGTTGGTTCCATGTTAGTCTTGCATCAAGATGGAAGCTCAAGGTAGCGCACTCAGTTTTTTGGTTTGAGGGATATTCTATGACAGCGGGGGGGGGGCAACTGCTGCTCTTTGAAGGATTATTTTTTCTCTCTCGGTAAATGTACTCGAGTTCCCTTTCATTTGTGCTATTATATTTTAAAAAATTACTATCGTTCCGTATGTGTTTCAAAATCTCTTTTAAATTACTGACAACAAACATGAAAGACTAAGTGCAATATTGTAACAAATTTCGTCGATAAAACAATCGACAAATTGCAAAACAAATATAACTCATCGAAAACTGCGCGAACGAACATAAACAGTGGGGGAATCGTCCGTAATCGACCGACTCCGGACCGATTTTAATTTTGTACATTTTAATTGCCACGGACAGTTGACATTGTGCTCTGGAGGAAACAATTTGTATCAGTCTTGCTGCTAAAAAAATTTTAATACCTGTTTTGCATATGTTTTAAATACATATTTAATAGCGGCTCGCGAAAAATTTCAAATTTTGAAAAATAGCTCGGGCTATCAAGGAGCTTGGTCACCCCAGTTCTATGAGTTTATTGTAATTCGAAGAGTGACTTAATTCATGGGTGCTTTCATTAAGCTTTATACGCCAATGTTTTCTTCATTCTGTTATTTACTGTACATGCGCCTGGAGGTCCGCCAAAACAATTCTATGATCATGATGATATCACAGCTGTGTCGTCGGCAAGGGACGCACCTCTAGTGTACACAAGATGTTTGGATAGGTCGTGAGGCTTCTTCGGTTATCAGGGCTGACATAATCTAAATTTTAAACTCATACGATAATAGATTACCGAAGATTCTTCAGACGCAGATTATAGATAAAGAATTTTTGATCTACGATAAAAGGTTATATCATGGAGTATAATTTGGGCTTGTCCTTAGACAGGAACAACAACGCTTGTCTGTCGGTCATTTCTGACAATATAAAGAGCTACATAGCCGTTTATAGCCATATCAAACTGCTTTCCATTCCATAGCTTTTTATAAGTACAAATCACGAAATTATTTATCTTCCTTTACCTTTTTGATTGTATGCGGTGCGTCGATTTGTTCTATTTCTTGACGACCTTCTCGGCACTGGCTGCTGCACGTAAACACTATTTGGAAAGAGAAGGTATGTCTAGTTTTGTCGGTGTATATAAACGCAAAGGTACTGTGTTGGACAATTTTTGTAGAGGCTTTCCGGGCCAACTTCATAGCGACTTGGTGAGGGTTTTGTTTTGAGGATTTTCGTTCCATTCCTTCTTCATCCCCAACTTAAATAAATTTGCATGTGTTGTATGAACCATTGGTGGGGACGGCTAATTCGCATCTGAACTAAAATGTATCTGTTTTTACTGGTTATCGTTTCGGTAGTTGTAATATTATCAATGTCTTTGTTCTCCTAACTGCCCACTATTAATTATTAACATTTTTAAAGGAGGGGAAATTCGAAAGGTAGGTTGAGATGGGAACTGTCCGAGTGGATCGAAGTCACTATAGCGGTAGTGTATTGAGTGGAAGGTCGGGTATCTACCCTTTTCATTCCAATCAATACCTAACATAAAGATTAATTAATTAAAAATTATTATTTATTTTTACTATTACCTCTTTTAATATAAAGGTCGGCTCGTAGTGTTAAAAAATATTCCGTGACAGTACATCTATAGAGGAGTAAGAATTCCTTAAACCTAACGGTTTCAACTCAATCCGTTCAAAACTACGATTTTTCGTGGTTTATTTAAGGAAAAAACCTTTTTCTGCATAAAACCAGAATTTTCTCCTCTCTAACCAAACTTTTCGAAACAATTTTTAGATTTGGCACGGAATTTCCCATATTGCTGTTAATTCATAATTTCTTGATCAACTCTTGGGCCATGCATTTAATGCCCAGGATACTTCCCCGCGCGTTTTCCAACTTCGAACTGAAATTACCCACCAAAAAAAAAGTTTCGGCTTGTTTGATGTGTTTAAATGTGTAATGTCAGGTAACTAAGGTTTAAAGAAATCGATCCAAATTTTCCATTTCGCAAAATTCATACTTTATTTTAGTTATTTTGTAAATTGCAGTTTTCATTAAAAAATAAAAAAATAAACAGTGGATTAGCTTAAAAGGAAGTTCTATGGCTAAATCTAGAAATGGGGTCAAAAGTTGGTAAAAGTTACAGTAGAGCAGAGAAAAACAATTTTATTTAACACACACTAAAAAAGTTTCAACGTTTGAACGGATTCAGATAAAACCATGATTTACGGCATTCCACTCCACTGCAGATGTACTGTCACCGAAAAAAATACAAAAAACATGTTACACGATGAGCTGATTTCGTCGTGTACTTAGTATATAATTAATTCACTTTTTCGTGGTCCGCACGACCAATTAATACATGACAATTAATTAAGGTTTTTAGTTGAGATGAAGAAAAGTCAATGTCACGAGCGAGGTTCGAACATACGACCTTCGGCTTGATACGCCGCTGCTCTACCACTTGAGCTCTCGTGACCTCGATCCACTCGGATCGTGGGTTCGAATCCCGCCATTGATTTTTTTATCTCAATTAAAAACCTTAATTAATTGTAATATATTCATTGGTCAAGCGGACCAGGAAATTTATGAATTCAATAAACTTTTACTGTTATAATTGAAAGGTAGTTTTTCGAATGATTTTTTGATTCGGACCTAAACAATATTTCAGCCAAATTTTAACATTTCACTGTTGTTTGTTTATATTTTTTTATTGGTGCCTTTTTATTAACAACCTCGAGACTCGTAAAGTTTTATGTTTTGTGTAGTTTCTCTTGAACCAAAAAGGTTTGATCGGCCTGTTTAGGATAACGGGATACGAGTAGGACGTTATCTATTTCAAATTCAAGATCAGCTGTACTTTTTAGAATTTGATGCTGAGTTCAACGGCGTAAAAGATTTTCCATCAGGACCAATTCTTTTTTAAGTTATTTCCAAAAACATTGTTTTCGGATAGATGAAATCTTTTCCATTTTCTTCAACTCATCGCCAATTTATTTGTTATTAAATTACGGAACTCGTGGTACAGAAAGAAAAACTTCAAAATAAATCCCACAAATAATGTCGTTTAACTAGACGTTCGGGATGTAGCTTATTGAAATGCAATTCAGCTTGACGCAAATTTCGGTCATCAAAAAGCAAATACAAGGGGGAACAGAAGTTAAATTCACCCTGTGTACATCTATACATGGGTGATCGCTAAGGATAAAATAATATGAGTTGTTGTAATAATTAACAACCGATAGGGTTTTACACTAAACAATTATTGTTGTTGAGAAGCATTATTCTTTTCAAACCGTTGCCAAAAATTGGTGCATAATATTTCCGAAATTCTGTTCGTTTGGTTTGAAACGATCATATACGACGTTTAATCCAGATTATTATAAGCCCTCTGAAGTCATTGTTAATGTATATGTGTATATTGATTTAACTGTGTTTATGTAATGTTAGCATAACGTTAATGCTGATACGCTATTCGGTTCTGTTTTGGATTTTCCAAATTAATGCTATTGTGGGGTTCCTGTGGGTTATATTAGTGAGAGAATGTAGATCATCGCAATTATCCCACCAGAAATCCAATTTACTGGTTTCTGCGCTTGTATCAAACCGCCCAAAATTGCGAGTGATTAATTGGATCTATCGTTTGCACTGGTATTCAATTCCACGGGAGGGTGGAGCGTTTTGTTTTCCGTGAAAAATATACCCAATCGTGGTTGATTTAATCAAAACAATAACCTAAATGAGGAAAAAGCATACGGAAAAAAGTTTAACGAATTGTCTGTTTTTTTATTAGTTTGCGTACTGTAGGACGATAAAGGGTTGCAATTCCGTGATCGGGGCCGGGATTTAGCGTATGCACCCCATGCAACCCCCGGGGCACGCACACGTCGTAGGCCTAGTGTATTTATGGAAAGTCCGCATGCGATCCTCCTGCCTAATCAATGCGTCTTCACCTATCATCCTCTATTTGCATTCCCTTTAAGGAAATTGAACTTCAGGCTCTTCCGTTCCGAATTAGGCCCGAATTAGTTTTTGAAGCAACCTCCATCCAAAACGAATTTTACCGGGTTTAAAAAATATGTGGGCTGTGAACAAAATATGAGCTGGCGTTACGTTTCCAGAGACCATTCCCTTGTGGACAGCTTCACAGTCGACCGCGTAAAAGGGGTGATCCGAATGTTGCTACAAGGGACCAATCGACCGTAAACCGTTCGACCCTACATTCTCATCCTTGCACAACAGAGAACAAATGTATTTAATCCCCTCGATGGCATCTCAGTGTGAAGATATTTGCCTTATGTTAAAAACATTTCTCACTGCGAACCACCTTCGATACTGCGCAAAAATAAAACGGATGATGTTTTTCATCCAGTACACCAGTAAAATCATAAAGTGATAATGGCACAACTATTAACTAAACGTACAATAATTTGTTGAAATGGTTGACGGCCACTTACTGGGTTTTATCGAGTTATTTAACGCGTTTCGGCGTTGCACCGTTCTTCAGTGAGGAACTCATAATCTACTATATAACATTCATACTAACGACGTTCCCGAGTACTCAACGTCAACAGACAAGAGGATCTTTAATGTCCGCACCTAGCCTATTCGGCCTTAGCGGACGCTTTGATTCTCAAGATGAGAGCTGACGCACTTCTGCATACAACGGAGTTGTGTTACCGCCGCAGCATTGGTGTAGAGGCGCCCCAGCTCCTAAGAGCCAAGATCAACCTCGCTCTCCGCTTGTCCACTCCGAATGTTCGGGCCCGCATTAAGCATCGGGTCGTATGCCGCACGCAAAGGGTTAGCAGGTCGAAATACATCAGCCTGCTCTCTCGCGTACTCCCTAGATAGAGAACACGACTATCTCCATGAGTGCGGCGCTTCTCTAGCGTAGAAACTACCGGATCCACTCCGGCCGTGGTTATTTTTTAAAGTGGAAATGCTAGACACCCCCTAGATGAGCACTGCCTACGATTAAAGGTCTCTTGTCGAGCTCAGCCTGTCATGTGCATTCCAGGGACGACATAGTACCTAGCCTACGTGGTACTATTCCACGCTTCCCGTAGGGTACCACGCCGGTCATACGCACAACAATGCAAAGCATACTCGAGCCAGAGCTTAATTATTGTGTCCTCACCGCTCTCATACTGTCGTCCGGCCGCAACGACTTCCTTGAGGCTGAGGTAACGCTGGCCATACGCAAGTTTCATGAAGGTCACAAATAGAAGGCATCCTCTGGCTAAGTTCCCGCCAGGGGCTTCATCTCGCACCACCACGAAACCATTCCCAGTGTGACTTGGGCTGATTTTGGAACTGTTAAGTAACCCCGTGGTACAGATGGCCAAACACCCTCCCCCGTCTATGCAGACAGGATATAGTGCACGGGCCCTCGTGTGACTGTTAGGACAGAGAGAGATTATATTATCAGTGCATTTTGCCTTTTAGCCTTTTGCCTTTTTGTTTACTGTGATTCATGCACAACACAAAAAGAGTCGCTACAGATTTTTAGTTGCCCTAGTTCTGTACTATGATTTGGAATTTGTAGTATCCACTGGGATTCTTCGATTCGACTCTTTGAATCTCCGGAGAGTCTCGGCGACCTGAGTCCGAGCTGCCCCGACGATTGTTGCGATGAATCTGGTGCGTTGCGAGATAGCATTTTCGGACTCTTTTGAATCCCACATTCGATATGGGACATCTTTGACGAAATGTTGCGCAACATTTGCCAGAGTGAACTTGCATCGGAACAAGCGCTCTTACTTCATTTATTTAGTTGACGTTGAAGTGATTTCTTGAAGATTTTGACACTGTCTTGCCTAAAGATTGCAATATGTTATTTCGAAACATACTTGATTCTTTCTGATTTGATTGGGTTATATTTTTACCTTTTTATCTACACTTTTATTACTTACCTACAGCAATATGTAATTTCCAATTATTTGATTATTTGTTTGATATTCTTTACTTATTTGATATATTCTATCATACGATGAATGATTGCTTCGCACACTTCTGGAACGAAATCTGGTATTGATTGACTTGAGGCTTGCATACGAGTCTCCACTCGCTAGGAACCGGAGAGTGGAAATTTTTGGCTGTGAAATTTTATTAAAATGGTTTCGAAATCATTAAATCGCAGTGTGTCCAAAAGAGTCCTGCGCTGATTCCCGCCTTCAAATGTTTGTAGAACTCACCATCTGTTTGGGCGTTTTTTTAATGCACCTCTGAATAGATTCACTACGTCCAATGGAAAAAAAAGAGCAAGGTAAATTCCTGAAAGAGCTAGCTCCTCGTCATTTTCGCAGGCGCTGATGAATGTGAACTGAATCTTGGTCTGGACAACGATTCTTTGTCGCGGAGCAGAGTCGGTGAATCGACACAAAGAATCCCAGTGGCGTACTAAGCTTTAGGTTATTATTGTGTTCAAGATTGAGGTAGTTTAGAAAACACTTTTTCATTATTTGCTGACTTTGCGACCTTTATTCGGGTCATCTTCAAGGCTTGGGTGAATTACAAAACATGTTCATTGGAAAAATACATACAGATGTAAATATAAACATCGAAACCAAGTCTTTCTTACTTATAAGGCGTAGTGCTATTTTTATAGTCTAAAATTATTATTTACAGTGCATAAATTAATAGCAAAATTACGTGGTAAATACAATTATATAAAATTGAGCTAAAGGCTGAATTGTTTATGTTGTCTTTTATTTCATAATTCGGAAGTTTTTAAATTTATAACACCATTATTAAAATATATAGAAAGTTGATCTTTCAACAGGCAATTTTGACTTGAAGGGGGTTCAAACAAACTTTTATTATGAAGGCCAAGTGTTCAAAAGAGTTTGAAATGAATCTTTTCAACAAGAACAAAAAATCAATTAAATCCGTCAATTAGGCACAAATGGTGCCCTCTTAACCAGGTTGGGGGCAACCTCTAGCTACTCAAGCTGATGGAGAATCATAATTTGACCACGACCAAACTCGATTTCATTTTGCCTTTTGCGAGAGGACGTCACTACTTAGTGATCGCATCTACGAAGGAAAACCTAAAAATACCATCAAATCGGATCTCTATACATGATTACCAAAAAATTTCTTATAAACCGCAAATATCAGGGTTTTTTTTTTTTTGGAGGGGGGGTTAAATGGTATACAACGAACATATACACAGTCAAAACTAGCAGAAGCAGTCATCACAACTAAGACCAATTGCAGCCAAAATTAAGGAAAACAAAAATACCATCACATCTGATCGCTCTATGTGATTATCAAAATATTTCTTATAAACCGCAAATGTAAGGTTGTTTTTTTTTGGTTTTTTCTGGTTAAATTGTATACAACGAACACCGTCAAAACTAGCAGAAACAAACAATCATCACAGATATGGCTAAATGCAACCAAAGTTAAGGAAAACCTAAAAATACATTCACTTCTGATCGCTATATATAATTATCAAAAAAAGTCTTATAAACCTCAAATATCACGCTTTTTCTGGTTAAATTATATACAAAGAACATATACACATTAAAAACTAGAAGAAATATAGCATATTACTTAAGAAAAAAATGCATTAAAATTAAGGAAAACCTAAAAATACCATGAAATGTGATCACTCTAAACACTCAGAGAAACGACTTCGTCTCTGCGTGCAGCGATCATGTTGAATAACGAAAAAAATCATCTCTAAAGTGACTTTTCAATTATTGTTCGATCCCTCGCGGCGTTCGAAGCGCATGTTCGAAACGGGTGCAAAGAGGAAAACCGGGAAATTAATTCCAATCTCGGGGAAGAATTATCTCTCTCGTGGACGGCCGCCACTCTAAACGATCCCTGCCAAAATTTGGTAATTATTGATAGCGCCAATTAAAAGTTGGGGCGAGGGAGCCGAGGCTTCGTAAAATACGAGGCCAATTTATAAAGCGCGGGGCTGACGACGCATGTACTCAAGTTAATGAAATCTTTCCTGATGAAGATAAGCCGCGTCAAATCATTACTTAATTGAAGCCGGCAGCGACTCATTCCATTCTTGGCAGAACTATAAGCCCGGCGACGAAAGACGTTCATTTTAAAAATGAATATGAGGCTTTTGTGTGGCATTTTCTTCGTGTCGAAATGAATACCACGAATACGTCACATGTTAAAGTAAAAACAATATTTGAGAATCGTGTACATTAACTGACGAAATTTTTTAAGACAAAACTTCATCAATTTTGGGCATTTTTGTAAAATCGTCCATAACGTGAAATGGGATTGCAAATTTTAGCATAAATTTTTCACTTCAAACTTAAATAAGAACGCCGTTGTCATAAAAAAAGTAAAGGATACAATACATACTTGGCTCATATAATGGGAGATGTCCTGCCTTAGCTCTTTATAGCGAGCGCGTAAGGTAACACACATCGACAATTATAAATTTGTTCCAATTATAAATATGTTAATTAAAAAATTGATTTGTAAATTATGCATTTTATGTAACAAACTTTAACATTTTGCAATATAAGAAAAGGTCGTTTAATAATTGTAGATCGACAATTAACTTGTAAAATACTTATGAAAAACATATCAATATTTACAACTAATTATTACGAAATTGTGAGATGCTCTCTGGTGTGACGTATGTTTTAGAAAAAGAGTTTCTTTATCGTACCAATGTTTCGACCTTTATTGGGATCATCTTCAGGGCTTGAAGTGTTTTGCTTTCTGTGTAATTGTTCCATTCTTGCGTGTCGTGTTGAGAGTCTCTCTCTCTCTCTCTCTCTCTCTCTCTCTCTCTCTCTCTCTCTCTCTC
>CM077099.1:23962327-23974796 GCA_039619505.1 Cimex hemipterus
CTCTCTCTCTCTCTCTCTCTCTCTCTCTCTCTCTCTCTCTCTCTCTCGCAAATAGTTTGAATACTTGAAACTGTTAATTTAAAAAACTTTTAATTTCACAGTAATTTCCAACATTTACATGCATTTAAAAAAAATAGTTTTAAATTTAAGTCCTTTTTCGTTTCCCTGTTATCTTATAGTGTGGTTACATATTGTTTGTAAGTTATTTATGTGGCTAGCAACTATTCTGAAATCTTCGTAAAATGAGAGGTCTTGCATTTTATTTAAACTTTTTACTTCTACCATTTATGCAGGCATGTTCAAAATGAATTTCAAACTTGTTTGTTCGTAACACAGTTGTCGGTAAATTTCCTTTTAGTCATTTTGGCGAGAGGAATATGTTCATTAGATAACAAATCGTTCTTTAGTTTATTTTAACATAATGCTCGTTTTTGGTAATTATGTGGAAATAAAACCCGTTGTCATTACTATTGCTGTTGTAATGGCTTTAGTTGAATTACAAAACTTCCGCTGAAGATTTTGCTCTCGAACTCTCCAAAATCGTTTCTCGGCTCTCTTCAAAGATGTGTAAAAAAGTCAACTAACCGAAACTTCCTACGCTAACACGATGTATCGTGTAGTTTGTCGTGTCACACACGTTTTCGCATGATTGGAGAAAAAAAAACGTTAAAAATCGATTGCTTTTTCGGCCTAGGATTTCTAACAGAGGTAGAGAGCCCCTCACGTCAACGACCATCCAAAAGTCCGATCTGAGTGCTTCGAACAAAGGCAGGAAACACCGGCACCTACCCTGGACCCACTCGCCAATTTCCTTTCCCCGGTGAAACTTGAAAGGGATGAGTGTACACAACGAGCTCCTGGGTGAAGATAGCTTGGATGGTTGTGGTTTTAGAATATACAAAATCAAAATGGGGTGGGTTCTGTTTTTTTTTTTAATTGTTTGAATCTATGACTGTTTATTTACATCTAATTACCTAAACCCTGGAAATGTATTGCCACGGTCTCACCATGCATTATTACAAAGATATCCTCATTTTCCGATCCCGACAATCTCCTCGAAACGTCGGAAGCGGTTCGAAAGGTCCCTTCCTCGTATTTTGAATCATTCAGTTTAAATTCAATCAATTATTGTACCGTCTGCGATAAAAGGGCTTTTCTCCAGATGTAACTGAAAAGGAAAGGTATTGTTGCATGGTGGAGGATTACGATCCGGGGGTTGTTGCATGCGGTTTGTTTTACAACCCCCATTCTCGTGGGGTCGGTTACGGCTAAGACAACCCTAACAACTTGTTGACCTCTTTCTATTTAGTAATCTTTCAGTTGGTATAACTTGTGAAATCCTCTACTCGTTGAAAATGGCAAAGTAGTTCATACTTCAAATGTATTTTATTTTGATTTTCTTTAGTTTGCTTTGAAACTGAAATTTTGTTATCTGTCCGTTTTTTTAATTGAAATTTTAAAAAGGGCTTAATAGTTAAACTATATTAAATAAATAAATAACACCTATTATTTAAATATTTCAAATTATTTGGAGATGTGAGATACGCAGGTGTGACTTAAGTTTTAGAAAAAGCATTTTCTTTATCGTGCCAACGTTCGATCTTTATTGAGATCATCTTCAGAGATCAAGGTATTTTTTCAGAAAACAATCACTTTGAGCCCTGAAGATGATCCCAATAAAGATCGCAACGTTGGCAGATAAATATAATGCTTTCCTAAAACCTACATCACACCTGACCTCGTCTCACGATAAATCCTGAATTTGGTAAGCCATATTGTTAGAGTAACACAAAAAAATTATAATTTTTATATGTTCTAGTGTGATTTAACATCTAAAATTTTTTTAAATGAAACGGTTAAAAAAAGGATTGTCCGGGCCAATAAGCGAAGTAAGTGGGCATAAGAAATATCTTTATTATTTAAACGGATTTTTCTTCATCTCTAGGAATTATTTTAATTAATTATACTTTTAACCTAAGGAATTGGTTGAGATAAAAAAGCTAATTTCAATAGCGGGTTTCGAACCCACGACGTTAGATCCTGTTTGTGACACTAAATTTTTCATCTCAACCAGTATCTTAGATTTAAAGTACAATTAAAATGGTTAATTATGACTACTAAATACATATATGGATTAATATAACTATAGAAATACTTACTTCGCTTACAACTCCAAGTGGTGACTTCGTAACTCGCCGAGAATTGAATCCTGATTATTTGATAATTTAAACTATATAAAAAAAGGGCAAAATTTGAGTCGTATTGAGCCTTAGATAAAAAATATAATTAATTAAAATAATTAATAGATCAATTATACTAGTAAAACATATGTGGGTGTACTTATTCCATTCTGCAGAAAAATTTTTGTTTGCCATTTAAACAATGTACAGTTAATGACTTTTTATAGATATTAAAGCACAAGAATAGTCAATTAGTATTTTTTACAGTTCTGTAGAATTAGTATATGATATATATTTAAAATGTGAAAGTAAAGAAATGCTAAGAAATAAACATTTATAGTTATGACTACAGGATTTAGCTCAAGATCTCTGAAATAATCATTAATCCATTGTATGGTATGTGCATTACGTATATATAGTATTGTATATTATTTTATTATGACGTCCATCCACCAACCAGCCAAGTTTCCTTCTGCTCCAGTTTAAAAGCCCTCATCGAGATAACTCCGACTAAAACCTTTCCTGAAAAAACATCTCCCAAATTTTCCGACGTTGTGTTGCATCCCTCGTTCAACTAAGGTCCTGGCTCCTTCTTCCTTGGATTACTTGTAAACTCCTTGCTCCTCCCTTACATTTTCCCTGTTCGACTACAGCTGTGTCGCCTATGGTGGGCTTTCGGACTAATGAACTGTTGTGTCAGATTTATTTTCGGCTCCCCGAATGTCTAGAGTCTCACACCTATCCTGGCTTCACCATCCTTCCGTTAGACACGCTTAATAGGCAACTTCCATTAGGAACTTTTTATATCTTCAAATTTTCCAACTTCTTCAATTCAAAATCTCCCCGCTAATAACCGAGAGACCTATTCCTTCCTCTCCATAAAACCTCCACATTTGAACGGTACTTCCTAGCAATCGCAAAGCAGTATTCTTTATTGTTACACTTTTTCCCTAATTTTTTATGAGGGTTCGCAACAGCAGATGTTATTTCAATTCTTGGGGTGCTTTTGAAAAAAAAAGCCCATTTGTAAGTATGAAGGGTGCGAATGGTGGCCGCCGATGTCTCTTTTATTAGTGGGTGCCCATACAATATAAAATCCCTCCATCTTCCAATTGCGATCGAACTAAGAATAAGATCTTTAAAGAAGGAATTAAGAAACTCAACATTCCTTCTCATAACAAATCTGTTTGGATAATTGCATCGATATGAGTATTCAATTAAAGCAGACCGAGCTAAATGTAACTCCTAACTAATCCATACCATCAAAAAAAAATAATAAATAAATAAGGTTCGAGGGTTCGCAACAGCAGAGGTTATATCATCATTCAAAGTGCCCGTGTTTTTGAAGAAAAGTCCATGTCGGATGCTGAGCCGCTGGAATCGAACCCACGTCCATTACGGTACATTGATGAGCGCCGGGTCAACGCCTAAACCGTTGCGGCCACCGACCCGACCCCCAATTTTTTATTATCAGTACTTTGATTTCTATTTTGCATATTGTGTTTTATGTCAATTTATTTCCATTAGTATGTTGTTTACCTTCATTAATTCAAATGCCAGTTTCGTGTTAAAAATTCTTCATTCGACCTTTTAGCTCATCATCAAGTTGAAGGGGTTCTACAACCTGATGATGAGCTAAAAGCTCGAAATCCGGATCGGTGGAAAACGACGTACTGCGAGTATCTTTTTAACTAGGATTAAACCATTTGACTAAGTTTCATTATTAATCGCCTCTCCGCTAAAAACTTACAAAATTTTACCAGCCAAAGTGGATATACTTTTTAATTTCAATTTTTGAACTATTTTATCGTCGCCCCCCCTCGCACCAGGTAAATTCAATCTAGCCGAGATGTTCATCGCGGAAGGGGCTGCATAACCGCGTTTAGCCGGATAATTAACTTAATTATAGTTGCTCGGCGAAAGTCAGGAAAGTAATAAGGTTTCGTTTTAAACTTCTTTTATTACACAAAGGATTTTCAAGGTAGGCCGGGGTAAAAGTTTCAGCACTCCCTACTCTGTCGTTACCTAATGAGATTACATCTGCTTTCCTACTAACAAGTTGTAATTATTTTCCTAACTAAATGGCTTAGAAACTAAGAAATGCGGCCTCGGATGATACAAAGGTTTATTGTATTCTATGTGTTTTAGCTCTTGCACTTTCAATTTATTCATCCTTACCACAAAGTTTCAAATCATTTGAGTTTTAAGTTTTACCGTTTAACAGATGTCTTTAAGCAACATCTCGCAGTTTTGGGGAAAAAAAGTCATAAATATGGTCCATAGCACACATTCCCAGCCTATTATCATTGGTAATAAAAAATCCTTAAAAAGATATTTCCTACTCACAGTACGTCTTTTGCAATGATACAGACTTCAAGCTTTTAGCTCATCATCAGGTTGAAAGAATTCTACGACCACATCTCTCGACATGGATTGCAAAAGTGAATCCGCCGATACTCCAGGAGTAAAATCATTTAAAAAAATTGCTGTGAGTAGGAACTATATTTTTTTAACAGGATAGAAAAATTTTGGTTTTGGTTGTAAAGAAATCATGTGAGTTATGGTATTTGTTGTCGGCGATGTCTTAAGTAGGACACAGCACTAGTTCAGTGACTTTTTTATGGAATTATATTGTTTTATACAGGGTATTAAATATACAGTGAATAGTAAATTATACTATTCATTATTTAATGCACTGGATATTCGGCTACTCGTGCGGCAACTTTGCCAGTAGATTCTACATTCAAAATGTAATGATCCGAGTCTCACCAGTATCGGAGTTATTCCACTTTTTTTTTAAATTTCACGACCTTGCTTCAAATAAACAATGATAACCCAAAAATAAAAAGGTTTTGGACAAATCGGTGGATACCATTGAAAACTACTTTAAATTTCCAATTAGGTGTGATCATACACTAAACTTGTAAAACTTCCTGAAATAAGTGTTTTAGCAGCGAGCACTTCGAAAAAAATGAGAAAAAATTTTCTATGGTGATTCTAATATACTATTTCCAAGCGTAGGAGTCCAGCAAATTTCAGAAAACGTACTCCATTTAATATCCTTTTTGTAGTGTATTTTTTTTAAAATACTTTTATTCGATGATGAAAGCAAATAAGAAAAATTCCTGGTTGAAGGTTGGTAAGGCGGAAACGTTATTAGTAATTTAAAAAAATTAAAAACCTAAGGAAATTTTTAATGAATTTATTAAACTTTTTTAATTTTTTTAATTAAAGATTTTTATTTTTATTATTAACACTCTTTTCATCCTACCAACGTCCAACCATGCTTTTTTTTCTTTTCCTTCGTCAATTTCTTCATAAAACAGTAATTAAAAAAGCAATTAGAATCACCATAGTAAGTTTTTTAACTTTGAAAAAAAAATCTTTTTCAAAGTTCTCGCTACTAAAACACTTATTTCAGGAAGGTTTACAAGTTTAGTGTTTGATCGTATCTTCTTGGAAAGTTGATGAAGTTTTAAATGGTATCAATGAATTTGTACAAAACCTTTCAGTTCTGGAATTATCATTGTTTATGTGAAGCAAGGTAGTGAAATTTTAAAAAATCAGAAAAAACGGAATAACTCCGAAACTGCTCAAATTCGAACCATACTCAATTAAGACTTTTTGGTTCAATTTTGAATGTAGAATCTACTGGGCAAAATTTATAAGACGACATCCTGTTTATTAAAAAATGAATAGAATAATTTTTGTTTTGGTTATAAACAGACCATGTCAGTTTTATTTGTTGTGCTTGAGTTCTGTCCTTTGTTGCCGGTGATAAGTAAGACACACCAATAGATGAGCGACCTTTTTTAGAATTATATTTAATGAGCATAAATAGGTCTATTTAGTTGGAAAAATATTAGCATTGTGTCTGTTATGCCAAAACTATGATTGATTTCTTATTACTGTAATATCAGTGTTGATCAACCGGCTATTACAGCGCGAGCAATCTGCACGAATTGAATTATTTTGCTCAAGATAGAATTATAATTATTAGTATTTACTTAGGGAGGAAAACGTACGCTCGGATAAAATAAAAAAGTCCAAAGGTATTTAACATTAAAATCATATGGTAAAACTTGCCATTAGCTTAATTGCAGTGGGAACTTGTAAAAGAAGTTGTATGCTCAGAAAAGTACTGGCGATCATTTTGCGCTAATCCTTTCCACAGAAAAATATCAGAACGTTAGGACTCTCTCTAAAATAATGAGAGAGAGAGAGAGAGAGAGAGAGAGAGAGAGAGAGAGAGAGAGAGAGAGAGAGATGGGGAGAGCTAAACATAAACGCTGAGAAATAAAAAAACTACAATTGCCATTGTACTGTTTTGTAACAAACAACACGAAACAGTTCATATAAATTAATGATAGCTTTTTTGTCCGTGAATAAATGAAGGAAGATACCTTGAAAAATTAAATGTTTTGATCTTTTGAGCCTTTAAAACCTTTTTTTAAAGTCACTCCTGAAGAGGTAGAAAAACCAAAATTAGCGTCGTTCATTCACTTAGGACTTATTTAATAAACAACGACTTAATTTGCTGTTTGAGGGTTAAAAGGAATTTGTGTCCCCAACGAATTGGGGGCGCGTTATGATGTATAAGCCTAAAGCCGCTGTTTCCTTCTTCTTATAATTTTTCCCCCTTTGGAAATGCATCTGTTACACAGCAGTCATATCTCAGTATTATGTCCCCTTCTATTTATTGTACATCTGGCCCTCCGTAATACCGGCATCGACTAAATCACTCTCTCATCCATGAAAGATGCGCTTGGATTCTCATTGATCTTCCAAAAACTTGAGATTCGGAAAATAAATATTGGTTTCGGCGTAACATTTGTAATGTATGTAGCAATTGAAGAATTTACTTAGGGATCTATAGAATTCAATTCTTCTTTAACTTTACGTAACATCTTAAAAAGCATTGGACAATTAATTAATTCTCCAATTTTCATAACCTTTCGCATATTTTTGCTGTTAATAAACTGTTTGTTTTTTTAATGGTCAAATGCAAGATTATGCTTGAAACTTTGCTTCCAATTCTCGCTGTTAATCTGGAACATGAGGTTTAGTACAAGTTTCGTATGTGTGGCTAATTAGAAACTTGCCTCATACTTAGTTTCATGAAGCCCTCTTGAGCCTATATAATAATTTTAGGGGAAAGTAGATAAATCATTATATCCCTCTGACCTTTGGCAATTAATCATTGTTCTGTAATTTATTATGATAACAAATCTGACGTGACGTAAACCAGCGAATAAAACAGCACAAAAAGGGAACATTTTCAAATAGATTTTCGATTTAAGTGAAGTAAACAGAATAACAATTGATAGTAAAATATCAAATTTCAAAATAAAGTTGCTCACTCAGAATAAAGTACTTCCTAGAAACTAACATTTTATCAATACAGCCGTGCTGGTGGAAAGGGGGTTGTTTTCATGGTGAAGGGAAACGTCATAGAGTCTGAGGTTGGGGCCCATTCAAAAGGATTTTCCCCTGTGGTTTCTCGCAATTCGCTTTCAGTTCTCTTATTTACTTAGAGGAAATGTGTACGTTGGGTAGGATTGCTTGCTATTGTTCTAGATTCTTGGGCCCACTTGTAAATAGTAATTTTTAACTGGGTTAGTAAAGGGCAGTAGCATAAATACACTTCAACAGACGGAGATTCAATTAAAAATAACTTTCCGTCTTTGTACGTTAAGCTATTACATTTTTATAAAAATAAATTAATACAAGTGTAAATGTGTAAACAATAATTTAGGAAATACTCACAAATACGGGGGGGGAGGAGTTTATTCCAAGTAGTTTAATGGAAGTGACACAAATTGAAAAAGTAGATGAAGATTTCAATCTACAAAACTCCTATTTCCCAAATACATCATAATGAGTCTCTCTGTCGTCTTCAAAATGTGTGATATATAGTGACCGTTAGTTAATGATTATTCCGAGATCGAGAGATGGGTCTTGGTGTGATGTAAATTTTAGAAAAACTTTTTCTTTATCCTGTTCACGTTTCGACCTTGATTGACATCATCTTCAGGACCTGGGATTTGTAAAAATTGATAAACGTTGTTTAAAATTTACAAAAACACGTAGGCTGTAAGAAAAATGAATTTATACAATGGTTGAAAATGTTGGATTAACAAATAAGAACTTATACAATACTAAAAAGTTTTGGATAAAAAAACGGATTTATGCAATGTTAGAAAATTTTAGATTAATAAAATGAATTTATACAATAGTAGAAAATTTTAAATTAAAAAAAATGAATTTTTCAGTCCTAGAAAGTTTTAGATAAAAAATAACGCGTTTATTCAAGGGTATAAAATTTTATATTAAAAGAAATGAATTTATACAAAGCTAAAAACTTTTGATTAACAAAAATGAATTTACACAATGATAGAAAATTTTAAATTAAAGAATAAATTTATAGAATGATAAAAAATTTTAGATTTAAAAAACTGAATCTATACAGTCCTAGAAAGTTTTAGCTAAAAAATAATGGATTTATACAACAGTATAAAATTTTATATTAAAAGAAATGAATTTATACAAAGCTAAAAACTTTTGATTAACAAAAATGAATTTACACAATGATAGAAAATTTTAAATTAAAGAATAAATTTATAGAATGATAAAAAATTTTAGATTTAAAAAACTGAATCTATACAGTCCTAGAAAGTTTTAGATAAAAAATAATGGAATTATACAACGGTATAAAATTTTATATTAAAAGAAATAAATTTATACAAAGCTAGAAATTTGTAATTAGCAAAAATGAATTTATATAATGGTAGTAAATTTTAGGTTAAAACATGAATTTGTACAATATTAGAAAGTTTTAGATTCTATTCACTAGATAAGAGAATAAAGCAACATAACATTGCAAAAAACCTAAACAAAATCCTACAACACTCGCTACTCACCATTTCGAAGACCAAAAAATTTTCCTGGCAATGATCTCAGTAAAGATCGAAACGTTGGCACGATCACGTAAAACGTTAGGCCCGTTTATACGATAAGTTGACATGTTTGGTCCACGAATGTATTTTAAAAAAATAACTTCAAAGAAACCTTTCTTCCGTCTACCTAACAAAGTTTATTATATTAATTTCTAAAAATAAAGTGTATTTTATTGTATAATAATGTAAAATAGAATGAAGGGATTTTACGAAATCGTTGAAACGAAAATTTAAAAACTTTTCCTAAATTTATTTTCGCGGATTTAAGATGCAAAAGAACGTTTAATTATATTTAGGACTTTATTTTTATCTTAGCACTTAAAAAAACGAGAAACGATCTTTTTTTAAATAAAAAGGAAATTTTTAGTTGGAACGTAAAATGGAAAAAAGTGTTCGTTTGTGGAAAAATTGTTTGGGTATTTACGCAATTATAAGCTACAAAATTAAAGTTTGGTTCAAGAAATTTTTAGCCTTATTTACTTTTAAGTTAAACGTAAGGAAAAGGCATTAATATACAAATTAGAAAAAATATCTTTTTTTGAAATATAAACAGAACATTTATTTCTTTGGGCAGATTTAAGACAATTTTAAACAATTTTATCTTATCCCTGACTTTGAAAATTTGCTCTAAGCGTGAACGCTTCAAAAAAGGAAAAGATTCAATTGAATTTTAGAAGTTGTTTTGTTTTCTTTAAATTGCACTATCGAAACATTGAAATTATCTTAATTAATTATACTTTTAATCTGAGTTCTTGGTTGAGATGAAAAAGCAAGTGTCACGAGCTGGATTCGTACTCACGGCCTTCAGGTCAATAAGCCGCTGTTCTAACGATTTGAGCTCTCCTGACTTTTCATATTATACAAGGGCTTAAATTAAAGTATAATTAATTGAACTAATTTGTACGATCAATTGTAAATACCAAATGTGTTTTTTAAATATTAATTACTATAATGTATTCTTGTATTAAGTACATATTGTGGACTCGGCAACGTCGGTAGCTATTATTAATTTTTAATTAATTAATGATTCGGTATGTATTTACATTTTGTTTTTTTTTTTTTACTTCGTTCACAATACAACTGATAATCTCTTTTCCACACATATTTCAAAAGTAGTCAAACTTAATAACTAATCCGCGTTATCGAAACGAAAGAATTTCTTTGAAGTGTCGCAAGCGTGTTTGAAAAGTTTCGTGTCAACTACAGGACAAGGAGTGGAATTAGTCAAACGGACTTTGTATGACAAAGTTTTACCATTGGGTTCGCTCGGAATGCCGAGTCTTTTCGACATTTTAATGGGAACCCTTGTTCGACCGGAGGAGCGGGTAGATGTTCACCGCCAGACCTGGACGTCATGCTGGTTTAATCTACAATTCTAACTCGTCTGGATCTCGGCCTCGGCGATCTTCCCCGGAAATATGTTACCCAAAAATATAAATAAAAGAAAGTACGGTTTTTCCGACGGTCCCCTGTGGCTTTGCATCAACTTAGATTCCATATGTCTTCAACTTCTTCCCATAAAATGGCTTTATTAATTAAAATCACAATTTATTTTTTTGAAGGTAAATTTGTGCATAAGTGGAGGATTTGAAGATTTTTTTGGAATATAAATTTCCTTATAATTCCGTGAGTACAGCTTTATTGCTAAATGTCATAATCGGATTGTTTTTGTATTTTATATTTAAATGGAATAAGTTACAAGAATTTAAAAACTACAAATAATAATAAAAACAACACAATATAAACTGTTAAATGCTTTAAGGAAAAAATCGTGAAAGCAAAGAATTTTTTAACATTCTTGTCCGCTCATTTTCGCTTCAGATTTGGTCAGACAATCAAAATTGGGTCAAAATAGCTGTTTAAAAAACACAGCCAGCGGGGTCTACTCCAATTAAATTTATCTATCGAACCACAATTCAGCATTAGCTAAATAAGTCAGGCCTTACAATCTCACCCACCAAGGTAGATTACTTCATAATAATAAGTTAATATAATCACTCATTTAAATAAGCTCATATGTATAGTCTTGATCAAGAACAATACCGGGTGGCATTCCTACGCGCCCTCTATATGGAACTAGACCGTATGTCGCGCAAAGAGTTACCTACGTCGAAATACATCAGCCCCCGGTCTAACGCGCACGTCTTAATAGAGAACGTCAATCTATCTCCCAGAGTATTGGGGATTCCCCGGCGTAGAAACTGCCGGATCCGCTCCGGCCGCAGTTTTGTTTATAGTGGAATTGCTAACATCCGCCCCGGAGGAGTACCGGCTATGGTATATGCCTCCAATCAAGCTCAGTCAACACCTACGTTCAAAACATACTCGAGTAGGAGAAACTGACTAACTGCCTCTACCCATCTGTGACTACTCCCGCATTAGAGGGACTAACTAGCACAATCATCGTGTCCTCAACGTTATATGCTGCCGTCCGAACTGCCGTATGTTTCATGTTAGTTTCAAGGGAAGGTCACAGCATCTTTTCTAAGTTCCCGCCAGGAGCATCATCACGAACCACTGCGAATCCATTCCCAGTGTAACAGGGGCTAAAATTTGTAGCATTTCTGTTACTTCGTAGTACAGATGGTTATGCACCCTCCCCCGTCTAAGCAGGCAGGATCTGGTACTCTAACCTTTGTGTGGTTCTGATAAGATACCCACCGATCTGAGTAAAGATTGTGCTTTGGAGAGGTCGCCACGCCCTCAGGGCTACACATTTATTTTGCGCATGGACACCCCCCTTGTAACCAAGTGTTGGGACGGGGGTCATAGGATAGAATAAAGTAACCTGGATTGAGAAAGGGACATGGATGAGGACACGAGCTGCACCTTTTCAGGGCCCCTAGCCTTAACCACATTATACCACCCTTCGTTGCTGTGGTGCCATACCGAGTGAGCCACATTTCAGCCAGTTTTCATTCTGAAGATGAGAGCTGACGCACTTCTGCATACAACGGAGTTGTGTTACCGCCGCAGCATTGCTGTAGAGGCGCCCCAGCCCCCAAGGTCGAAGGACAACCTCGCTCCCCACTTGCCCACTCCGAATGGTCGGGCCCGCATTAAGCATCGGGTCATATGCCGTGTGCAAAGGGCTAACCGGCCGACATTCATCGGCCTTCTCTCTCGCGTACTCTACGGCGACTCTATCTCCCTCAGTGTAGGGGCTTCGCTAGCCATCCCTAACCAGCTTATCTTCCGATCTGCCCACCTTCACTGCCACATTCTTTTAATTATGTTTTTTATTGCTTTTTGCCACCATAAAAGCAGACCCCAGTTGTTAAATCCGGAGAGGAGGACGTCGCCTAGCTCCTTTCACCTGCTAAACGCAAAGGT
>CM077099.1:23995466-24015801 GCA_039619505.1 Cimex hemipterus
CCACACAAGGACCTGATTGCCGCCACCCTACTTGGTATCTTGTCCTTGACGTATGCGGCGTTTGGTCCAAATTTTAAGCAGGCGGACATCCTGATGCCCAAGTAAGTGATTTCAGATGGGGTTTTTATTGTCCGACCATTCACGCGGATGACTGGTGGGGAGCGCATATTTAGGTTTCCTTTCAGTAGCATAAGCGACGTCTTCTCCACTGCTATCTGGAGCTTTACTCCGCTACACCACCGACTAAGGTGATCTACCGCAACATTCCCCTTTCTTTCTAATTCTGCTTTCGTATTAGCTGATATCACTACTACTAAATCGTCAACATAAGCTAGCGCCTTGAATCCTTCCGAACTCAGCACCGAAAGTGCACCGTCAAAAAGGACCGACCACAGAAAAGGGCCAAGGACCGATCCCTGAGGGATTCCCATGTGCACCTGTCTGTGACAGCACGATCCATATGCCGGCAAAAAGGCGCTCCTGTCATTTAAGTAATTGGCTACTAGGGCGCATAACGCCTTATCTACACCCCGTTGCAATAGGCTATCCACAACTGCTGGCCACCACATACGGTCAAAGGCTTTGTGGATATCGAAAAATATGCCTGCAACATACTTCTCTGGGGCGGTCGTTGTAAACTCTACAATGTCCCTGATGGCATGAGTCGTGCTTTTTCCTGGGACACCTCCATACTGACCACGATGTAAGATCGGGTCAAGAATCTCTCTAATTCTGGATAGTATTAGGAGCTCAAGTAATTTACCCAGGCCTGAGAGGAGTGAAATTAGCCGGTAGGATGAAGGGTGATTCACCGGACGTCCTGGCTTCAAAAACGCGCAGATCCGCGCCTTTTTCCAGGTCGTCGGGAAGTATCCGGCTTGCAGGCAATCAGTCATGAGTTGTTGCAGGTATGGTATGATCATTGTGGAATTGCTTTTGAGTGTCCATGTTTCAACTCGATCTATGCCTGGGGCGCTTCCTGATTTCATTCTGGCGATTGCAGAGAGAACTTCCTGGTCAGACCAGGGGGTTGCATTGTTTTCACTAACGGGGATTTGTCTTGATCTTGCTCTTATTTCGCGATGCGCGGTATTGTCACTCATCAAGTCATCATCCGGGAAAGCCTCTTCGAGGAGGGCTTGTCCGGAGGCTTCAATGCTATGACCCTCCCTACCAAAAGGTTCCAGGGCCAGCCGGTTAGTTATTTTTCCGCGAGCAACCTTGGAATGTAAACCCCATCTATCTTTATGATCCTGTTCTTCTACAAAATTTTTCCAGGATTTTCGCTTTTCTTTCCTTAGTTGCTTCCGGAATGCTCGCTTTGCTTTATAATATTGCAATTGAAGTTCTTGTTTATCTTCTGGTTGGGTGCAAATCTGGTATCTTCGTCTAGCAGACTGGGCTGCAGCTTTACTTACAGCAACACTCTGTGTCCACCATACTGGGCCTGCGTGTGACATGATGGATGTCTTTGTGACTCTCTCGGGACCTGTAACGAGCGCGGTTGTGAGAGTGGCAATTTTCAGGTCTATTTCACTTATATTCACGGTTGGCCACAGTAGGGTATCAGCATCTCGTGCAAGGTCGCTTTTTAAGTTGTTACCTACAATTTCTTTATTGTTAATATCCGGGCGAATTCTTTTTGTTCTAGGTTCCATGGGCATTCCGGGGCCATGTGGGAACAGATCATAAGTTATCCACGCGTGGTCACTCGTGGTTCCATTAATATCAATTTGGAAATTTCCCACTAGTCGATGTAGGGTTGGTGACATGATCGTGAGGTCGACCGATGATTCGCCCTGAGAGGCACTATAAGTGCTTGGTGAGTCCTCAGCATTCAACAGGAGAAGGCCCTCATCTTCAATGAAGTTTAGGATTACCTCTCCTCTGTTGTCAACCCGGGCATCACCCCATGCCTTGTGGTGGCTATTGAAGTCGCCTCCAATAATTGCAGGTCTTGGCTTATATTTTTTGAGGAGGTCACTAAGTTTTGCTATGTATCTGCCCATATCCATACGTCGATCACAGTATAGAGAAATGATCAAAATTTCTTCATTCTGCCATTTAATGAGGCAGCAGGCCATATCGCCATCGCTCTCCGGGAGACTTACTATTCTGACATTGTTGTTTAGGAGATATATTGCCGCGCGCAAGGGGCCAGGGCCTCTGGATTGAACAGACCTTGAGGCTAATCCCATGGTCTTTATTTCATTCACTCTCCCTCTGCATGGTTCTTGCGCTAGCACAATGTCAATTTTTTGTGCATGGGAAAGAGCGCGAGCCTCATCACATACTGTTTGCGAACGATGGAAATTTAGTTGTGCAATCTTCAAAGGGCAGCTACTAGTCTTTCTTTTGTGGGCCATGTGGATCCTGTAAAATCATATTTATAAGGTCGCTGGTTGTCGGATCCTCGCACATTTGCTCTGCTTGAGGGTCAACTTCTTCAGGATGGGGGATCCGCTTGGTATTATTTACAGTAGGCATTTCTGATGTGTCGCCGTAGTCAGTTGTACTTTTGACTTTTACGACCGCTCTTATGTGAGCCTCACAGTTTCTTGAGCCAGCCTTGTGGTTGTGGTCTATACCTAGGCGATGGCAGTTTGCGCATTTTGCTGCTTCTTCTTTGCAGCTTCTGGTGTCATGTGATTGTGCGCATTTTCCACACACCGGGTCCACTTTTGGGCATGTTGCAGCTACGTGGCCATACATCTGGCACTTATAACATCTTGTTATGTCCACGTAGTCCCTTACTGGACAGGACTGATAATCTAGGTATACCTTGTTTTTTGCGAGGACTGTTTTTCGTGCGCTAGGTGGAAGCTCAACTACCCATGATACGAAAGGGTTTGAACCTCGCTGACCTCTTCCATATCGTAGTGTATGCAGCGGTCTTATTTGGTTTATTTCAACGTCAAGTTGGTTATTGGCCATGATCTCATCTCTGACATCGTTAGCTTTGAGTTCAGCTGGTACTCGAAGTATAAGGATGCGCGGGTTTCTTTTACCCATTTCGCGGGCTTTTAAATTGGAGTTTTTAAAGGCTCCAAGGACTAGAGTTTTTGCCGAGTCAGACTCAACTCTGATCGCCACTCCGCCTCTGGCTGTAATTCTTAACCCTTCCACACGTATCATTGTGTTTCTTGGGTTTAGGCGGTCTTTAACCGCTTGTAGGAGGGCTTGCGGCTCCATATCATTGACTGGGTCAACTATGATCAGGTTGCTTTGTGCTTCCTTGGCTCTAGCTATTTTCGCTTTTATATTAGTCTTAGCACTTGGTTGCGAGTTAGATTTTTTCTTAGCTTCTGTACATTGAGGGTGCAAGTAATCCGCCCCTTCAATGGTGGTTAACATTTTTGGTCTCCGGCTTTTTCTCGGACTAGCGATGTACCAGTTATCATTGGGCTCTGAGACTTCAGAGATCTCATTGTTTCCTTTTGAGCTTATTTTGGTTGGAAATATTTTTGGGGCTTCTTCTAATTTTTGAATTTTGCTCACACAGTGCGTCAGTTCATTGACAATGGTCTTGACTGGTGAGAATTGTGTTGATGATCTTGCCGTCTGCAGTTCTGATTCAATTCTATCAAATGCCGGTGTTAGAGCAGCAACAATTGCTTCAACCTGGCTTTCTGGTCTTGTATTTGTGTGACTAATTGATTCAGATAGCTGGGCATTTTCTAAAGCCATTTGTTGGAGTAATCCTATAATACGGTCTATCCTCTCGCAGACGAACATCGCCGCCGGTTTGGAGCATTTGTTGGCAGGGTTAATCATGTACTGAGCCACCTCAGCCCTCATTGTATGGGCTTCAGCACATGCATTAATAAATTTGCTCTTCCGTGGTATCATATTATTGTCTGACGCCTCTTTACAGTATCTCTTTGAGGGTTTGGCAGTGATTTCTGCATATGTACTGGATTGACCTTCAGCTGTGTCAATCGCAGAGGACGAATCACTACCCGACTCACAATCATAGCGTCCAAGAGAATTCCGAATTGATGGCTTGCCTGGTCTACATACCGATTCGGTAGGATCCTTGGATTTTTTGAGAGCTTTTGGTTTAGGGGACTTTTTTAGTCCAGCTCTACTCTTAGAAGTACTAGGCTCCTTCGGCTTACGTGAGGGAGGCTTCTTTCTAGCTGAAGTGAGTTCTATTTCAGGGTTGGGGGTGAGCCTAGTCATCTGTTTGCGACAACTAGCGGTGCCCGAGCTGCGGTGTAGTAATGCAGGTCTATCACGGGCGTCTCCGGCTGGCGATGTTGGCGTTGAGGTTTTCTTGAGCGATTGTGGCTCCAAGTCCTCCTTTCGCGCCTGTTGGCGAGCAATTTTGTATTCTTCTGAGCATTTTGTGTTATCGTTACATTCTTCCGTATGTTCCATATACATGCCTGGTTCGTTATCCTTGTTTAGACTTGCCGATATTTGTTTTTCTTGTTCTTTACCTTTAGATATCATTGTATTCCCACGAGGCGAGGGTTATTTAACAGAAGTGTGTTACTGCCGCAGCATTGCTGTAGAGCTGCTCAGTCCCGAATACCCAAGACAACCTTGCTCCCCGTTTGCTCATTCCGAGTGGTCGGATCTGCATTAAGCATCAGACCGTTTACCGCGCGCAAAGGGCTTCCCAAGCCGAAATACATCAGCATGTTCTCCCGCGCACTCCCTAGATATAGATGGCCACTCTATCTCCCCGAGTAAGGGGGCTTCCCCCGAGTAGAAACTACCGGATTTGCATCGACCGCCGTTTTGTTTAAAGTGGAATTGCTAACCACCGCCTACGGTAAAAGCCTCCAAGCCAGTTCAGCCTACACCTACGTCCAAAACATATTCGAGTAGGAGCAACCGATTAACTGGCTGTACCCATCCGCCACTACTCTCGCATTCGAGGGACTATCCAGCACAAACATCGCGTCCTCAACGCTTATAAGCTGCCGTACGACCGGGTGTATAAAAGTAGTCTATACGCAAGAGTCGTGCGAATGTCTCAAGTACAAGACAACCTTTTCTCTACGTTCCCGCCAAGAGGCGTCACCACTCACCACTAGTCCGTTCCCCGTGTAACAGGGAGTTAAACATTGGAACATTTCTGTTAACCTCTGGGCCTCACCATTATTTTGTGCCCGGACACCCCCCCCCCATGTAAACAAGATTGCGAGGGGTCGCAGGAAATACAATAGTATAGAATATGGTACAGGGACCTAGAAGACACCAATTTGGGCGGCTGTTAGGTTTACTGTTGAGTCACTTTTCTGGCAGTACAGTGACAGCAGACGCCGAAGAGAATATCTAGAACAAGGGTACATACAATTTCCCAGTCCGTGCTTCCTTCGCTACAGTTTGTAGGACACGTTGTAAATGGTCTTGGCTGGGATTTACACTGGTGGTCGAACTGGTCTAAATATTGTCAAGGCAACCTCACTGCAGTCCATTACGTCTAAGAAATTACCGAGGAATCCATCCCCCAAACCAGGGATCTCGTTGTCAAGGATTTATAGCAATTCTGAATGACAATGGTAGGCAGAGTTGAGTATGTTTAGTAAGCCTGGGAATTTCCCATCTGGCCCTTCGCCCATTGTCTCCAGTCCTCGATGTGTTACGTTACACAGGTTTTTATATCATCACCAGCAGCCAGCTGACCTGTAACAGCCAAGTGCAAAGTTGCAACATCTATGGAGTGAAGTTCATATTGAAATTACTGGCTACCTTATTAACAGTCTGACTATCCCCAATTACAACCATAACTCTGATAAATCTCACGTTCGAAACAATTAAGTATAAGCCGGTCAGCAAGGTCTTAAGTGTAATATATAATTTATATAGTTGTAGATTTGTAGTTTAGGAAGGGCAAAATTTTTGCAACAGCACGTACAGTTATCCATTTTCAACAGTAGCCTTATGACCTTCAAAACGCTGTTTTCTTTTTTCCTATAAGTTTTCTAATATAATTAGAATCCCCTTGCTGACATTTGCATCGCTGTAAATGAAAAAAACTGCCGGAAATTAAACCACCTTTTAACGGCTCCCGTCAATACTTCTTCCACGTTTTACTTTTGAGAAACAGGAAATTATGCGGATGGCAAACGGTCCTTCTGCTCTGTTGCACGGTAGAAGTCTGTTCTCCAATATTCTTGTCAACTCCCTTTTACGCTACAGCGGGTGGTCGAAGAAAAAATCGTAAAAACCACGGCAAATATCGAGAACAATTCATTATAAATCCCCTCCGATTTTTTCCCCATTTGCCGAATAAATTTTTAAAGCCTGGTCAAAATTAAAAGGAATCCGAAACGCTACTTTTTCGACACTCTTCTCCCTTTGAAATGGTGCAAAGTTTCGGGGGGATCGACTTTCGCCGCCTGGATAAGTTATAAACAGGAAAAGAAGTTGGATGAAATACTTCATTACTTGGTGTGGGGGACAAAGTTTCCCTCTCCGTCACTTAAAATATCCGTCGGCATATTTTCGTTTTAATGTTCGTCTAATACATATTTCAACAACCTAAGCCAGCTATTACGTCTTCACGGTCTAAACCTTTTTTCTTTTTTTTTTCTTTCTTTCAAAAGGCATTTATGGAAATTGGAAAACGGAATTTTCGTTAGCTGTGAAAAATAAATATTTGTCTTTTTCATTTCATCCGTTTTATTCAAAAGAGCTCGGATTTGGATTCAGAGCTTGCCGCCTGGGAATGCGGCGGGTACAAATTACCACCTTTAAAATTTGGCTGGTTTTATGCTGCATTGCATACAGCCTCCTCTATTGTCATTTGTTAAATCAGCCGGATATTCCGCTATAAAATTCCGTAAAATTATTTTTCCTGGAAAACAAGTTCGAATAAATACATTATATTACTTTTAGCCTTATATTATGCGGCAGAGGTCAGTCAACCACTGGGTTCGGTTTACAAACAAAATCCAGTTTTCCCGGCCTACGAGATTCGAACTAGGAACCCCTACAGTGATGAATCACCGTATCAACCTTCCTTAATTTTTAGTTAGTCATGTTTATTTTTTATATACTGCGTTTATAGCGAATCGAGGTGTATTGTTGATTATTGTTACATACTATTCATTTTGTGAAATACCCAGCAGATTTTACGAATATTACATGTTTATATTGAGAGACGAAAAAAACTGATGAAAAGTCGTAACAAGAGTAGGGATCATCATCATGATATTATGCCCGAAGTTTCGATTAACGCAAATAATTTGACATTGATTTGAAATATGTGTGAAAATATTTTTTTTTTTTTTCATAACGTATAAAATTATTATATGTTCTTTAGTTTAGTATTAAAATAAGTTTGAATTGTTCTTGATAATTGTGCTCTTTTTTATCCATTTTTTACTCTATCAATATAATGCAGAGTAATATTATATTCATATATATGATTGATGTTTTTAGGTTTTTAAGGTAGAACATTTCCAGTTTTTTGTTGTTTTTTTATATAGTAGTGCGGTAGTTCCGATCGTTTTAGTCTGCCTACTGATTCTTATTTTTTTTTATCTGTCAGGCACGTTTCGGCTTTTCATTTTCAATGGTCGGTCAGGGGTAAAAAAGGGAGAGGCTGAGCTCATTCCTCGTGGATTTTTGATGTTGGAAGTAATCGGAGTTGCTTTCTTTTCTTCAACAATTCTTCCATCAAATGGACCAACTTATGTGTTCGTAAGTGAGGAAATATAAAGGAATGGAAACATACATGGGATCTAAAGTATCTCTAAGTAAATGTAAGAAGGAATAATTTGCATTATTGAGAAGAAAATTGTCCAGATATAATATAATTAATAAGTTAAGTGGACTCAACTCCTAATTTACTGTTGGAAAGGGGTATCCAGCCAAAGGAACATGCAACATGCTGCAACGCTCATTCTCCTGCTCGTATCTCCCAAGAGACATTACACTTTACTTCTTCATACTGAACAAATATATCGTCCGCAATCCACCTTTTCTCCCTTTAGGGCCGAGCTAGGCTCGAACTACCTAGGTAGGGATAGGTCTGAGTATGAATTTGAGAAGAGTATCTAATGAAGCCTACTTTGTAAAAGTGTAGATACTCTGCATAACAGATTCTGTTATTTCACAAATCCCATCAAACTTAATTTAATTAACTCAACTCGAGTGCCTAGATCCACTGAATAACTCTTCTGCATAAAAAAGAAACGAATCAAATTACCCGTACTTTAAAAAAAGGTAAAATTTTTCATAACATTGTACTTTTTTTAATTAGAGTATTGTTATGAGTTGTAAATTATTGGCTCTCAAAAAAATTCCCCCCTCCTAAAGCACTGAAATGTATTTTCTAAAAAAAATCACTTATGTGTTTTTATATAATAGAAGGAAGGGACTCGCCCTTTATGAATCCAATTATAGACGACCCACGCACTCTTTCTTCTCCACCTCCGTATTTATTCAATTATCTTGAGGAAAAAACCGACTTAAATTTATTAACAGCCTGCCAATTCCATCGTTTAAAAGATTTTTTTACATTTGACTGTAGATGATCCGGTGAATGCAATTGAAACTGAAAATCTTCAATGCTGAAACTCTCCCTGTGCGCATTTTCTAGACGAAATCCTAATCTCAATTATGAAGCGAGTTTTGGGCGTAAAAGACTGTTGGCGGTTTACTCCTTTGGCCCTCTCCAGTCCGAAAGTTGCCAACCAAACTCGTTATTGTGTTAGAAAGTCCATAAAGGATGATGAAATTCTCCCTGCCTGGCTGTTTGCACACAAAGACCTTTTGATTTTATCTGCGCCTTAATGAAGTACCACAGATAATTCATACCATGAATCAGAGAAAACTTGTGACGTCGTAAAATGATGTATTAAACTAATCTATCGAACAGTCTTATGATTTAAGATCTCACCTTTATCACCTCTCATTTACATTTCGGCTAGGTCTGCTCCCGGTTAAATGATATCGCTCGTATGTATAAAGTTTCTTAATTCTTCAAAATGACGACATCTCCCGCTATGATAGCGTGGAATCTTAATGAGAAAGTGGAAAGTTCACTTCAGCCCGTTTTATTCTGTCGAATTTTAGAAATTCAATCCAGTCTGGATACCTTTTAGATGTATCTAATTCTGGTGTGAATTATGTTTCAGAAAAACATTTTCTTTTTCGTGCTAATGTTTCGATCTTTATTGAGAACATCTTCAGGGCACACTCAACACGACACACAACTGACACAATTACGCAGAAAACAAAGATGGGCTCTGCACGAAAAAGAAAATATTTTTCTGAAACATACGTCACACCAGAATTAGATACATCTGAAAGGTATCCAAACTGGATTGAATTTCTAAAATTATACAGAATACGTCACATCAGACAGCATTTCACGATTTCCCAATAATCATCGACTAACGGTCACTAATCACCACACAGATTATAATAGTATTTTAATTATTCATCCATAATTTGGTGTTCAAATTAAAATGTCGATCTGGGAAAACGGCCATGGGATAGGATAAACCCGGCTGGAAATATTTACAGGCCGATTACGTGTTCCGCTCAAATTATTTTTAACCCGCTTAAAAGTTCAGGTGTTCCGTCCGAGGGGATTTTGTGTACGGAAAAGTTTCCTAACGAGAATAATTGTCTGTCTGAAGGTTATAATAACTTATTACGGCGGGGGGTCGGAAAAGAGGGTTGGCGTGATCGGAAGCACTACACGTGAGGTGCATTGCGCGACCTGTCATGGCCTCTCCCCCTTATCTACGGCTGTGCTCGCTGCCCTAGGTTTTTCGTAAGAAAAAATACCTGCTCATTCGGGCATAGATTGTTTCTCTTATCTCGAATCGGGTGGAATTTGGGGGTTGCGTAGAAACGACAAAACGCCCTGATTCCATGTAATTGTATGTCACACGGTCGTCCTCACCGCTTACTTCTCGTATCGAAATCAATAGTGTTTCTTGTCCAAAACACAAAATCCCAACAACTCTGGTTTGTTGTAGTTAATTCTGTTTTAACGTTTCACTAAGGGGGGCGTCCGTCACGGTATAGGTATAGGTCCAGGGTTCGAATACAGGGCCCAAGGATAGTTACTTACAAATGGGCTTTTTTTTTCAAAAATACCGGCATGATCTTTGCTGTTGCGAACACTCCTTAAAGAAAAGTTGCAGTAACATGGCCATTATCCATCAAATTTTATATCACGGTTGAGTAATGTAGCCAATATTGATCAAAAATATAGCGATACATTATGAGATTTGTTGCAAAAGAAGTATTTGTACTGAGTTTCCCTCGTTTTGAATATTTGACTGGTATGATGGTTTCAATCCGATTTAACTTTGGCCAGAAGCGGTCGAAGTTTGCCAGCTCTCTTCGCCCTTACGGCCCCAGTCACCCTTTACTACCAGCGGTTGACATTTCTCGGATAAAAAAAAAATTACTTGGCCAGACTTTTCCTTTCCTCCTTTGCAGCGCTGTACTTGCTAAACAGATAAGAGCCGGAGCAAGCCGATTTTCTGAAAGGTCTCCGGCTTTGGATAAGCCGACTCTCCCAAAGCCGTCTGCTTTTTAAGAGGGATTATTTATAAAAGGAAAAATGTAATTGGCCGATGCTCGTACAGATTGTTCTGGAGATTTTTACCTCAATCTGCGATTCAAAACGTAAATGGGGATCTTTCCTTATCCTCGATCTTTTGAATAACGGAAACGGGGCGAGGCTTTGCGGAAAACACTGACGTTCGAGAGTGTTTGCCTCCGGGATCTGAAGCGTACGTGTGTTCACTCCTAGAGTAATAACTTCTATTCCCAGCCTGTTGGATCGGCCCTTATTTAAGGTTTATGAGCAATAACTCCGGCCTTATCGGTTGAAATGAGGCTTCACACGCCACTTGGCACCTCCGTGCTCTTGGTCGGCACTTTCCTGCTAATTTCTCAACCCTACGGCTCTTCGGTCTAGATCGGGAGTTTTTGGATGGTATTTGACAAAAAAGACATTTATCTACTCCCTCCTTAGTTCGTGAGTAATTTAGGCACGGTTTTCTGGCGTCAATTTAAATTTATTCATTTCCAATTTGTTAATATGTTAATTTTTCCCCTACATGGGTGGCAAGGATTTTCGTCTCTTGTACCGCTAATGGATTTTCTGGAAGATACTTCTTTTATGAAGTAAAGAATTCTTCTCAAGGGTTTCAAGATTTGTGGGGGTTTGGCGGGAGGGAAACAGTTTTTCCAGGTACCACAGCCTTTTCCTAGTCATGGCTGCATAGATTTGTTTTGTCGTCTCTTCTCCACATAATCGACATTGATCGTTTGTTGATAGTCCCATTTTTTAAAATGACCCTTAACCGGACCACATCCATTTACATGACAGATATTTAACGTCTTTCTTTTAAGTAAGATTACCTCTTTCGTTCGTTGAGTTATTTTTGCGAGTTGGATGATTTATGTCGGCGTGCCCTGTCGCCGCGAAGGCCTGGACGGGAAAATAAAAACGCGACGGAAGGAATGATGTCAAAACACACGGTGGGAAAATTAAAAGAGAAAATTCTATATTTTCTTATTATACGAAGATTTTGTAATACGTCGGTTTACTACATCTCTACTGGTTGGTTCCCCGACGCAAACTGTTTGAATATTAAACAAGGACTATTTTTGGGGAAAAGGCGACAGTTTTTTTCCCATTTCATTTGAACCAATTTATCAGCTTTCTTCTTTTTACAGATTTACGTTGTTAATAAAATAAACCACAATGGCGAAATCTCAGTAGAAGTTGCACCTTTTAATGTCTTACCCCTTGTCTTATAAAAAAGTATTACTAATTACATATGCTGTACATTTTTACATTTTCAGTCTTTTGTCATTTTCACTAAGACATATTTTAAGAACAGAGTATTAATTTATTTGTAGTTTGTAGAAGTTGTGAGGACCGGTCAAGAATGAGGTAGTTGAGAAAAAACAGCTTTTTCATTTTTTCCGCCGCGTTTCGACCTTTATTCGGGTCAACTTTAGGGCCAGGGTAAATAACTTAAGATATGTTGATTGGAAAAAATACAATTTAGGATGTAATTATAAATTTTGAATTTCACAATTACATAAAGTGTGGTGCTATTCTTGTGGTGTCATAACGGTGTCGTGTGAAAGTGTAGTGAACCGCCAATTCGTATTCTGCTGTTTTTATGTCTTTTTGACAGGCTAGGGAATACGTTAAATCTGGGAAAATTTCTTTCATCATATGCGGTTGTATTTAACTCAAAGGAAGACGAGAATGAGGATTTTCTGGATTGGATTTGTGATTCGGCATTCCATATAGGAAAGGAATTTGATTATTTAAGGACGATAAAGGGAGGAAAAGGAAAATAACTATTTCAATTGAATAAACCAGTTAAAGCATATTGTTATTGTGACCTGCTTTTTTCATAATTTATTGAAGTCTTGAGGAGCGGTCAAGAATGAGTTAGTTCTGAAAAACACGATTTTCATTTTTTGCTGACGTTTCGACCTTTATTCCGATCATTTTCAGGGTAAATTAGAAAACATATGTTCATTGGAAATAATACAATACAGATGTACATATGCATTTTGAAATACGTATTTCATACTCACGTAAAGTATCATTTGGTTTTGGGCGAAAGTGTTGTGATTCACGATTCGCCTTATTAATAATCAATCAGCTTTCTTTTCAATTCATTTTACGTTTTAGGGGTCAATTGACCAAGTTACTTCTTTCAGTTAATTATTCTTTCTATGTAAGGTCTTGGTTGCGGCGTAATTAGCCATAAGCCGTGAGTTCGAATCCCGCTCGTGATACACACTTTTTCACTTCACCAAACATTTTTCCGTAGCCACTTTAGGGAAATCCAATCCGATTACACGATATTTGAAAATGGCAAAAAAGAGGGAAAATTCTAACGGTTGTAGGTTGGATGGAGAGTTGATGGATGGAACTTTCGATAACTCAAGTGATAGATAGCTGCGTATTTAGCGGAAGATCGTGGGTTCGAATCCCGCTCGTGACACTGACTTTTTTTAATCAATATCAAGACCTTAGATAGAAAGAATAATTAATTTTACAACACACTTGTGAATACGCGTTTTTTTCTTTTTATGTCAAACATGTGGTGGAAAATCAGTTTACAATAGTTTGCCAGGTTTTGTCGTCACTTGTAACCCGTGACTTTAAGCCGTCGTTTCACCTGGCCAGGAGGGCCAAAAAAAGACCATCTTGCTCGGGTTTAACGGTAAAACTAAGTGGCCGTGCAAATGGGCCTTTTATGGAAATTAATGGATGTTTTCATTTAAGGGATTAACGCTTCTTCATATCATCCAAATCCCTGACTAAATTAGTTTTTTCCGCTCTAACGCTCCATCAAGGTTTGCAATTTCCATCAGAGAGTCATACGGTTAAAGATACTTTTTTTTAATGAAAACATTCTTTACTACACGAAAATACATAAGTCAAAATGATAAAGTCCACATCCGAAGAAAACCACATGAGCAATATACAATTCCAAAATGTTTTTTATTATTATTGAAATCATAACTAAAAAAGGTCTGCCGGAAACAATTAGTGAAACAAGTGGTAAAGGACAAACGACAATTTTATTGAAGGAAAGATGTGTAACGTTTTTATAATTCGAGCTAATTGTCTTTCCTGCTTATACACATTGTTAGGAGTCAGGATTCATGAAAACTGCTTTTACTTTCGCAGCGAAGTGTATGTCAGAACACGTTCGGGCGTTCTGACATACAACTTAGACAGTTTTGAAACTGATTGGTTTTGTTTTTGAGAATCTGTGTTTGGGGGGCAAAAATATCACAATAAAGATATTTCTCGGCCAATGCGGGCGAGAGTTTCTCAAGAAATCAGCCATATTCGGTTAGTGGTCATAATTAACACACAAAAAAATAGTTCTTTTTATCCAAGGTTTAGGTTGAGACGAAAAATTAGTACCACGAGCGGGATTCGAACACACGACCTTTGGCTCAATACGCCGCTACTGTACCGCTTGACTATCGTGTCTTCGACCCCTCCGACTCCAACTCATCTCAACCGCTTAAATTTTCCCTCTTTTTGTCATTCACACCTCAGTGACTTTAGTATTACCATTGAAAGTAATGATACGCGAAGTACCCCAATACCATGTATCCCTATTAATTCTGGAATCTATATTTTTTTTTTTTTTTATTTTGGAACCATATAGCTAAACCTTTTTTTACGTTAAAACAACATTCCAGTTAGTCCTAACATCTTTTTACCCGTTCAATTATTACTTTTTTGTCCAACCATTTTAATGATTGTTTTACCTTAAAAAACATACTGCGTCTTGCATTGAGAAAAACCTAGATAAGGCATAATTTAATTAATTAAGGTAAATAAGAGAACTACGAGAAATTATTTCTTTAGGGACGCGCGTTTTCGTTATTACAAAAAATAAGAACAACCTGTTAAGACATAAAATTATGTTTATTCCTCTTTTTATTTTAGGCTTTGAAGAAAGAAAATTAAATAAACCATCTTCAAGCCTTAAAACGCCGTACAATTTTACACACGTAAGGCTTTGTTATTAAAATCTCATTGAGCAAGAAGGCCCGGTCGTTTGGGCGCGTGGGGTCCGAGTATGATCTTAAGAGTACGTGGACGGACTTACCAAGCCAGGGCATTTGTATCAATTCAAGTCCTTGATTTAAGCCTCGCCCTAAGAAACACATCCTCCAGACCCACTTGTGCGACTTCATCAGAAGCTTCATCGTTAGGAGCGAGAGTCTTATTTTAAAATGCATATTTACATCTGTACTGCATTATTTCCAATGAGCAAATGTTTTTTAATTTACCCTGGCCCTGAAGATGACTGGAATAAAGGTCGAAACGTTGGCAAAAAGTGAAAATGGTGTTTTCTGAACTCACACATTCTTGACCGCTCTTCACGAATTCAACAAGATATTATTATGACGGAAATATGACCCAGACTTAAATAAATATCCAATAAATTTTAATAATGATATTCTACAAGTAATGTGTCATATGATATGACACTACAAGAAAAGCACCACACTTTATGTAAGTATGAAATACGTGAATCAAAATTTATATTTACATCCTAAATTGTATTATTTGCAATATGTTTAGAACATAGATTTTGTAATTTACCCAGGCCCTGAAGATGACCCGAATAAAGGTCGAAACGCGGCGGAAAAAATGAAAAAGCTGTTTTTTCTAAACTACCTCATTCTTGACCGGTCCTCACGACTTCTACAAACTACAAATAAATTAATACTCTGTTCTTAAAATATGTGTTAGTGAAAATGTAAAAATGTACAGCATATGTAATTAGTAATACTTTTTTATAAGACAAGGAGTAAGACATTAAAAGGTGCTACTTCTACTGAGATTTCGCCATTGTGGTTTATTTTATTAACAACGCAAATCTGTAAAAAGAAGAAAGCTGATAAATTGGTTCAGATGAAATGGGAAAAAACTGTCGCCTTTTCCCCAAAAATAGTCCTTGTTTAATATTCAAACACTTTGCGTCAGGGAACCAATCAGTAGAGATGTAGGAAACCGACGTATTACAAAATCTTCATATAATAAGAAAACATAGAATTTTCTCTTTTAATTTTCCCACCGTGCGTTTTGACATCATTCCTTCCGTCGCGTTTTTATTTTCCCGTCCAGGCCTTCGCGGCGACAGGGCACGCCGACATAAATCATCCTCAACAAAATCCATCGGGGCAAGGCTAATTTAAACTTATGCATCCATAAATCCGCATTGCGGGGTCGTAGGCATTGCCGGGAAAGGGTTGACGTTTCGAGTTAGAAAATAAGGAAAACTCTTTTTGTTGTAAGGCTGTCGTCTTCGGTATTCGAAGGCGTTTCCATATTGCAATACGTGGAAACTCGTTAGCGGGCGACCCGACTTTTTCCCGTTTAGCGTCGCCGGTTCGGACCGCTATTGCACCTATAAATCAGTCCGTATACCGCTCGGATACTGAAACCCATATACGACGACGCCGAACGGAAACCTATTTTCTCCAGATAAACCGGCCACTTCATAAACACCGACCAAATACACTCACAACTTCTCCTTTTGTCCTAACCCCTCCTGGGCCGCGGCTTTATTGCTTTCCCAAACAAAAGTCTTATTTATCCTCGGCCAACTATACCCTTTAGTTAATATTCCGAGACTGTAGCCCCTCTCTATTGATCTCTTCCACAGAGTTAAGAAATAGCCCCCTTTCTCTTAACACATATCTTCTTTTTTCCAAGATTCAGTATGAGCGAGCTAAGGCAATAAAATAGTACCCAGCGGTATAGTAACCACTTCCCAAGAGGATATATCCATTCTTCTATTTTCAACTTTGCGCAAGTCTATATCTTACAGTACACGTCTTTATACCGCACCACTTTTTATTAGCAACCATCTTTTCTTATCGTGACTTTTTGTCCGTGAGGCGATTTTCAACTATTATTTTATCGACAGTGTATTATTTTCTTTTTTTCCTTCCTTTTTTAGTGTTTCGAAAGCAAATGAAACCATTCTCGATTTGAAACAATTACGATTAGATTGTCCTCGTATATATTTTAATTACAGCGTCAAGGAGGAAGGAAATGAAATTGCGTTCCTTTTCCACTGTTAATCGTAAGCGATCTCATAAGTATTAAACCTAATGCTACCCTACGCAAATCCATAGTCCATTTTTCCATATTACCCCCGTGCACATCTGCCCAATGCTATGTTATGCTACTCTACTCTACGCTCTGCAATCCCAACTGTCCTGATTTTCGTCGGGGAGCATCGAGTACAGTAAAGTACAGAACACATTTTATTCAAATTACATGTATTATTGCCGTTATATTAAAACTAACTTATTTTAATATAAACCGAATTAACCGAGAGCAAAAAATTGTTGTTTTTTTTTATTTTATTTTTTTTTTTAAATTAATGTTAATGGTTTAGTAGAAAATTGGTCAAAACACCGGAATAATATTTTTTGATATAATGAACTTAACTAACAATTTATTACACGGTTTTTCTTATATAATTTAACTAGCAATTTATTTCATGGTTTTGCTCTTACAATTACACCATTTTTGTCGACTAGCGTCAGTTCTGGACGCTCATATTTTTTGTAGTAAATTTCAAAATATTTACTTGTAATTTTGTCGTTATATCAATTAAAACATTCTTATTTAATATAAACCAATTTAAACGAAATCAAAGATTCAAAGTTTTATAAAAATTATTTAATTATGATGGTTACGTAGATCATTATTCAGATATCGTGAGATGTAGGTTTCAGAAAAACAGTGCTAACGTTTCGATCTTTTATTGAGTTCATCTTCAGAGCTCAAAGTGTTTGTCTTCTGTGTAATAGTGCCACTCAGTGCCGGCACTCTCAACACGACACGCAAGAATAGCACAATTAATATAATAATAATAGTAGTAATTAATATTAATAATAGTAATAATGCACAATTACATTATTATTGTTTCATGATGTGCTCAAAATTGTAATAGAAATGTATTTCTGTTTATCTATCTAAAATATGATTGGGACAGAGTTGTCCGTCTGTCAAAGAATTCAATGTTACAAATTAAACTAGCCGTGCATGACACGAGTATACACTTCTTATGAAAAATATATACATTTGTTATTCAATAAATGTATTAATGATGGTTGTTAGTTAACCAAAAAACTTATTCATTAGGCATGTGTATACAACTACTAAAGGGCGGGTAGACCAGAAAACGGGGTAATCTAGTTTGTAAAACGATTATTTTGCCCTCCTCCGCTATGGTGTACTTTCTAATTTAGTCCATTTGTAAAACGCATTTCAAAATTACGAGGCACTAAAAATGGTGCGAGCGGGAGTGCGACAATTTATTTAACCCAATTACCTAATCTTTTTGAGTTGTTCCCGAACAGTAATAATTTTTCGTAAATGTTTGTGGTGGTTTTAGAACTTTGCTGAAAAATAAATTATGACAATGAAGGTTTAAACGGTATCGCCCTGGATAACCGGTTTTGATGTGGAAACGTTTTACGTAATTTTACGATAATCAGTTGCAACTAATATTATAGACGGCGATACAATTTGGCACAAAAGGAAATCGGTATCGGCCTTACGAATTCACCGTTCGCCTTCACCGACCACAAAAGCCACTTTGAACAACAAAACTTAGTAAAAACTTGGCATCTGGGCCGGTAATTTTCTGCAAGTTTGCCGTTAATCGGTTGGCCGGAGGCGCTTTACATTTCTCCTGGACGTAAATACCGCCCGGGCCTGAATTAGCAACTTGCAGGAAGGGCGGGAAGGGTTGCTTTATCAAGCCCTGAATTAACGATTAAACCTTTTAACCGAGTGGAGAGGGTGAGACCGTCATTACCCCCGCCACCGTGGGACCTTCTCTTTTTTAATGTTTTTTAATGGTTTCATTACATGACAAAGAAAGCGGTTTTCTTTATGTAGAATATTTCTCTCGATTAACAGGGCATCTCCTCCTTCCTTAATGAAGTTTCGGGTTTTCGACTGTTGGTGGATTTCCTTTTTGCACCAACTCATCCATTAAAATGGAACGTCATAAATATCTCATATAAATATTTTTACATAAACAGCTTTCCTCCGATTGAAGAAATCATTTGATATAACATTACATATACGGCCACAATTTACAGTCATAACAACCTCATTTTACATTCTTTTGATTGTATTTGTAGATTCTTATTTGTTCTTCAATTTTCCGGGTAACACGTTATACAGTTTCTGTGAAAAGACTTCGGGGCTATTTTTTTTTCGTTTGATCTCAAACTTGGTTAAAATTATTTATATTTTCATATCGAACTTAATTTTTTATATATTTTTAAAATTTTTAAAGCAGATGGCTCTCCACCCCAAAATCGAACGCTATAATTAAATGTATTCCTTGAAACACGTGTAAACTTCTGATAGCCTATCGTTCAGTATCCCTTCAATTTATAATGAGATAACCGATGATAGTTCTCTACATTCCTTATCAATACTGTCATGGCAACTATTTACTACAATAATATAACCTAGAATTTTAATTGATTCATCTTAAAACTAATATCTGATTTTGTTGTCATAGTCAACATTAAAAAATCGGCATTGAAACAATCTTAAATTACAGTTAATAACAACAATTATTCAGATATCGTGAGATGCGGTCTGGTGTGATGTTGGTTTCAGAAAAGCATTTTCTTTTTCGTGCCAACGTTTCGATCTTTATTGAGATCATCTTTATGCCTCAAAGTGTTTGTCTTCTGTGTAATTGTGCCATTCTTGTGTGCCGTGTTGAGAGTGCCAAGTAATACTTTAAGCCCTGAAGATGATTTCAATAAAAGATCGAAACGTTGGCACTATAAAGACAATGTTTTTTTGAAACCTTCACACCACCAGACCGCATCTCACGATATCTGAATAATTATCGATTAACGATCACCAATCTCAACATAAGTTAATAAAAACTTAAAAGTTTAGATTGACAAGATTGAATTCTTTGTATTTAGGACGGTTTGGACGAGTCTAACAATTCGACTCCGTAAGTACAAATAAGTCTGATAAGTTGTTAGTTGGTAGGCTTAGAATTGGCCTTGTTATGTGAGTTCCATGATTGCTATCTAAGAAAAACCCAATATGTAGCGGACTTGGTTCGTTGGTGGTATTATCTCGTTAACGTGCACTGGTGAGCAAACGTTTGAACGAAAATGTTACTTGTTGGCTTTTTGCCCGTTCAACCTGATCCACCACCGAGTGCGCCAGTAGGTAATCAGGTTCATATGTTGGGTTGCTTCTGTGGCTAGGATAGGATTTCGAGTGTGTTGGTAAAATTTCGGTGTCCTCCGCGTACGTTGTGAATAATATGTTTCGATGTGTCAGCATTGTATATGGTGTAGAGTATTGGAAGTAGGATAATTCCTTGTGGAACTCCATAGTTGGCGTGAGAGCTGCACTAGAAGGAAATTCCTGCTGCACAAACTTACATTCAAAACGCACAGACAGTAACAGACTTTTTTCCGTCGTAGTGGCATCGTCGAGCTCCGTTGGTGCACCAGCTTCCGTCGACGGAATGTTCCGCGGCGTTCCGTCAAAGCAGATCAAAACACTGCAAAGCAGATGGGGTACGTGCGTAGGACGGAAGAGGTAGGCAGTCGGGCACGCAAACTGCAAGTGATGCTTCTATAGGATGAACTTGGACCAATACATTGTGGAAGTTGTAGTCATCCCATAGTACGTAAGAACTTGACAGGAAAGCATTGAAGGTCCCTATAATCTTTTTCTCTTCTGTTTCTCCATTGCCATGGAAATACACAAAATGAAAAGCTGTTTTATCGTTTCGTTGTACCACACACGATCAACCGAGTTATGTTA
>CM077099.1:24035582-24054244 GCA_039619505.1 Cimex hemipterus
TCAGCAGATATAGATATATATATATATATGGTACAGACAAAAGTATGTAAGATTAAAAACGTTGGTACATTTACGGGTAAAATCTTATATTTCTATAAAGCTACCATTAAGAAATTATATCGTTCATTATGTAGAAAGATCATTTATCTTTTTGACGCATAATTTTTTAAATGGATTAACCTCGAAAAAGTGTATAAAATTGTACATATGTACATAATAAATAAAAATATTTAATAGTACAAATAAATTCACTAATTTCGTGGTCCGCTTGACCAATTAATGCATTACAATTAATTAAGGTTTTTAGTTGAGATGAAAAAAGTCAATGGCACGAGCGGGATTCGAACCCACGACCTTCAGCTGGACTGCTACTACTTGAGCTCGATCAACTCGGACATTTGAAAAATGGCAAGAAGGAAGGGAAACTCAAAAGGTTTGGTTGAGATAGTAAGATGATGTCATTTTATTCTTATAAAGCTATTACACGAACATTTGAAAAATTATGTCGTGCATTGTGAAGAAAGAATATTAATCTTTTTTTACAGATAATTTTTAAAAAATTGATTAATAATTCATTAACTTCGAAAAAAGTGTATAAAATTGAATATATATACATAATAAAAGATAAAAATATGTTATATTAAAAATAATTTTAAAAACGTTCATATTTATGGGTATGATCTTATATTCCTATAAACGCTATACACGAATATTTGAAAAATCGTATCGTCCATTATGTAGAAAAATTTTGTATGCAACTTACACCACACCAGACCGCATCTCACGACTTCCGAACAATTATCGACTAACGGTCACTAATCACCTCACATTATGTAGAAAAATCATTAATCTTTTTGTACGAAAATATCACACTATAATTTCAAAATTGTGAATTTCACGTTCATATCGGTTAGGATAATTAATGATTATTGATTTATAATAATCCTGATCTATGATGGGATACTATTTTATTTCTAATCGGCTTTATTTTTCCCTGTTCGTTATATAATATAAAATTTATAATTCCTGTCTTTACAGGAATGCTTGCTACCCGTTGGCTGTTCGAGACGAGTGGTCAAACCACCACTGTACAATACATTTTTCAAATCATTATCAATACTATCAAGTTTAAAGTTAATTAACTGTCCAGAGATTCTGTTTAAACAAGGGTTCGAGCCATGTGCCTTGCCGGGATTTAAACCCGGAACCGACAGCGTGGCAAATACGATTCGGACGCTCTAACCACTCGACCACCGCTGCCCCTAAAACACTAACCACTTCGGTAGGTCCGAACTGGAGACATCCATAACAAATGCACTAACGACGACCGCTTGACCGCCGATATTTTCTAATATGAAATTACAAGTGAAATGGTATTAACCGAGAATAGGTGACCTCAATAATGTGATCCAGTGTCAATCCAACAGTTTCGGCAACCTGTTTTAAGTCGCTGTTCCATACTATGAACGAACAAGTTTAAAGCCAATTTATATTAACTGACCGTAGGCTGTGCTTAAATAAGTGATTCAAATTGGCAAAGTCGATGTAAACATTTGAAAATGACAGATCGAACAAATTAACTGAAAAGGCCGTTTTATCCGACTCGATCGGTTTAAGCGAACCGTTAAAAGCTGTAAAGGAAGATTCAGTATTTCACGGCAATGAGACGTGACGGCAGTTCTCGGCTTTCTAGAGGTGGAGGAGTCGGGAGAGGCGCTATTTATAAAAGGATTCCGCCTTTTGAAAGGGCTCCCTGCCAATCTGAGAAACAATATAAGAACAGTCTACAGAGTATTAATACACTGACAATGGGGGATTAGTTTAAAACAGGTGCGCAGCCCACTTGTCACTCGAGGAGCCAATTTTAAACACCTCCGGAACTCGACAGGGCCAGTAGAATTATTGCGATCTGTTTATTGTTACATTAATGATTCTTATTAATCTGGATCTATTTGCCAACTAGAAGCAGATGCTAGTTACATTAATTTGCCGTCAGTCACATTCAACTTCATCCCATAACTCGTCCCGAGTAAATTTATACCTCTACGACACTCCGAGTCTAATTTCTGATATAACCTTATACACTGGACTTGTCATGTATACTCCTATTTGAAAAACAGAAAGATAACAGTGTAGACAACAATATCAACGACGTGGCACATTGTGAATAAAAATATAATAACAATTTTAATATTTACAAAAAAAGTTTCTATTTGCTAGTTTAGCCATTTTCTATCATTTTTGGTCCGCCTGTCAACGCTGGTTGGGAGTATAGGCGAGTTTCGCGATTGGAAGCCACCGAGGGGGGAGTAGATGCTTTCCCGCTTCCTGCTAATAACCCTGACCCACCACTGAAGATGTCAAAATGCTCGAACGTCTGACAGACCAAACCACAGGTTAGTCACCACGCAGACCTCAAGTAAAAATTCGCAAAAAATATTACAGTTATAGAATATATTTTTATTTTGCACTCTCAACACGACACACAAGAATAGCACAAGAAGACAATCACTCTGAGCCCTGAAGATGAACTCAATAAAAGATCGAAACGTTGGCACGATAAAGAAAATGTTTTTCTGATACCTATATCACGCCAGACCGCATCTCACAATTTACAAATAATAATTATTCATATTAATAATCATCGACTAACGGTCACTAATCACCAAACTTATTATTTTGAATAATAATCATTTCTGTAAAAACCTTTGCTTTTTGACAGCAGGCAGGGATTTACCAAAATATTATTTTTTGTTAGTGTGCGCGCGCGTTTTCACATGAGAACCGAAACTCTTGGAGAAACACGAGTCACTGATAAACAAAAGGAGTTAAATATGAGAAAAGGAAAGATTTTTCACTTTTTCTCTATCATTAAAAGTACGATGTTTTGCGCAAAGGTGCGCTTTTCCCAAGTTCATGGTGGATATTTTATACAAATAGATTTATAAAATTCAAGCGAGAACATAATTTAAAAAAATTCTAAATTCGATTTTAAAAAACGTATTTCTATACTCTATACTCTAGTGAATTTTGTCAAGAACTTCCGACAAGTCAATTAAACAAAGATAGGGACTCCTTTAACGCGTGTTATTAATTATGTTTGATTAATTGCTTGTTAATGTTTGACCATCTTTCATGTTTTCTTTCAATTTAATTCTGGTAGTTTTCCATTAGCCTGTATCTACTGACGGTGGTAGCTTTTGTTTCATTATCCGCTAAGCCGACCTATAAACAACCAAGTTTTTTAAGCATTTCCGAAATTTTGTTTATAAATTAGTAATTTATTTGCCATAGCACTTTTTATTACATCATCACCTAGTTTTAGTTCTACTTATTTTTTGTATCACGAGTAATATCGTTAATACTGTCTCTTTGGAGTATGATTTGTTGATAACTCACTAATGGAAATGGTTCTTTACTACCTTTAGTGTTGATTAAATTCCTAAGCACTAAAAAATCTTTTGGAAGGCAAATTGCGAAATGAGTTTGTTCACGTGTGAAAGCAGTGACTGCGGGTATACAGAGGCGGGTGAGTCATTGATTCGAAAAGGAGTACAAAAAGGTTCCTTTTGTGCTTGCCGGCTCTCTGATGTCCTATCTTTCAGTCTTATGTCACGCGTTGTAAATAACAACCTACCAACGTTCTCCTTTCCCATTTTCTCCTTCTCCTGAGAGCTTTTACAAGGCGTTCGGCATCTCTTTGCCCCGTCATCATTATTAGAGCCTCACCCCACCCCAAAGCTTTATGAAGTGGGACTTTCCCTTCAAATTCCCTTCCGTGGAATAATTGTCTTTTCCGCGCTGTCGCGTTTGGAGAACACGTGAAAACACCCTTCTCTAATTTGGCGAATTGTTTGAGGGGGTGCGTCTTGTACTTGCGTACTTAGATGAAAACCGGATCTTCCAACTCCTCCTAACAACTTAGAATTAAATAAGGATTTGTACGATTAATTTCAAAGCTATTTCAATTAATTAAGGTTTTTAGTTGAGATGTAAACAAGTTAATGGCATGAGGGGGATTCGAACCCACGGTCTTCGGCTAGATACGCCGCTGCTCTACCACTTGAAGTATCGTGACCTCGATCCACTCGGACATTAACTTCCTAGCTCAACCTCACCTGAGTTTTCCTTCCTTTTTGTCATTTTTAATTAGTCAATTTAATAAGCTATTTTTTATCAGATCTAGTAAAAAGGTGGTAAAAGTACTTTTTGAGTTGGAATAACAAATTGTTATTACATGTTATTTTAATTACACTTTTGTTTGCGTCGGTCAGGAAGTGTATTGAACTGATAAACCTTGAACTATTCACCGGGTCCGCCTATTGTTGTTGGTTACGCTTTAAACTAGGACTAACTCAAAATGTATATCCATCCCGGTCAATGAAATCAATGACTAACTCACCAGCAATACACGATGGACCGTGTATCGTGTTAGATGTAGATGTTATTAGTCGCGGTGTGTAATTTACTGTGCTCTTTAAGCCGGGAACACACTTAGCCGATGCAACGCTATGCGACGCTACCCGAAGTCAAGTGCATATCATGTACAGTTGCACAGCGTGTATCACAATCGCAACACCTCTTTTGCTCGTAATGCATTATTTTGAGCAAAACCGTGTAATAAACTGTTAGTTAAATAGTAAAGTTATTCCAGTTTTTTGGTAAATTTTCTTCCTCACCATCGTAATTAAATAATTGTTATAAAAACTCTTGAATTTTTTATGTCTCTTAATTTGGTTTATATGAAAAGAAGAATGTTGCAATCGAAATTACATATATTAAGTTTGAAATAAAATTTTTTTAAAAATATAAGTGTCCTGTTCTGACTCTACTCGACTTAAATGGTGCAATTGTATGGGCATGAAACGAAAAAAACAAACCATGAAATAAATGGTTAGTTAAAATTTATGAGCTAAACAGTGTAAGAAATTGTTTGGTAAATTCATTATATCAAAAAGTGATAGTGGTAGTATGATGTTGAAAATGTATCAAAATGTTGGTATGAAGATCCATTTTCTTCCTAACCATTACAATTCATTTTTTAAAAATAAAATTAACCAATTGGGGCCACAATGACCTAGATGTTGGAAACCGGAGTGTCCGGTTCTTTTGTCTTTGACTGTACTCGATGCGACCCGACGAAAATCTAGTCACTGGGGATCGCAGAGCGTAGGGTAAGCATAGTTAGCATCGGGCATATGTGCAGTGCACGGAAGTATACAATCTTATGGAAAGATGTGCACGAGAGTATACAATCTTATGGAAAAATGGACTTCCGAGTTGGGTCGAGTAGCATCGGGTAGCGTCTCATAGCTTTGCATCGGGTAAGTGTGTTCCCGGCTTTAAGAGGTGTATCCCTCGTTCTGTAGCACACCGTTGAGGCCTGTTTCATGAAGGAATATGATTAGTAGGCCCTCTTTCAGTGGTTGAATTGAACCAAAGCATATCTTCCTGAGGACAAGAGTGGCACCAGTTTGTTAATAGGTGTGTAGGTGTCCCCTCTGCGTCTTTTTTATAGTGTATTATTCTATGGTGTTTGACTATAGCGTACTAGTCGTGTAATCTACCAATTAGATTACAAGTTAAAACCTTCGGTTAAACTAGTGGTTTAAAATTTTGTTATTGTCAAAATTACTTATATTGTCGATATGCTGTCCAAAAAGGGTAGTTTCATCACAAGTCATCTGTTTTGTAATTTCAAAGAGAAAAGTTAATTTTATTGGCTTCATGTTCACTTACGTAATGACACACCTATTCAATGTTTAGAACTGGGCTACGTTTTCTTCTGGGGAATTCATTCTTTGACCTTTACTCAATGTGAGCTGTTATTGAACCATGTTCATTCAACCGCCGAATGTACATTCGTTAAGCACATACTGCACATTTAGAGAAAGCTAGGCCTGCTAAAGTTAATCAATGCTTTTAGTTAAATGGAATCTTTTTGTCCAAGAAAAGAAAAAGGTCATATTTCGTAGTTTTCCATTCGCCGGAACCGTAGTTCGACAGTGTATATCAATTTATCAAGTATATCAGATCATTTATTTCCTAAAACTATTCAAGTAAAAGTAATTTTAGATCTGCAGGATTAATAAAAGATTTTATATTTTTTAATAATTTAACGAAACTGTATCAATAATAGCAAGAATGGATATAATTTTTCTCTTTACTTATTCAACAATATTGTTATCTGTTTCATGCCAATTAATTTTAATAGTATTAAAATAAAATCGCGAACCCAAATTTCCCTCTTGTTTTGTAAAATTTATTCAGGAATTGCAGTCCCCGTTTTCGTTAACAAATTTCCATTTCTCATTTTAATTTCATAATAAGATTTGTCAAAAGGGTGAACAACATTTACTTTACTTCTCCCTCCCCCACCCCGAACAACATCCCTTCTAAACTGGGCCGAATGAATTAAATCCTATAAAATCAGATTATATACAAGGGGATGAGGGGTCCGTTTCATTATTTTTTAACCCAGGGCGCTTTTTACAAACGAAGGCCGTGAATATTATTCTGCTCCCTAAAAGGAATTGATTTCTCTACCAATTTGACACCTTGGGTGAATTTAAAGCTCAGTGCTCATTCTGAAATGATTAAACCCAAACTCAATTTACAAGTTTGTTGGAGAACAAGTTTTTAAGTTCTACTAGTTTTTGAAGTTGTTAAAAGTGATGTTTTATTTTTATAAACGTCGTAGATTATTCTTTATTTTGATAGAAACAATACCATAAAATATTGTGAAAATTCTCCCTGAGGTCTACTGGGTGATGGAACTGTGGTTTGGCCGTTTCCCATCAATTTGATCTGTCCGTTCACGCTGTTATAGTCATTCAGAATAGTTTCAAATTTTTTTTTACATCGCCGGTAGTTCATTTTGTTTTGTTTCATTCTCACTTCCTGGTTATAAACACACCCGTTTTAACAAATCGTAAAACATTTTATAAAATATGTATTATTAATTATCAATTTCGGTAAGTAAAATAGATACATTTTAAAAAATTTGTTTTCCTTTAGCGTTCTAAGTACTGCGAAGAAAGTAACTCATAATTATCCAATCGCCTTAGTATTTTTGTATTTTTTGTTATATATATTTTTATTTACGAGGCTTCGCAACAGCATAGGTTATATCAACCCTCGGGGTGCCGGTGGTTTTGAAAAAAGCCCGTTTGTAAATATGTCGGGTTGAAAAGGAAAGCAGGGCCGTTGGATTCGAACCCGAGACCTTTACCATACAGTGATGAGCGCCGTATCCACGCCTAAACCGTTGTTAAACTGTCGCCCCTACAGCCTTATTTTATTAATTTCAAGCTTTATTTTTAGTTGTTTTATTAATGATTACAACTTATTTATATAATATATAACTTATTTTTTCTTGCAAAAAAGTAACACATATTCCATATTTAAATTCATTACAATTAATTAAGGTTTTTAGCTGAGATAAAAAAAATCAAGGCACGAGCGGGATTCGAACCCACGACCTTCGGCTAGATACGCCGCTGCTTTATCACTTGAGGCATCTTGACTTCGATCCACTCTAACACTAACTTCCCATCCCCAACTCCACCTTTTGAATTCTCCCTACTTTTTGCCCTTTTTTCAACTGTGTAATCGGATTGAATTCTCGGCGACAAATGAAATGCCCACGGAGAGCTTTAGTGAAGTATACTTCATTTTTAAATCATTAAATTCACTAAATTCGTGGTCCGCTTGACCGATTGATTGTAATATATTAATTGGAAACAAAAAAAAACCTAGAAGCTTTTTTTTAATGACTTCATTAAATTGAAAAGTATAGACTATACAACGAACAAGTGAGCTTAAACCTGCAAATGGAGTTTTTGCAAAGATGCGCTATTAGGTTTTTTTTACGTTTTTTAATTTATAGTCATTTACTATTAAAATCTCAAACCTTTATTAGTTAAAATGTTTCGGATCGATCCGTTTTTAGGTCATTCAATCAATCTGGCATAATAAATTGATATTCAACCTAGGAAATGATCCAACCCTCCATTGGATAATTAATTATTAAACTTTGAAAAACATATCATAGTTTTATTAGAAAAAGTATTGAATATATTTCCGTTTTTCTCGCGTGTTTCGCGTATATCTGGCAGCCTATAATTTTTTAATTAACGGTTTACCCGCCTCTGTGGTTATGAAGTGGCTTTACAAAATTGACCCGGTCAAAAGGGGGAAAAAACATATTCTTACACCGTCGTACTTTTTATCACCAGACAATCTTTAATAGAAAACCTCCTCCCCACCACGAGCCGTAAAGCGTTTAAACAGGCGTAAGCAGAAGCAAGCCGTCGGATGGAAACATAATACCGAAATTAGCGCGGACGTAATTTACACTGAAAATACACGCATGGTCGGTTAAAATGAAAAGAATGGAGAGATTACTCGTTTAGATGGCATGTTAAGGTAAAACATAATGCATTTACAATGGGAGACCCTTTAATTTACAAGTGGCGCAAAAAAAACCTAACGATTAAAATCTCGCTTGTTGTACATACGTCCGTACAAATAATATTTCAAAATTTTTTAATACTAAATAGTAACTGACATCAACATTTGAATTTGACGAACAATAGCAACCCCTCTATTGATCATGTAAAAAAATACTGACAAATAGTCAATTGTTGACCCCAAATAAAAAACTACAGCACTCATTTTGAACACAAACATTCCAATTCAAATTCAACAATCCAAAAATATTATACGCAGAACAGAACAAACATAAAAGTAACTTTTTAGAAATGATTTACATCAACAGAGATAAACACAGCATCAATTACAGAACAGACTCATGTAAATTCAGTCCCAGCTACGCCAATGCCATTAATCAAATTCAATATCGCTAGCATACTATGTTAACTATGTGGATCTCATCAGCAAAAAAAAGGTTTAAACAAGAAAAAGAAAAAACATACCTTAAAATAAGGTTAATACTTCTAATTAAAAAGAAATAATAGAAAATATATATATACATTAATTAACAAATAATAAAAATTTGTGTTAAAGACTTTACTCAGAATCTACACTCAAGTGAGATATAAAATATTACTGTAGGAGTGGTCAGAAGTCTGAAAGCACGTATTCACGTGGTCGAACCAAGAAGCTAAGAGAGAGGAATAATCCTTTTTTTTATCCTAGAGGGTTTTCCCCACGAAAACTCTGACTTTTTGTGGCGTCCTCTTTCCGGATGGCGCCCTTTACCAAAATTCTCTAATACATATATATGTTATAATACATAAAACATATAAGACATTTATCAATTCCACTAATCAAATTTCAACAATTTAACTTTCCTTTTCCTATTTATCCGGGTCTATATAATCCTGAAATGATAATCTGGCCGAACCTTACCATCATTACCAACGTTTTCCCTCCCATCGTCGGCTCTTTTCACCTAAAAAAACCGACTCCCTATACAAAAATGTCTTTCTATACCGACTTCCTTCCCCACCTCTTCAAAATCCAAAGTATATAAACATAAAACAGCAATATCTCATTGGCACTCTCAACACGACACGCAATAACGGCACAATCAAGCAGAAAACAAACACTTTGGGTGAGTTGAAATACTTTGATTGAATACAAAAAAAATTATTTTGCAAAGTATAAATTCACGTTTCTACATCCAAAATGTATTTGTCAAATATAAACAATGTTTGTAAATAGCAGGCCCTGAAGATGGTTTCAATGAAGATGAAAACGTTGGCACGATAGAGAAAATGTTTTTCTGAAACCTACATCACACCATTTCTAAATAATTGTCGATTAACGGTTACTAATCACCACACATGTTAAGTTGATTTATTTTTATATATAGAAATGTTGTAATGCGAAATGAGGGCACTCTCAACACGGCACGCAGGAATGGCACAAGTACAGAGAAAACAAACACTTTGCGCACTGAAGATGATCTCAATAAAGGTCGAATCGTTGGTACGATAAAGAAAATTTTTTTTCTGAAACTTACATCACACGAGATCGCATCTCACGATATCTGAATAACTATAATAACTATTTATTTTTAATAAGCCCTTTACTAATGAAATTTTTGGATAGGCACGATAAAGAAATTTTTTCTGAAACCTACTGACAGCAATCTGCCTTGTTCAGACTAGTTTTGTTTCTGAATTCACTCTTTTTTGTAACTTAATTATATTATCATAAAATAGAAATAGTGGAGAACCAGTGTAGAAAATGTACAAGTTGCTAAAAATCGTGGCGAGATCTGCGAGATGAAGAACCGTATTCGGCGTCCTTATAATAGAAGCAAACTACTGAACATTAATAAGAATTTTTTTTGTTGGAAAAGAAATCTTTATTCACTTTATTACGGGACACTAAATTGATTTTTATTTAAATCTTATTTTTGTCCAAATCCGCAGAATTAATATCCATTAGATTTTTTCCTAGGAATCTACGGTTGTTCAAAAATTATAATTAAATAAGAACACAATATATTTTTAAGTATTACATTTTCTAATGCACTCGCTCAGAAAATTATCCAAAATTCAACAGCAGACTGGAGATGGAAAATTAAATTTGCTCCTTAAGGCACCTCATGACGTAGGTTGTAGCGGGAATACACGCATATAGAGCTTTCCCTACTTCTCATTTAGTTTAAACGACTATATAGGATGTTACAGGATATAAGGTACAAAACTTATACGTTTCTCTGTGGAAAAATACGTGAATTATCCGAGGAACACCAGGCTTATCTCACTTACGATGTAAGCGGGCTTGTTCACCAAATTTTTTTCTTAAAGACAAAACGGCATGTTTAAATATAAAATATTATGTTGTTAAATTAAAGAAATTTGTTTACTGGACGTTAAAAAGCGGGCTTGTCCCAAAACTCTTTTTTTAGTTTCTTTTTTCATATCACGCACTGTTAAAATGTTTTATGATTTTTAAGGAAACACGGAATTAACACCGACACATCAATTAGTTTTAATTATATGAAAACTTTGATTGTATAAATAAAGTATAAATTGAGAAATTATAATAATTTACGGTAATTATATATTTTCATGACGATGGCGACCCGAGATAAAAAGCTTGATTTGTCCAGTCCCCCCCCTCAAAAAAGAGGGGGTCTCGTTTAATCCATACTTCGCTAAATTTAATTTTTTACATTTTTTATTTATTTTAATAAATTTTAGCAAACCATTTGACTCGACGGCGCCATAAACATTACAAGTTCTTTGTTTGAGGGCAGTTATTTTGATTATTGGAAGAAAGGCTAATTTAGGTACTAATTATTGTCAAAATACGGTATAATTTAATTAATGAAACGTATTTTCCAAGTTCAACGGTTAAATATTTGGATGTTTTGATTTAAACGATTTTTAAAATTCCGGTTTACGCTGTTTAAACGGTTTCAGTTTAAAAATTAAACCCAATGTTTTTTTCAAATTGAATTTCATTTATTATGGTGTACATAATATATGCTTCGTTTGGCACCAGTTCTGTGGCCTTTTCCGCATTATTTTAATAAAAACAGTCAACTGCGTGTTTTGTTCTCTCCGGGCGAGGATTAATTTTTTACGAATTCATTACCCGCGGAGAAATTAACTGGACCTATGACCTCTTTTACGAGTACAAATTAAGAGTTTGTATATTATGGAGGGAAAAATAAATAAGCTATCCGCCTGAGGGCTGGAAAAAAAGTTTCTCCTCGATTTTTTCACTACCATGCGGATGTTCATAAAGCTTTTCGAATTAATTTGAATGACTTTGTTAGGAAAAATCGATGTTCAAATAATTTTCCGCTCAGTTTTTCTCTTGTTTCGACCACGGGCGTTGATTTTAATTAAACCTCTTAATTAGATTGTCTAGCCAGATGTAAAGATTTTTGAATACTCATTTTTTTGGGGCTGGTGACATTTGACACCAAGGAAAGAATTAGGAGGGGAAAAATCCCATTACTTTATATATTATATATTTCCTGTGTATGACTAATTTCTAGCTGATTTAATGGAAAATTTAGTGTTTACATACTTTCGAAATAAATATCCGATAAAGTTTAAGTGTGAACTTCTTCAACTCCGAAATAAAGAAAAATGAAACTTCTTGTTTCAAAACTTTATTTATTCAATTTTATGTATGAAAAATTCATTTCAGGATATTGCAGTTTTAGTTGAACTATAATACAAGGAAGCTTTGCATAACAGGTTCATTTTTAAACAAAAAGTTCGTATCGTTTATACTGCACAACTTTTGGCAGTTTAAGAATTTTCCTTCGTTTTGACAGTGAGATTAAGTTTTTGCAAGGATTCAAGAAAAAGAAAAAGTATTTTATGGCGGAGCTAACAAATATTATTGTTAATTATTAAAGAGTTAAGGCCGCCAGGACTGTGGAATTTGAAACATCACTCTTTTAATTTAAAAAAAAAAATCGTTTTCATATTACATAACCTAAGAGGAAAATACTTAAAAGAAACATTATTATTTTAAAAGATAGCAATTATGTATCTACAGATTTCCCCGACACTTTAATTATGCATAATTAAGACGGATGCTTTGCAGTAACAGGAAACCTAATAACCTTGGATTAACGTTTAATAATGTTACGTTTTGAAAATCTGACGATTTTTTTATTTGTAACTTCCTCCAACATTCATTTATCAAGAAAAAACTAATTGAAATAGTTTAATTAACAACTCTTTTAATAATAATCTTGTTGGAAAATTAAAGCAAGTTTCTGTCTTTATTACGGTACTAGAGTTTCAATCGGCTTATATTCCTCCAGGGAACCGGCCATCGATTGTTTGTTTTTTCTTATCTCTGCTAGGGCAGCCCAAAGTTTTTAGGGTGTCATTAAAGTGGTAGTAGAATTTTTCTTTTTTTCAGAAAAACGTTTATCGTCCCTCAAGAGTCGCAGGTATGGCTAAATCGGCCGTTAAACGAGCCTGATATCGCTCAGTTAATAAATATCCACCTCTTTGTTTTTTCTTTATGCATAAACCCTTTCTTCTTAGCCACGTCTTCTTCTTAACATGAAAAAACGTGTCGAATATTGAATATGACCGACTTGAACCTCCTCAACACCGAGACTTAAAATTGAGGAAGGTAAAGCATTGAAGTATTGACGAACAATGAAGTCAAAAGCTAAAAATTAGAAACTTGTGTGAAGTTTTTGAAAAATTAATTCGACTTGGGGCAAAAAACAATGCTAACCGCTAATTATTATTACAAATATTGTGCATATTTTTTAATTTATCGTTTATTCTATGCATTCTAATACAACGTATATTTAGTCCTAAACATGCTAATTTCTCAAAACGAAAAATAAAGAAGAAAAACGATAGATAAAATGTGTGGAGATTAGTTACCATTAGTCCACAATTATTCAGAAATCGTGAGATGCGGTCTGGTCTCGGACTTCATCTCACGATTTCTGAATAATGATAGATAAAATATTTAATCACAATCTGGTAAGTTCCATCCATAATAGAGTCAGAAGATTTGGAAGGTTAAGGTAATTAATAGCCCTTTGGTTATATTGTTTGAATATATATAAGGACGTCCCGCGTTAATGAATATTTTCATTATTTCTCTTTCCTTTCCTTCACTTATTTATTACTTTAATAACAATTTTCACTTAATACCGGGCGTAAAATTTACGATGGCCCAAAAAAATTTCCTAGAAAAATAATGGCAAAAAACAGATTTATTTTTACAGCTCTACCCAGATTATCGCACCTAAGTAAACTAATATATTAAAATAAATTTATTAATTAAAATAATTCCTCAACGCACTTTTTAAAAGGCGAGTATACCGATAAACCTGTAAGACTTGTTTGCTGTGCTTGTTTAACGCATCTGCGGCCCCTTTACCAGACGTTTATTACTCATGAAATTAAACTTATCGTTATTAATAATAATAAAAGGCTTTATTAACAAACCATATTTTTTACCACATGTTTTCTTCACCCCATATTCATAGCCGTTGAGTCCATCTAAGGGAAATTATCTTTAATATTAAAGTTTGATTATTCCTGATTATCTTTTTTTAATTGTTTCCGTTTTATTTGACTAACAACTCTTGGACAAATTCTGTTACGAACATTAATTTCGAGTTATTTTCACTACGTTTTCTCGAGTTAGAATAGACATCCTGTTCTAAGTTGTTTTTTCTTATATTGTAAATTTGAGTTAGAATAAATAACATTACTAATTTTCACTGCAATGTGAACTTAATGCTGAATCTGCTGTGTATAATTATTTCTCCTGCTAACAAATTGAACTGTTAAATTTTAAATTCTGTATCCAGTAGTTTTTCGACAACAATGCGCGTTAGTTGCAAGTTGCAATTAAAAACAACTCTAGATCTACCTGCAGTTGGAAATAAAACAGCTATCCCGACGCACGCACGTCAATATCTGTCCAGGGATAAACTAAATTAAAGGAAGGAAAGTGGGTGCAAACACGTTGTCCAATTTCTAACCAATCTTGTCCGACACTCCTTTCCTTCCCAACCTAGGCATTTGGAGAAAACCTCGTTCCAAGGGTATTGCTTCGAGTTAGGGCAAACCTGTTCTATTTTGAGCCAGACACTAAATCAAATTTTTCAAATTAAGATCATTTTGATGGATCGTAAGAAATACGTTTAAAAACATTGCCTATTTTTCGTAAGCACATATGAAAGGTGTTATTTTAATTTAATTGCACTCCACATATTAGTACATAGATCACAAAACTTTTTTTTTCACAGGGTCACAGCACCAACACTAATGCCAGGATTGCACCCTGAACCGTGCATTAAGGGGCAAGAAGGTCTTGAGACCATCATTAAGGCGACGATCGGGTTACCGGAATTGGAAGTGTAGAGAGGGCTCTAATAGTGAAGTGGATGGAATAAGGATCAAAAAGTTGGTGTGGAACTTTTGGAACCTCATGAGATTAGTGACGTAGTTGACGATTTGTCGGAGGAATTTTGATTGGAAGAGTATTGTATGGCTTGGCAAAACCCCACAATTCCTCTCGACATGTCCTAGAAGTCTTCGTAGATATCCAACACTTGTGTAAAATTGTCTCTTGTCACACTGTCTAGCTATATTCCTACGAATTTGGCTTGAATAGAAACTGGTATCTTTTTTGTTGATATACAGTGGATGAAGAGTAGAAGGTAAAAGTTACATCCCCCAGACTAATAAAAATAACCATCAGTAGAAATGATAACTGATGGAATGGGTGTGGTGTTCAATACTTTTTAAATGGATAGTTTCTACTCACAGTAAGCTGTTTTGCAACGATCCAGATTTCGAGCCTTTTTGCTCATCATCAGGTTTAAGGACTCCTACAACCTGATGATGAGCAAAAAGGCTCGAAATCTGGATCGTTGCAAAACAACTTACTGTAAGTAGGAACTATCCTTTTGAAAAGTAATAACTATCGGTGTCTCATCCCATCAGCCTACTACTATACGAATCTACTCTACTCGTAATACCTACCTGCCACTATGCAATGTTCAATCAAAATATTTAACTTGTATTTTAGAGCCGTAAAAATTATATACTACGGTAGTGACCTTTGTGTCTGCAAGACTATATATAGGGACCTTAACGTATACTTGATATAACAGTAACAAATACAGAACTCTCCATGTCAGCATAGATCCCAATACACCAAATGGAGAAGTGGATAAACTCTATCAGCGTTAGACACAGTAAACGTATGCTAAAACAACTCTCACCAATGCTGGCAAACTCAATGGCATCTGAAAAAACATATGCATAATGGGCAATAATGATCCCATTTGCAGATTATGTAATCAAGAAGACGAAACAGCCACTCATATCATCTTCGCATGCGAAGCAATGCTTAGCATAAAAACACCTAGGCATTGAATTTGTAGTAGCCGCCAATGACCTGATACTTCTGAGAAGGAGATACTATAAGCCAGAAGGCTGCGTTCCTGGGGAGCACAAACCCCACTTCCTATTATCCTCATCATCATAATCAAAACTTTATGTGTTGTGAGCTAGTAAATAAAAATAAATTATGTAAGACCCGAAAGTTAAAGCTTGTCTTTTGAGGAGGTCATCGTGTTTCACCTTGGTGCATCTTGGTTGTATTATTACACAAAACTTTATTTTTCTTGTTAATCATCTTTTTTTTACGACGGTTCGCAACCGTCAGGGTGCCGGTGTTTTTGAAAAATGATTTGATTGTTGATTGATTTTTTTGTTTGTTAATCATCTAACTTAGAGTGAATTGTTACCCACAAGTATCTTGCTATCTATTAAAATTGGGCAAAAAATTTCAAGAAGAGAGAAGTCGCCATTCCTATTCTCTCATTCTAGCTTGTAGTTTTTCTTCTGCAAACGTTTTGGCAACATTGTTTGTTGGGAATGTCTTTTTTGAAGAAACAGGGATTAGAAGTCGGTGAAAGGATGATTCTTATCCCTTTGAAAAAGATTAATGGCATTAGTTTTGTTTTCCCTAGATCGCCTCCATTGGTTATTTAGTTGGCCGGGTAATTTGGCGCATGAAAGCAATGCCCTCTATTTTTATTTGCAAGCGTATTCAGAAATAGATATAATTAATGACACTTTTATCTTAAATCCGCACGTTTTACGAGGAAAAATCCCAACCCAATAAAACTTACGGAAAGTATCAAATTAATAAACATTGTCCAATAGCGATTATTGAACTTGCAAGTCCCCGGTGGCTGAGTAAAGCTTAAAATTTGAATAAATCATATTTCCTTCCTGTACAATTTTATCGTTTCTTATCGTCTCTAGGTATGTCTTGTGGTACAATGGAAGGTAAGAAACGGTTTCGGATAGGGAAAATTCGGTCCTTACTGTATTTAAAAGAATCTTGTCAGACTTCGCACCTTCTATATTTGTATTACCATTTCTTTCTAAAATTATTTGAAGGCGTTTCCATTTTACCCCATGCAATAAAAGTTTTAACAGTTTTCAATTGTTTGTGAATTAATTACTTGTAAATCAATTAATAATTTTTTTCACCTTGTTTCATGTGGTTGAATTAAAAAATAAAAATTGTTAATCATAAAAACACTCCACAGACAACTGTCATGCAAATTTAACGTTTCCACAAAAAAAAAGAGTATCTACAAAACTGCTAAAACCAATCTGGACGTACCGACTGGAACAGTTTTCGCATACCGTAATGCATAACGCAACCGGGCACCGCTAAACCTTCCAATTTATGCTGCCTCTTGTAGAAGTCAAATTATCTATGTCATTTGTAATTCCAGTTCGTTACATAATGTAAATAAGGCTACAGATTATAATGAATATATTAAATAAATTGTAGGAAATACAACCGAAATAGTTGACTTTTTTCTATACTGCATGTCGCGATTTCTTTAAAATAGGATTACACAATTTAAATAAAGATTCGATGTAAATCAGTTTTAATTCCGACATCGCGTTTTAAGTCAATCGGACGAATTTAAGTTAATAATAAAAACGATGTCGGCAACTGTTCACCTTTGTTTTACGCCTGATCAATATTGATTGGATTTAATTGATGCTCTAGCGAGTTGGATCCGCCGACTTAGCTAACGTTAATTGGACGTTGATCACGAAGGCCCATCCCCAAGAATGAACATTGTCTTCAATAATTACGGCCGGAAAAAGGTAAAAAGGAGGAAAACAAAGGCAATATTTCTACAGGAAATAAAATATTACATTCAAGCATTTATTCGATGAAACATGACCCAAACCTAGTTAAAAATTGTTTAAATAAAATGGAGCAGTGAATTTTTAGACACTTCTTATAAAACAAAATTTCATTATGCTTGTCGTTATAATTCGCTGTTATAATTTTCTATGCGGTCACAGACATAAAACATTTTAACGAGCTTTTTTTTATGCTTGCATTTTTCTGTGGAATGGAGACAAACTAATTGAAATTTCTTTTGTTTCAGGCAAAATTAGAGACAAAAGCTTTGAAAGCAAAACGACCAGGGTTTACAGACGATCGTTACAATGAGACCTCATATTACATCGAAAATGGTAATGTTATCGTAATCAATAATTAATGCAATTTTTTATGAATATTTAGAGATCATGAGATGCGATCTGGTGTGATGTAGGATTGAAAAACAATTTCTTTATCGTGCCACTGTTTCGATCTGTATTGAGATCATCATCAGGGCGTGGTATTTATAAACATTGTTTAAATTATACAAATACTTGTAAAATGTGACAATCAATTTATCCTCTGATATACACAATACTAAAAATTAGAAACTTGTGTTAAGTTTGAAAAATTTAATCCAAATTCCAAAACCAATGGGAATTGTTAATTATTATTTTTACATAGTTCAATATTAAATATTTTACATAGTTTTGAATGTATTGTTTATTCCAAACATTCCAAATTTTCTGAAATCGATATATTTTTAAACGAAAAAATACTAAGAAAAACGCTATCTAAAATTCACTAGTTTTCTTTGTCTCCTTGACCAATTAATGCATATCAGTTAATTAAAGTTTTCAGTTGAGATTAAAAAAAGTCAGTGTCACGAGCGGGATTCGAACCCACGATCTTCGGCTACATACGCCGCTGCTCTACCACTTCGATCCACTCGGGCACTAACTTCGATAGATAAAATTTTTAATCAAATATATATATATATATATATATATATATATATATATATA
>CM077099.1:24059244-24082915 GCA_039619505.1 Cimex hemipterus
TATATATATATATATATATATATATATATATATATATATATATATATATACACACAAAAGTACATTGCTCTTGCCATTATGGTGACACATACAATACCCAAATAGTTATGCAACACTATTGTATATGCTATAATCGTTGATCATTTCTTACCATTGCTATGTTCAACAAGAGAAGGATAAATATTACAATATTAAACACAATTCCCAAACAGTATCTTATCTGGTTTCGTATCTTTTCAAGTATAAAATTCATATAAGAAGTTCTTATAATATATTTAATTGATTTTCCGTACTTCAGCTCTTTCTGAAATTCCCTCTTAAATTCCTTCAAAAAGAGTCATTTTCAATTATTTTAATCATTGCCCGGCCTGTTCCTGGTGTATTTTATGTAATTATTTTCACGCTATTCTTCTGTCGCACGGGTGGCGAGACCGGCTGATAATATCAAATAAAATCATAGGCTGTAAGTTAAATCGCCCACGCGACCATAAATCGGTTTGGGAATATAAGCAAATTCGAACTAGTCCTGGTATTTGAGATTGTAACTTTGAGATACTATTCAGAATACAATGTTCAGTTTTGAAACGTTCTGTTTCTTGTAGTAACAAGGTACTTGCTTTCAATGTCTCGGGCGGATGTCGTTAAAGTGAATTAGATGATTTCGTATTTAAAATTAGTTGGAAATGAAAAGATTAATTAAATGCCGTTCTGAACTTTTCTTCCTGTAAACTAAGACGTTTGGAGTCGAAAATTAAGGAGACTCTGAATAGCTTTGCATTACTTTTCTCTAAAAGTCTCATTATTATTGCTCAGGGACTTTTGACTTAATTCAACGCACCCGTTCTAAATTGTCATCTTACATTTTCCTAATGATATTTATGCGGGCCAAGTCGTTTATTCGGCTTCCTTTTCGGCTGGGGAAAAAATCCTCTTCGACATTAGTGGATAATAGTAAACGGATGGGAAACTGGATGGGCAAATGGATTTTGTATGAAACGAAAACAGACGCTCCAACTCGCATTAGTTTATATTCGGTTGTGTTCTGAAAGGGGAATACAGAAAACATCGATCGTTCTAGCCACTTTTATCTCGGCTCTTCGCTTTTCCCAAGTTGTCAAAAAGAAACCCCATTTGGCAAGCTAATGCGACTTTTTTGCCTACATGCAGAGGCAACCACCCCGTAAATAACTGCTGAGTGGTTATAAAACACCTAAATAAGATAGCGGGTGTGAATCTGTCGGGCAATTAGCTGGGATCAGCACGCGCTTAGAAAGACCTTTTAACCTATTAAAATGCGACTTCTCTAACACATTAAAAGTTTGTCAACAAGCCCTACACAAACGTCAAACCGAGAGTCTAATTTTAATTACCACCAGCCTCCGACCTAGTTTAAATCACCATTATTATTATATAAAAGTTTGTAACAAAGTTAAATATCTACCAGCTGTTTAAGGTTTTTTACCTATAAAGACTTCTCGGAGAAGTTTGACATAATCGGGCGGATTCTTTCCATCGTAATTTAGGCGAAACTCTACGATCCACTTCCTGAAACAGTTTTATCGAGAGCTCAGGAAAAGAATGCTGATATGAGCAGAGCCAAAAGCTTTTCACCACTTATACTCCTATGAGCATATTTAATTTAGAAGCTTTAGTCATCTTCTTATCCATTCCTTAATAAATAAAATATTGCCTATTTTATTTTTATAGGTATAATCGAGTACTGTCGAAGATTAAAATCCGGACACTCATATTTTTGTTCAAACTACAGTGCCGTAATATTAATTACAACAAACCTATTTTAATATAAGCCAAATTAACCGAGATTAAAAATTCAGTAGTTTTTAATTTAAAAACTTAGTTTTAATCATTTAGTAGAAAATTGATCAAAACACCTGAATACCATTTTGTGATCGAGTTGTTATGTACGACTGTTTTATTTGTTGCTGTATTGGGTTGGGCATCGTGCAGTCAAGTTGTACTTCCAAAAATTTCCTGATCGCCCCAGGGTAAACCACAAAAATTTATTCGGGTTGCTCGCAATATGAGGAAAGGTTGCTATTCCATCACCAAGAAACCGGCAGGGTCGTATTTGAAATTTTGAAATTGAATTGGACCTGAGGTGCCCCGAATAATTTTTCTCCAAAAAAAGGGAAAATTTTGAAACTAGGCTACAAACTATTAACACTTTTTTCTTCATAGTCTCATTGTTTCAAGAGAAATTAAGCTGGGCCATGTAGATTGGATTACATAAATATGATGGTTAGGCCGGCCGGAACTTACTATTATGAAATACCGTTTAAATTAATAAACCGAAAAATAAGCCGAAAAATAAACCATTATTTTCTCTGTATTTGGTACTGAAATTACCGGCTAGATTCCAGCGTAGGAGTCCGTCATCAACCTTATTTATTATATTGTACAGTTCCTGTTAAAAGAAGTTTTGAAATGCTTGGCGGTCATATATTCTGATGAATTTTACATAACTAATAATTATTTTTCCCTATTCTTGTTTTTCCATTTGTTTTGAAAGATATTGCGTTAAAAACGGTAAGTTTTTTAATACTTCTTATGATCTTAATAATCTCTAAAAACATGATGTTTTATGTTGACTTTATTAACTCGTTTTCATAATTCAAACTTTTGCAAAGCTGTAGACGTAAAATTCATAGAAATTTTCATTCTGACCCAACTCGAAACCTTGGTGATTAACGAATTTATACTAGTTAATATACAATTTTTAAAAAAGTGTCAGTGGGATTGGAGAGGCTTTTGACCAGCTCTTTTTTCAGCATCAGCACCTTACACAAAGCGACGTCGAGAGGACTTAGCAGTGAGACTGTTCGGTGTGCATCAGCAAAACAAGGTGAAAGGACACGAACGTGATGAATTGGAAAGAGAAAAGTCAATTTAATCAGAAATGATTAATAGAGAAGGGCTTAGTTTAATTAAATGAACCTTCCCTTTGAAAGGATTTAAAAGAAGAACAAGTAATGAATTCCTCATGGACTTAAATAAATAAATCAACTGTGTACATGGAAAATGCTATAAGATACCAAACTACTCTACAATGACTTTTTTTAATGTGAATCATCTTCACACTGTGAAGAATGCTTCGAAATTTGTATGCATGAAGACTTGTAGATTGAAACGAAGAACCTGACTCAATTTAGAAAACGTGAAAGTGAATATTACATGAAATTAACTAGACCACATTAAACTAATTTTCTTTTTATTGATGGTTGACATGTTCTGAAAAGAAACGCAAAAAATATAAAACGTCAACCACTTTAAAAGAAGAGTAAAAAATACATTGAATGAGTTTTCACCGGTAAAGTGAGAGAGAAAAAGAATCGTAAACCTACACAATTACATCAATAACTCTTAAGTTCTTTGAGAAAAACGTAATCTCTTACGAAATAAACATAACTTTAAATATAAAATTAATAAAAAATAATATAAATAAATGTAAAAGTAATGAAAATAAATTGACGAAAAATATAGAGGAACGTTTAGCAGGTAACTACTTCTAATTTCGTTAAAACCCAAGATAAAAAATCGACAATTCAACAGCTAGGGATAGTAGAAAACAAAGAAAAATTCCCCCGAGGAATATTGAAAATTAAATGAGAAAAATCTGCGCGTTTCGTATAAAATGGCCAACAATGGACCGGTTTGGTAGGAAATAGCCCTTTTTTAGTTGTAGGGCCGGCAAAATACATTTGTCATCGCCAACCCTCTTTTCTTTAGCTTTGCATATTTTTTATCTTTCTCGCCTTTTAAACCTACTAATTTCTTTTATTGATTCTTCAGTCAAATTATGATGTTTAGAGATGTAATGGGTATCAACTTTCGCTTTTCTTTATCCTATTGCTAGCCTCTTTGTGCCTCCAGGTCTCGTCTATTGTGAATAAAATAAGTCAAATTACACATAAAGACAAAAATATGAGACTGGTTTGCATTCACACTACCCTCAATGTACTCGATATTCCTCGAGGTAAATGAGGATATACCTTTCTATTCACGCCAATAAGTGCATTCTTACATCAGACTTCCATCACACTACCCCTAAGTAGTCGATATTCCTCGAGGTAAATGAGGATATACCTCCTCTATTCATGCTAATAAGGTACATTCTCACATGAGACGTCCATCACACTACCCCAGAGTAGAGTACTCTTCGGAGTAATGGAGGAGGTACCTACCCATGGGCCATCTTGGGCACCGTGGCTAACGCCTGATATGGGAAGGCCAGATCGTTATTGCTAACGAACACGATTAAAACCAATAAAGAAAGAACACAATCCTGGTAGGAAATTGCGAAGGAACAAGAAAAAAAGGAGTCCTAGCGGGTAATGACTTTACCGCGATAGATTCTCCCTGCAACGGACACATGTGGTCCCAATATCTAATTTCTATAGGTTGTCCGAGAATAATCTTGGTAATACCTGTGCGTAACCTGGTATGACCTTTTCCTCTTCTAGACTCAGCCTCAAACGGATTTTTTTTACATTTATATGATTTAGTGTTTCCTTTTTTTATTCCTGCGGATTTTCCATTCATTTTTATAACATCGTTCTTTGTAAACTGCGGATGTATAAATTAGGTAGAGTCGTGGCTAACTTCGCTATCGGTTCAACTCTCGGCTATACCAATGTTCCCCGTAACCCACGACAGGACGACCCTTTTCTCACTGACATCAATACCTTAAGTTGTTAACATATTTTTCTGATTAATGGAAAGAATATGGCTCTCAGTTCCGTCGTGTGTGCACTTGCCGAGAGCGTTTCTATCTCTCTCCAAACAAGCGGCGGCACCCACACCACTTGCTGCTTTTTTAATTTTTTCACTGAGAATGCGCACATCGCGTTCGAAGACCCGACTCATCTTAGGGAGGTTCAGGGCATTATCAAAATTTCTTAAGTCGGTTTTCTTCACGTTGTACCTAATAACAATGTATAACGCCTATCACGGATGGAACTTTCAATAATAATTGGCACATGATCGCTATGGTAGTCGTCGTTTAATGTATTCCATGAAAGGTCAGCAACAATAGACGGAGAGGAAAAGGAGCACCGTTATGTAATTATGATATCATAATTCATATAATATTAATGTTGATATTTTTAATTTATTGTAGTTAGAGCATTATTTACTATAAATTATAACCATTCAATGTTATATGTGCGCCTGTAAAGTTGTATAACTTGTCTTATAATTTTCCCTAAGTCGAAAACCACCTGTGTCGAAATCGGGTAAAACAAGTCGTGTTCAATATCGGCAGTTTGCCGTTTGGGGCCGATGACAGTTAGAGAGCATTGGCAGATGGTACCTCGGGCACATAACCCCGACATACAGCAGATATGTAAAAATCCATACGATGGTAAAAGCCATCAACGCTGTGAACAACTGTGCCGAATCGACGATTCATTAATTGTCCTGTCAGTTGTTCATAGAGTTTGGTTTGAAAAATCAATTCAGCTTTTCGATCGCAGTTCAATTATTCCTTGACAGACAAGGGAGGGAGGTAATCGTCAGTTGTGTAATGAGGACAATGAAAAACAATGTGTTTCTTTTCAATTGATACACATTGTTAATAATTTTATATGGAGAAGTAGGCATTTCGTTCAAATTTGTTCAAAATAATTTTTAATAATTTAAGGATCAATCTAGTGATTAATTTTTCGTCTGAAAAAAAGCAGAAACCACCTATTTTACAATCGGTTGAGTTTTTTCAGAGACTCGTACTCAAACTAAAAAAATCAATTATACTGTACAAATAAAAATCCAATACAAAGGCGTTAATGGATATCGCTTAAATAATTGCTTTTGTGAAGGACCGATAAAGATGGATCCGCTGGAATGACGGTTTATATCCGGAACCGGGCACGATTTCATAAAAGGTCCAGTACGATTGGAAGGCGTGTAGAAATTTACGATAGCCCCACATCGTGGGACTTATTATTAGAAATAAGTGGTTATTGTCATGCCCGGCCGATTGCAATCCACTTTGTCCTTCTTCTCTCCTAATTTTCAAAAAGCAATGAAAGTGTAATTTCATCTTGCACGTTATTACAGCTTCTGGTAGGGCAGAAAATTAAGATTGCAATATCGTTCTTATGGGTTTCCACACATTTGATACGGCGATTTTCATTTCTGCAGTTAGTGTAATGTATGAGATACCTCCTTAAATGTTTTCCTTCCCACTAAATTGAACTTTCAAGATTATTCTGGTGGTTCATCAATGTCCCAGCGTTCGGATCCCCACACATTTTCAAGTGGACTTTCTTTTTTCAAAATCGGCATCACGATTTCTATTTTGGAAATTTCCGATTTTCTTAGGTCTCCATCTTCATTTTGTCGGTTTATTTTTCTTTAGGGGAGTTCTGTTTAAAAGAGCATGAAAGTAGTGCGTATGTTTTCACTTTGTTCAATCGGTGTTTTAATAGATCTAGTTTCTGTTTTTCGTTGTTTGTTCAAGACGGTTATGGTGTCTGTACGAGTTATTTTATGTTATGACTTCGCGATTCTTCTGAGCAAGATGATTTGCATTTTGTATATTTTCTTGATGTTCATGCACCAGGGGTTTTTTCTATATATTTATTTAGTCTTGTCAATGTCTAAGAGGCTTTTCTTGTCTTTAGTACTGTTTTTTGTTCCCTTATTTCTCAATAAAATTGATAGTTTGTACATCACGTATCAACGATAAATATTAAATTTTATGAGGCCAAATCAGAACATACTGCAATAAAATTTAACTTTACTAATAAAAAAAAAACTTTTTTCACGATATTAATTATTTTTACATCATTTAATAAAATATTTGATTAATGAAGCAAACATTTGCCGCACAATTGTGTTGTTTAAATAGGAATGAAAATATTTTTTTTTTTTACACAATTGAATAAAATATTTGACTAATGAACCAGTCAAACATTTGCTGCACTTATTTGTTTTTAAACTGTGTTGTTTAAATAGGAATGAAAATGTTTATTTTTTTATTTGGCTTGTTTCACAAATATATAAAAAACAAGAAAGTGCTAACCAGTAAAAAAAAAAGAATCAATAGCGTGTGTGTGATGTACCCAACGTGTGAATGAGAAAGAGAGAGAGAGAGATTGTATGTTTAAATAAAGTTTTTGGAGCATGTTTTTACCGACTGCCCTAACATTTTTGCTGGAAGTCGGTTGTACAGTTGTTGGTAAGCCGTATTATTTGTCAGCTTAACTGCCAATGAAACAAAAGTGAAACAAAGCCCGAGGTAACTTGTTTTAACAGCGTATCATATCTGTTAGCGAACAATTCTGGATCTACCGTCCAAAAAGTTTTTTTTGTTTGTTTATGGATTAAACCGAGGAATTTTGATCGTAATTGTTTATTGTCGTTCCCACGGGGGAAAGCACATTGGTCACACGAGACATAAATTGATTCATTTAGGAACCCGGCGAGGACGATTCGAATCCTGAGAGGTCTCGGCAGGAGGGGCGATCTATTTGCTTTCAGTTGACCCGCGCTAGACCGATCCATGAAATATTCATCCCCTGCGGATCCAACTGAGAGTCTTCCTGACTTTTCCCCCCAGGAATCCTCTCTCCGAAATACCTTTACGAGATCTGTCTCACTAAAGGAAAATCTACGGCCGAGCCGCATCAAGGTGAGACAAAACCGGAAAAACATTTTCGTTTATCGGTAATTTTTTTTGCCCATTTCCACCAGAGGTAGGCCAATTAGTAACTTCGTCACATCTTCATCGTTAAATTCGTGTTATGGCTCGATAACATTGTTCTTCGTGTCCTTTTCAACCGTATTACACTTTTGTTGGAATTCGGAATAATTTACGTCGATTTATTCATACCTTTATTGATTCGTTTACGACAGGAGGCGGACCAAGATAATTAAACAGCGAATAAACGAACAACAACCCAAACAAAACGATAAAAAATTCTCTGAAAATTATTCCACTAGAACTATCACGGAGGCCCTAATAGTCATCAATTTTGGAAAATTTTGCCGATTCGGTTATAATTTTAAGCCTGAAATTATTCAGAACGTTTCCATATCAGATTAGTTTTAAATCAAAAATTGCGGAGTCCTAACTTTAGTTCGAATGTGATAGTTCGCGTTAGATTCAACTGATGTTGAATTTTAAATAAGCTTATTGTTTTTTTAATTACCCATAAATAATCTATGTTATTGTGTTTTTATTTATTTATTTTTTTTTTAAGCTTTCCGGCCTTTTATTGTAGTCTGACGTTTATTGAAATAACATATATTGAGCTCTGAGTGTTTACATTTTAACATTTTAAAATAGTGTTAACATTTTATTCTTGGAGAGGGCTCTTCTTTTGCCTCTCAACTAATTTATACAGACTCGTTAAAAAAATATTTTTCAAAAAATTGAACAATGCATTTACAAATAATAAAACAAGTTTTTTTTTGTTTTTAAGAATTTGTATCAATTAATTTGAACGACTTTTAACTAAGGTCTTGAAATGAAAAAGCTGTCGCTAGCGGGATCCGAACTCACGACCTTCGGCCGAAGGTTTGTATTAATTTGTTGACAAGAGGAACAGAAGAGCCCGAAACCGGTCCAAGAATGAAAATTTTAAACACCCAAAGTTTACGAAGGATATTAATTTAATAAAGCTCGTCAGACTCAAAAAAAAGTTGGAAATTTTCAAAAAGCAACTACATAACATATTTAAGTTGTTAATTTGTTGAAGTTCTTTTAAATTTATAAAAAGAAGAATTTAGAAAAAGACATTTTTCATATTTTTACCGACGTTTCGAATTTTATTCGGCTCATCTTCAGGGCCTGGGTAAATCACGTTTCACAACACTTTCACATGACATACAAGAAAAGCACCTCACTATGTGAGCATGAAATAGTTCAAAATTTATATTTGTAATTATATTTTTTCTAAGTTTTATTTAGTTTATTTATATGTTTTGTAATTTACCCGGCCCTGAAGATGACCCGAATAAAGGTCGAACGGTCAGCAGAAAAATGAAATCTAACCTACCACATTCTTGATCGCTTTTCAGACATCAACAAATTATGATACAATATGTCACTAAGAAACAAACATATGTAAGACGATTTTTGCCTGATATTGATGACCTTAAAATAGGTCGAAAACCTGGGAAAACAATGGATTTTGTTTATCGTCCAGACCGTACCAACCACGTGCTCCAGATTATTCGTGAAAAATATACCCTCTCAGCTATGAAAAAGAATTTAAGAATTTTTTGAAATTTGTTATTCGCGCTTTCCTGATACGCTCAAACTAAAACGCTGACTGTTTTGTCGCCAGGTCTCCGTAAAGTCTACCCGTACTACTTCACATTCACGACGTTCACAAAAGGACGCTGGGTAGGCGAGAAGATCTTGGACGTATTCGCGAGGGAATTCAGAGCCCATCCGGCGGAAGAATACGTAAGTGAACAACAGTTTGAAATATTCATCCCACTATATTTTTGAAACACACCAGGATTTAAAACTGCATCGGTGGGCTGGTTTTTATTTATTTTTTAGGAGAGATGCATCAAGAGCGGCTCGCTCACTGTCAACTACGAGAAGGTGGATATCGACTACCGCCTCAAGCACAACGACCTGCTCGCCAACGTCGTACACAGGTATGTTCTTGTGGCATTCGCAATCCTTTAGCCTACACCAGACTCTAAAATTTGAGTGTGTCTAGTCAAAATGTATAAAACCGTTAATATCTCATCAATTTCCTCAATATTGAAAGTGAAAACTGTATTTCCAAGTGATAGTAAGTAGGTTTTTCAAATATTTCAAATATTGTTTTTGTCAGAGTTGTAATACTAAAATATAAAACTTTTTTTATATCTGTATGTTAACCTACGTGAGAAACGTAGAGGGATTTTGCAACAAAAATATAAGGAAACATATATAAAATCCAGTAGTAGCGCTACGTAATGCTTCAATTTAGCATTTAATGTCATAATTTAAAGGTGTGCAGAGTTATATGGGACGTTTGAAATATTGAGAAAATATCGTACATAGCTGCCCAAAAGCAGTGAAATTTTGCACCTTCTGGAACGAATTTTTACAACATTCATAAGACAATTTTTCTCTTCTTCACATTTTTATTTGTTATCTTTGGTTTGAAAACCGAGTGGAGAGCATGTGTTGTGTTGCAGGCACGAGGTGCCAGTCACTGCAGAGCCAATCACCATCGTCCACATGGACGAAGACGTTGTGGTCGTTAACAAACCCGCATCCATCCCAGTAAGTGGCAGAGAGACGCCATTATTTTTCTACATAATAGTACTTTTTTGTTCTTATTACGTTTAACATTTTAAACGTTTATTTTTATTAAAACACTGCATGCCGTTGTTTGTTTAATTTTAAACAGTTTTAAAAATGACTCTTTTTTATTGGGTGGTTGCTTTTTTATATTTATTTCTTCTGCAGAATTTTGCATGATTCTTCTAACAAATAGACTCATCCTTAAATGGGTATTTGGTTTATTTTTATTTTAAACATGCTAGATAATTTTTGATTTTTGCGGAATATTGAAAGTAGTATTTAAATATACTTTGTATCAAAACTATTGAGGATTTGCAAAAAGGTAAAGTATTTATTTACATTACCATGTTAAGCATAAGTTGAAGATGAAAATTTGGAATTTGATGGAAAAAAGAATAAATCATTTTAAAAAATGAAACACATGAGCAAGCCCATCTGTGATCGCACCATCGGAATTGTATAATAAGAAACTCGGACAATTTTCAGTGAAATTTAAATTGAAATATTTACATTTGAACGACTTTATTTGAAAAAGGTTAACAACCGAGGCGAATTTAAAATAAATTTTTTATTTAAACATTACAAACAAAACTTTACCTGCCAGTAGGCGAGATATTGTAAATATTCTTTTAAATTTATTTCGAGGAGGCCGCAACGGTTTAGACATTGACACTGTGCTCATCACTGTAAGGCAAAGGTCCCGGGTTCGAATCCAGGGCCGCTGGATTCGAACCCGACATACTTACAAATTGGGCTTTTTTTCTTTTTTTTTCAAAAACACCGGCACCCTGAGGGTTTATATGACCTCTCCTGTTGCGAACCCTCGTTAAAAAAATATTTCGGATTAATTCAAGCAGTGATATCATTAACACAAAGAAGAAATCTCTCCAGTTAATAATGCACCAGTGCAAAAAGTTCAACTCTGCGGTTTAGACTTGGTAGATAATTCGCGCGTTAATTGATTGCGCTTTTTGCGTGTTTTGACCCTACGATGGTCATTTGGTCATTTCTGGTTTTATCACCGACCTCATCAAAGCGTTACATAAACACTCGAGTATGCAATTATGTTTATAAATTATAAGTTTACGAAACGTTCTTGTTGTAATTATCCTCCTTGCATTTTACTCTTGCTCATATTTTAAATATTTAATTAAGGGCTAGAAACGTACTTTTTACAATAGAAATTATACTGTACAGTCTCTAGTATCAAGAAAAACCGTCTGTGAATTTAATAGAATAGATCATTGTTTAAAAAAAAGTCAGTGTTCACTATATATTTGGTTCCATGAAAACTCAACTATGATGGTATTGTTTACAAAAGATTGCTTAATTCAAAATTTTTGAATCGTTATTTTTAATTGTATTATTTAAGCCAATTTGCAAATTCCAAGTTTTCATATAAATACGAACTATATTTTATTTATTTTAATAAATATATAAACCTCTGAGTAACACGTTATTTATGAGACCATATTGTACATAATAATCTTATAATTATATTTTTTTATTTTGTTGATGTTTTAACTTGATTTAGATATGCTGTGGGAAACAAAGCAAGCGACCAAATTCAATATTGCTTTAGTCTTAAAGTAATAAAAATAAAAACATTTTCTAGTAGTAACAAATAATGGAACATTCGGTTCCCATTTGTAAAAATAAAAGGCTGAAACGAAATGGTACTGGTTCACAGAAGGCCGGCATTAATTGCGATTGTTTTCCTGCTTAACAACATAATTAATATGTTGTGGATATGCATACATTCTCGTTCCACAGACTAATGTACAGTGATGTTCATAAAACAACACGTTATCATTTTCCGAAGACGGGAACAAAATTTTGAACAGCCGTACTAACAAACTGCTATGCTTATAAACGTCAAAAAGCAAGACGGCAGAAATAAAAATGTAAAATAATATATTTTAAACAAATAATTAGTTTGGCGCTGATTTACAACTTTCTTTGTGAAAGAGAGAGAGGAAAAAGCTTCTTTCTGTACCATTTTAGTATAAAATAATAGTTCTCTTCTTAAAAAAAAGTTTTATTGGGCGATCGTTACTGTCCATGGAATACTTACAAATCGCAGCCACGAGTATTTTGTGGACAGTGCGGTTGGAGACCCGTTTTTTTGAATAGATGTGAGAGTGTGGACGTGTGTGGTTGCAGGCACGAGACTCCAGTGCTAGCAAAGCCACTGCGTGTCATCCATGTCGATGATGACATTGTAGTCCTGGACAAACCTTGCTCTATCCCGGTGAGTAACCCATTCCCGTTTTCCCCCGTCTAGAGAACAGAGAACCACCCCATTCCAGGATAGAAAACGGCGTCTCGGATCGTTGGAAAAGATAAAAAAACCGAACTCTTCATTATTCATGGGCACATTCGAGGAAAAACTTCCTGGGCGCAAGGAACAATCGGTTCTTGATATGAAAATTTCATGAAGTGCGCTTTTCGATTTAAAAAGAAACTTTTTTTTATCAACAATTATTACCGAGGGGCTGAACATCCATCACTATTTCAATATACGAATCGTGACCGAGACCAATGATTTAAGGGCATTCACTAATAGAATTTGCCAGGTTTTTAACTTACTCGTCTTACGTTTAAATTCAATCGTTGACTTGAAAAAATTATAAGCAAGAAGCACTGTATTTTAATGTGCGGTCTGGTGTGACGTAGGTTTTAGAAAAACATTTTCTTTATAGTGCCAACGTTTCTATCTTTATTGAGATCATCTTCAGGCCTCAAAGTGTTAGTTTTCCGTGTAGATTAGTATACTAATTTGAAAAGTGGTAAATTACAAATGGAAATAATAAAAAATGTGGAGCGGGTATGTTGTTCTATCTTTTTAAAAACATTAATTCCTTTTTCAGACGAGATGGTTTCGTTGATTCAACTAAGTTGCCCTGTTGACTCTCATCTAGTTTACTGTCGTATGAAATCGTTTCTTTGCTGGTTTCACCCCAGGCAACCTATGGAATCAGCCTCTCTTCCTAACGGGAGGTCACTACGAAGGAAGCAGGAGCATTATTTCTTGTGCTTGCACTTCTGCAAAAAGTGAAGCAAAAAAGGAGGAAACCCATTAAAGAAAAGTGTGGATTTATCCGTTGTTATAAAATTGGGAAACGGGCGGTTTCTCTCAAATAATGTTGTTCCACTTCCCTCCAAACTTCGCGTCTTTTAATTTTATCCTTCCACTCCTCACACCTCATGTCCCATATCACGGGACCCCTCCACATTAAAGCTTGCAATTGCAACGCTTTCCGTGATGAACTCAGTTGACTCAAATAGGCAACTGATGTGAAGGACCAATGCCGAGCACCGTTTTTTGATGTGTGGTGTTTAGTGACCGTTAGCCAATGGTTATTTGGAGATCGTGAGGTTTCAGTCTGGTGTGACGTAGGTTTTAGAAAAACGTTTTCCTTATCATGCCAACGTTTCCATCTTTAATGAGCTCTGAAGATGATATAAATAAAGATCGAAACGTTGGCATGAAAAAGAAAATGTTTTTTTTAACCTACATCACAACAGACCGCATCTCACGATCTCCAAATAATCACCTTTTGAGTTGAGTCAACCACTAGGGATGAGAATGTGCCTGTTTGGCAACCCGCCTGGGGGGGGGCCGAGTTGACTGCAGGGGTTGGGGCGATTCCCAAACATTTTGCTACCACATTACACTCACTCCTTGACATCCATCCGCTCAACTAGTCGCCTCGTCTGAAAGAGGCCTAAGTTTACAAGTCCTATTTGTCATTACTCTGTATACCGACTCAATAGCAGATTAGCTACATGTATTCAAACTTGGAACCGAGCAATATACATCAAACTTAGAAATCCAAATTTAATTTAAAATTTAATGAATTCCTTATAATTTGTATTTGACTTACAGTACGTTTTATCAATTATACTTTATTAACTTGTTCATGTGCAAACCGGTTAATTTTTTCAGTACATTTAAAGTATTGTATTAGTACATTTGTTGTACCGGTAAACAATCAATTAATTTATGGGTTAATTTTTTTTCCGTTCGGATGGGTGTTTAAATTTAAGGATATAACAAATTTTTTTAAAAATCATTTTAAATTCCCAGTGCCATGAAAATGAAGTCGCAAACTTTTCCCAACTGAGTCGAACGTCAGTTAAAACTCGCTGATCCTCGTGTGTGTTTGTCTCCGATCCGACAGGGAAATTCCAATTTGACATTTGGACGTTGTGGATTTTAATCGTTGTGGAAATGTTGGTACGATTTATAACGAACAAAAAAGACGCCACAACGGGACTGGCAAAATTTAAAACACGAATTTGTGAGTACTTTGCATGGCTTTTATGCTTACCTTTTACGCTCCTTACTACCAAGCTGAGCGTTTCCAACTTTTTACTAACAGATAAATATTTTTCTCTCACGAACACCGTAAATTTATAAATCAGTTTGCATTTTTTTTATGTTTTTCCTTTTTTGCGCTCTCGGCTCCACGTTAAGTTGATCGACTTCAAATTCTTTCTCCCGACTCAGGTTCACCCGTGCGGCAGATACAGACACAACACGGTCGTGTTCATCCTGGCAAAGGAGTACCAGTTGAAGAACTTGAGGACCATACACAGATTGGATAGGCTGACCAGCGGTCTCCTACTGTTCGGAAGGACCCCGAAGAAAGCTAGACAGATGGAACACCAGATAAGAAACAGGCTCGTTTCTAAAGAGTACATCTGCAGAGTCGATGGAAATTTCCCGAGGTGAGTTCAGAGATCTCGGTTCAACTTTATACCCCGATCCACTTTATGGTTAAAACTTTTAACTTATAACCAGTATTAGGACCCTAGCCATCCCTAACTATTCTTTAATTATTTTTACAATTGTTGTAGATGAAACCAATTTGTTTACAGGTTTTGATTGTCATACACTTCAATAGCTTTTCTGTGTCAAGAGGCAATATATAGCAATCATAAATTGACACTTCATTCCCAACATGAGCTGGATTTTAGTGCAGTCTTGTTGGATATTTTTAAATCACGATGAAATTAAGATTTTCAGTTTTGAAACATTTCATTTTTGAAATTGGAACTTCCTTATTCCTAGTGGAGTAAAATCATTCCCCATGCTCTTCACATGCTCATGTTTTATGCATTGCAAATTTAAATTATTTCGCCTTACATTGCAGTGAAGTTGTGCAGTGTTCTGAGCCGATAGAAGTGGTCAGTTACAAAATCGGCGTTTGCAAAGTGAGCCCCAAGGGCAAGGAGTGCACGACAATCTTTCACAAACTGGGCTACAACGCCGAGACAAACACGAGCGTCGTTGCTTGCAAACCGCACACAGGCCGAATGCACCAGATCAGAGTCCACCTGCAATACTTGGGTAAAATTTTTTTGTCAACTTACAAAGTCGTTTTGGCATAATCATTTTTACCCTTTTTTACAGGCTATCCAGTCGTTAACGACCCTCTCTACAATCATGTAGTGTTCGGCCCTGAACGAGGCAGGGGTGGCAACATCGGCAAGACCGACGAGGAGTTGATCAGGGATCTTATAAGCATTCACAATGCTGAGAATTGGTTGGGTATCGATGGCGACCCAGATCTGTTCAAACCGCTTCTTAACATCGATGATGAAGAGAAAGGTTATTGATATTTCCTTAAATTCGTTCTCAATAGAAACCTTGTGAACAGTTTATTTTTATTATTTGTCGTCACCTACGTCCGAATAATCATTAACTAACGGTCACTAAACAACACACATTTGATTTTTATATATTTTTCTCGGTTCGAATAGATTTTAAAGTTTGCTAAGTATGTATGTATTATTTATGGGCCGACAAATATCAAGTGGTCTTTGCCGGCCTTCTGCACATAGGCAAAAATTCTTCGGTCCCCCCCCCCGGAGCAGCTTTGTGCTGAAATGTACATGCTGTTGAAGCGATTGTTCATCAGTTCTTCCTTTTTACATGATATGAATAATATTTGCCCTTCTAACAAAAAATCACTTCTTTAGGTGTCGGTAGTCGGGAAACATCGCCGTGTGAATCAACGAATGTCAGCAACCCGACGACCGTCATACCAGTGCCGCCTTCGAACCCTCTCGGGAACCACCAGAAAAACAGCAAAGTGACAGTGGCCACCCAGACCGGACACGAGCCACCAGACTTGGCTTTTGACAGCGATAAAATGACCACAGATGCACACTGTTACGAATGCAAAGTCAGATACAGGGATCCAAAACCAAAAGACCTCATTATGTATCTTCATGCCTGGAAATACCAGGTAAATTTCTCTTTTACCTTCATATATTTGATTTATCTTTTAAAAAATGTATACGTTTCATTAACATTTTTAATTTATTCTTTGATGTACAATTATTAATTACACTTCTGAAATATTATTTTTTCAGGGACCAGGATGGGGTTACCAGACAGAGCTGCCAGAGTGGGCAAGAGTCGACTGGGTCGAACCAAAAGACTGAAGACAGTTAAACCACCTATAAAAACTTCTAATGTGTTACCAGTTACTTGTTACTTCACAGGACGGAAACTGGGCTCGGCCACAATCATACACCAAACAATTGAAAATGACAAAACAAAACAAAGCCTTTTTAATTTCTTCCTTACCAAAATTCCAAATCAGCCGAGCTCATTTTCGTTCATCTTGTGGGTGATCTTAAGATTTTGTGTTCCATTTCTGGCAGATTGGTTAATGTATAAAAGAAAAATTTTAAAACTCTTGTAAATTGTGATGTACAGTTAGTCGTGTTAGCCTTTGGAGGTACTGTAAAGTATAGAATCAACGTCTTTTATCAATGTGTGATTTAATATACCAGAGCTTACTTGTACTTGACAAGGTATTTAGGTCCAACAGGCAGTTTTATTTGGTGGCAGATACCATTGCCGCTGGCCAAAAGACACTAACTCTTAAATTAGTTTCAATTGTTTCCCCTTTTATTCTAGCTAATAGTTTTAAGTAATTGTTATTTTGTTAATTAAAAAGAATTATTTGACACAAAAAAGTGAAAATGTAAAAAAAAATGTAGTTTTTAAAAATGTTTTAATTTACATAATTCCCTGAGAGAAGAAAGAACCCTTTTCTTGTCAGTATTAAATATGTATTGAGATGTCAAGAAATTTTTAATACTAAGATGGGCTTTAACCGGTGTTGTCATAGTGGACGTAAAATTTAAAATATTTCTTAGTATTTAAGACTTAAAAAATATTTATATTTGTTAATGGTAATCGATTTAAAAGTTCAACCTCTCCGGTTTCCCTTTCCAGCATTCCTACACCATAAAAAAGTGTATGCCAAATGTAATCTTCTCCTCAAAATCAATGTAATGTATAAAAGTATAACAAGAGCCCGAGATATTTGTATAAATGTTCTACTGATTTGTAAAAAAAAAAAAAAAAAAAAAAAAGGTGAGTAAGATTACCATGTTAATTTTAAATGCTAATGTTAGGGAATAACGAGGTTTGAACTTTACATCCGGTGGGGGCAAATATTCCCTTTATTGCCTTTTAGACATACAACTTCTGTGTGAAGAGTGGTCTTAAAAGAAGTAAAATAAGAGATACAACCGTGCCTTCAGTTCAGCACCACTCGTGAACCGTTGATAAAATCTATAAGAGCGATTTGAGATGTATTTTTCTATCTCTCTGAAAGCGATAAGTGTAGAGTGCAGTGCTGGGCCTGTTTGCTTTTCACTAATCAGTAATGTAAAATTTAAAAATATCATTCAAAGAAGAAAAGATATATTTTAACAAGGAGAAAATTTTAAGCCTATAAGCATGTATTATACACAAAAATTTACAATTTTAGAAACTATTTTTTATCATGCGAAAGAACTTGAATCGACAGAAATTTGTATTTTACAATATAAAAATGTTTTAATAAGTAAAAATATTCTTAGAGGTTTTTTTTGCTGAAATTAGCTTATTCTCAGAAATGTTTAATAATGCTGGGAATTAGACAAACTGTTACCGATTGGGATTTAAAATAATAAATTATCTCCCTAGTCATGCATTAGTTATGCTTTTTTTATCCAAAACTTGTTTCTAGATGGCAGTCTCGGTTCTCTAAAATACCATTTGTTGATTACCATGAACTCTGAATTAGCTTTGTTTTTTTTTTTTTTTGTTTGTTTTTTTTTAAATTTAATTGTTTATTTTTACAAAGAGAATTTGAAGTACTTAGTTGTTTCTTATAACCATTTTACCATAGTTAATTTTGATTGTTAAAATATTCGTATATATTATATAGGACAATAATGGTAAGGAGCTAGGCAATTATAATACATGGGGTATATTTAATATATAATAAAAGGTTTTAGTGCTTCATTTTATTCAAGCTTCAGTGGTCGATTTATGCACATGTTCTCAACAGGAGATGCTGTAAAAACAAACTAAACAAAGCACATTCATTGTATTTTTATTTTATTGAAATGGTTCCAAATTGGCAAAATGAATTTGCCTCTAAATAGTTTTGTTTGATTCTGTTGTACGCCTAACCTAGATCCAATTGAATATCATGTGCAAACAGAAAAGACATCGTGGTACATATCAATATTCTACAATATGATCATTACAAAATCCAAGCCTTAATGAACTTCATTTGCGTTACGATTCAATTTTTTATTATTGATATATTCTGTTTGTATTAATCAATTGTAAAAGTGTAGCTTTTAGAGAGGATTGTTGACAGTTGACTTTCTGTGGGTTTTATATTCCAGCTATTGTTTATTTTACTTCAGTGAAAGAGACCCTTAATAATGTAAATGCAGAAAGTTTTGATTTCTCTTATAAATTTTGTGTGTTAATTTTTTTTTTTTAAGAAGGATTATAATTTTTGTTTTGAAATTTTAAGAAGACAATAAATATTTTTAATTGTTTGTTAAAATATTTACACAGAAAAATTTGTCAATTTTAATAAACCTTTGTTATGAGATTACCTATTTGTCTTGAACATGATTTATTGAAATGTAAAAATGTTGCTATATAAGTGCTTGTGATACTTATATAAAAAATATATATATTCAGAGAATAAAAGAGTTGAAACCGAATTAGAAATAATGATTTGCATAGTGTTCATTTATGGTTGTAGTAAGATATTATATTTAAAATTTTAAAAAAGCAAAAACATAAACGGTGAACATGCTTTTCAAAAAAAGTTTTGCGTTGTTTCACTTTAGACGATGGATTCAATGAATTTTGTGTAAATATATGTGTAAAAGTATTTATATACACCAAACCGAGAACCAATGTTATGTCTATCTCTCCTTTGGAGTAACATAACACGATGGAGACAAAATAAATAGATATATTTCCCTGTAATTGACTTGATTTATTTCCGTTTTCCTTTTTTGATTCTTTTTTTCATATATTTTACAATAAACTTAAGTGGGCAGCTCAATCAAGCTAAATCATTATTAACTTTTTTTTTCTAACTTGAATGAACTTGATAAAGTAGGGTGAATCAGTCCTTAAAAAAATTTCACAACTGATCACTATCCTATCTAAATTCATTTGAGAACATATTAAAAATTTGATACAAAAAAATTGCAATGTCTATTACTCAGTTCTTCCTTTTTATATGCGGTATAAAACAAAAGGTAAGGATCCTTATATTTCCTAGTAGTCAAGCGTGGGGTCACCAGGAATTTTTTTAAAGTCTAGAATGTAAAACAATGAGTCTTATATGTAAAGAGCAATCATAGCAGAGCTAAAAAGGTGATGTCCGCATGAAGAAGACGGATCAAATGCAATTTCAGCAAACAAGCATGTGTTGTCATGTAGAATGGATCCAAGCAAAACAAAAGAAGTGGATAAAATCTAGCAGTGCTAGGCATAGTAAACTTTTTTTTTAACTTTCCTTTAAGGAAAGCTAACTTATGGCCTTATGTTAATCATATTAGCCAATGGTTAATAGTAAACTTATGATAAAACAACCCTCATCGAGACTGGCAAAAGCATTGCTGCAATGGGAGAGGGCCAAACTCAGAGGAGTGGTACAACTGCTAACCAGTCACTGGCATCTGAGAAAACATCTACACAACATGGATATATCTTCAGCGATGGTCCCATTTGCAGCTTATGTAATGAGGAGGAGGAAATAGCCACTAATATCATCTTCGAATGAGAAGCAACAGCTCAATGGAAGTTTAACCTAACGTATGGAAAAAGCAGGAAATCAAATTGCAGCAGCGACAGTCAAAGACCTGATACGTTCAAGGAGAAGGATTGAGTCTATTGCACTGAACTAAGAAACTAGGAAGGTACAATAAGCTAGAAGGCTGCAGTGCTGGGGAGTAACCCCGCTTCCTAGTACCCTTTTCTACCATACCATACCATGCGCTTGTCAAACCATCCTTTATTGAAAGCCTTCCAATGTATTTCCTATCATACAGGAGTTTTGGGTGACATCAAAAAGAAAAATTTTTTTTTCATGAATGTAAATGAAAAATGTCATACAAAAAATTATGTACAAAATTCTCAGTCGTTTCCAGTGTACAGCCCCTAAACGAAAGAAATGGTGTGAGAATTTATCAGGAAAAGGGGCACATTTCGAGATACGTCAGTTTTGCCTTGTTAAAATAAAAAAATAAGATTCAGATGATGCATGTAAATTGTAAATGTCCAAAAAATTTAATGCACATAGAAAATTTAAAAAAAAATACATATTAGTTTTTTTATATATAAATGGCAATAAGACTTTTAAAAATAATCCATGTTACATAACAAAAATTAAAATCAATTTTTTAAAATATGTATAATTAGCATATGCAATATGATTGAAAACGTACGATAAACGATAAGCAGGAGGTTTGTATTTTATCTACTTTTTAGTCGTACTTTTTTAGTCAGCATAAGCACACTTTCTTTTGAAGTAACGATTGTTTTTTGATTTATTCAAAAAAGTTTCCGATGGGTGAAAATTGGCCTGATATTTGGAAAAACGCCACCCTTGAAAAGGCACCCCTATAAATTGGCGATGCCCGTCGACGCTTCTCCCCGGCCCACTCACAGCACCAATCACGTGCTTTGGAATAACACAAAAAAACGGGCAACCTGTGCTGGAGGAAATGTGTAATTTAAATAAAAACGTCACTCCGCCCCCTGGCACCGAGGCCACAACGTCGTCGGGTCACGTGTCTCGATCCGCGTGACCCCGTCAGTGTGACCTGCTGCCGCAGAGAAGGGGTTAGCTCCCCTCTCTTTCATCCCTCAAGACAAATTTAAGTTCAACCCTTGCCACCATCTCGAGCGGTTTATCTTCCCCGACAAAACCATATTGGGACGTGTACGAGTTTTCGGCAAGAATTTCTTATATTTAGGTGATGCCGAACACTTTTTAAGTTCGGTAAGTTAAACACATTATTTTTAAATACTTGCATTTATTGTGTCAACACCTGTAGACTAATTGCAACTTGATTTTCAACTAAATACAATGGATTTGATGTGGACCTTGAGTTACATCGTATTTATACATGCCAAGCTTTTGGCTCCATATTTGACTTTCCTCAGAGTAATGTACGTAGTTATTTATCAATAAAAATAATATAAGACACATTGACTGTTAAAGACTTTTTTTAATTAAAACATCTCTCTACCACCCAAACTAGCCAAGCTATCTCTATGGAAACAAAATTAAATTTAAGAATTTTAAACAACAAAAATTTAAGTATCATGCAAAAGCATCTATACAAATAAAATATTTTAAATTATGTAACTAATCAATTTTACTCTAATACTTTTGTCCAAAAATTAAATAATAAAAAATAACAATTCAGACAGGTACAAATTGAAGAAAAATCTAAATCACACTAAGACATTTTGTTTTTAATAAATATTATTATTACGAATACAAATGACCATTTCATTTTATTAATTTTCCTTTAAAATTAAAGCTCTCCGATACCTCAGTTTGTGTGATACATGTGCAACCCAATTTTGACAATTTTCTACTTTTACTTAAGCCACCAATTCACGATAATTTAAACATCCTTTTTTAAGCTGCATTCTGTATTATTTCATTATTGGACAAATAAACAACGAACACAGCCTTCTGTTTTCTTCTCTATTAATTGTACAATTCAATCCCAATAACTCGCCTCTCGTTTTAAAAGTTTCCTATCACAATCTAGTGTGCTATCCTCGATCATTTTTGTTACTTCTGGCGAATTCGGCATTTCGCCATTATTACCAATGAAAACTAACAACCTGCGGAATGTACAAACGTAGAAAACATTTAAAAAAAGTCAAATTACATTTAACTATTCACAATTTGATCTATTTGATCGTAGACATTGCTTAAGCTTTGAACACTGGATGACACAAGGATTAGGCGGACCTGAACGGTCAGATGTGACATCACCTCATATATTAATTAAAATGTTCAATATCCCCGGTTTTGCTATTTGCAATTTTTAACACCACTTGATGAATCTGTACTGTCCCTGCTTCTAAGTGGAATAAATGTGCACATAACTTAACATTCACTTTATAATATTCGTCAAACTTATTAATAAAAGTTTTTATGTATGGTTTGCTTAGAAATTATTCTAATCCTTCGATTCTAGATGTGGTTATCGCGCGGGCTGTCCTAATGCAATTATATCTTATTTTCTAACAATAAATCCTATTGTAACTCTAAAATATACAATTATCTTGAATTCAAAGTTTGCAATACATATTGACGTAGGACATGAAGACATTTTGATTATAAATTAACAGCAAAAAAACTTTTTAATTAATTTTGATGATGGAATAAACAGATTATGCAAGATCATTAGGATTTTTTTGTAAACACCTCCACCATGATACACGTCAATTAATTAGTGTGTCGTTCTTATCCTTATTACTTCAATTTCCGTTAATTTATGTGACTCCTATGGTATGCAGCAATGGCTAGATAATTAATTTGGCTTTGTAAGATTGGTTTGCTCCCATCTCCCCAGATTTATATATCATCGATATCCAATTTGGCTTTCTTTACATTCTTACATATATTTAGTTACGAAGATGTAGAAATTGGGTAAAATAAATAACTGGGAATAATAGTCCAAACTATGTATACCAACTCTCGGGTCATCGGTGTTTATGGAAATTAAAATCCCACAAGTGGATGTAACGAATTCATTAAAAAAACGCGCACACACAAATGGCTTTCATGAAAAATCACAAACATGCATTGTAATGAAACAACTACAATCGACAGGTGGTTTTCATGATACCACCAAAATGCACAATTAGAGTAGCCATGGCAAAACTGAAATATACATGTGGTTGTCATGAAACATCATCAAAATGCCAATTGGTAGTCATGACAAAACTAAAACCACAAGTGGTTGTCATAAAACCACCAAAATGACAATTGGTAGTCATGACAAAACTACAACCCACAAGTGGTGGTCTGTCATAAA
>CM077099.1:24082925-24099252 GCA_039619505.1 Cimex hemipterus
AACTACAACCCACAAGTGGTGGTCTGTCATAAAACATCACCAAAATGCCAATTGGTAGTCATGACAAAACTAAAGCCCACAATTGGGTGTCATGGTCATAAAAAAAGCACAAGTGGTTGTACCCAAAACTACACACAATTTTGTCATGATGAACCTAAAAACGCACAAAATCAGAAAAAGAAATGTCACGTGTTTGTATATTTTTGCTATATTTTTAACTTTCAACTAAACTAAAAAAATAATGTGCCATTACAAATAAATACGTTGAAACCGATTTGGTGAAAATTTCGATATGCGAGGAAATTTGATGAACCGACATTTTGCAAATTTTATAAAGGATAAAATTCAGGATTCAGCCACATGTAAACAATTCATAAATACTCGACGCCACCAATGTTTAAATTGTGTCTATGTAAATGTTTTGTATTTGTCGACATAAAAAAAAACACTAGGGAAACGGTGAAAACATGAAGCCGTCCGACGTGAATTTCTAATCCTTCAACATTTTTCCTCTGAGTTAATATTAGATTTATTTTCCTCCTGTGGCAAATCTTTCTCGACAACGTGACACGATTACACATGCAAGATCATGTATTGTTTTTCAAATGATTTACGTATAAATGTAAATTTGAGGAACGTTTTAGGAAAACTGTGCGCTATGTAGTTTTAGTAAAAGCTATGATATACAAAATGTATAAAATGACAACACCAGAAATATCTTAAAGCCTTCTTCGTCATCAAAATAATTTTGTACATATTCAACTCGTCGATAATCGAATGGGTTTGAATCGTGAGCCGCAGCAATCCTGTCTATCAGAATTTTAAATTGTCAACACGAATTCAGTATCCCCTGATTTGTGTAATCCGGATGGGCCTGATTTCGTTTTAATATTCTCAACTGTAAATGATTCGACATGAAAGTCCGAAAGCTCTCAGAAATCCAGTCTAAGAAATTAAAACGATCTCCTTCAGACAACCCCAACGTCATGCTCGAAAGGATATCTTTCTGACGTAACGTCAATACTCCAAATGAGGGCATAACCGAATTTGATCGTTCCATCTTCTTTTCTCAACAATATGGAAAGCAAACTTTGGGAACATTTTTAAAATGCGATACGGTTTTGCAACCACGCAAAAAAAAAGTGGGGATTTATACATGGATTTACGCAATTGGGTTGAATGATTCGACATGCGTCTCGACACCTTCATCACGTTTTCTTTGACCTATAATTACTCTGAATCTGATAATTAATTCTTTGCTATTCAAACTCACCATTAAGAAAAATTACTTCGATTCTGATTTTTTAAAGAAAATAATAATAATATGTACATTTATTTAATAAATAAATGGTTAATTAATCGATTTTTACACAGAGGGGTTTAATGAAACATGATTGTAAAATTTGTTTATTTCATAAAAATGAATACGTATGTGTATTGATGTTTGAATATTTGTAGGGCTGTTGGTAATATCGTTTTTTAAAATGCTATACGGTTTTGTGATCATTCAAAAAAGAGGGGGGATTTATACATTACTTTGTTCGTTTATCGTTTTTGAAACAAGCAAAGCGCCCTGTGAAGATTATGCACAGACTTAAAATTATCTCCGCCAAGTTACAAGTCTATTTGTCAAATTGTTATTCCATATCATTCATATTTAAAAATCAGTTTAATTAAAACGGCATTTAAAGTTTCCTTTACGAATAAAATATATGTTGTGGGGAAATTTTATAACTGTACTTAAGTGCGATTAATTTAAATATTATTTCAATTACTTAATATTTTTATCTAAGGTTTTGGTTAAATAATAAACAAGTCTTCCGGTTTGCACGAAAAATGTCTCAATGTCCATTAGGGCATGATATGTACTGTAGTTTTTTTTACAGCTTTACCTTCCCCTTATTACGATTATGTCGTTACGTGAGTAAATACATAACTTTGTTGTACTGATGAGTTATAAACATGTTTTATTCTAGCCAGAGGCAAAGTCTTTTTATTCTAATCGTCCCTACTAAAAAATAATGGATATGATTTTTTTAAATCCTGCACAGCTATTTCTTTGTACATGTGTCACTTTTTAAAGTTGTCAGTGATGCCACTCAGCCAATATAAAAATATTCGTCGTTACAAGGCTATCAGTTTTTCCCATTTCCTTAAACTTGTTCCAATTTAAAATCCCCTGGTATGCCACGACATCATCTTTTTCACGGCTAAGACTTTCAACCAGGCCAGCTCATGTCCATTTTATTCATAAATTACTTTTACCTACATCATCAGACAGTGTGGGTCGACGTGTCAATACAGTTTGTTTCATAGCTTCTTTTACGTCAATTCAGGTCATTTTAAAAAAATATATTATAATTTAATTGTCCTACAAAATTATTTACATTATGGTAACTAAATACCTACCTATAAAAACTAAAATAACAATTATTTAGCAAAAGTTTGGCCCAGCTCAAGAGAATATTGTCTTTTACGTGTAGGCTAAAATTTGATCATGTCAGTTTATTTAGGCTTTCAAATCGTGTGACTGTTTTATTTATTTTTTTAATCAATGAATCGCTTACTCTATTGTCCCACTACAAACGACGTAAAACGTACATTTACATATGGGAAGGGGGGGGCGAAGTGACAGTACACACGCCACGAGCATGGATGATCATCGGCCGACGTTGCATAACGTCGAGTATTTTTAACGGTCTATAAATAAATTTGAGAGTATTTTCGAATTTGATGGTTTGACGACCATCCCTGGTAGTGACAAGCCGATCTGTGGCAGGTGAGGTGAAACCCGGGGGTGGAGGATTTTCTTGAAAATGGAGGGCAAAACTAAAGTGGGGCAAACGTTGTACGAGAACCACGTGATGAGCCCTCGTGTTTGGGGGACAAGAAACTTTGCCCAAGATTATGCAATCCTAGGCATTGTCAAATTACATTTGCATAATGCCGATTTCTCTTAAATGGACTTTTTGTTTCATGTGGCGGCAAAGTTTAATGTAACGAAGTAATTATTTCGACCTTACGGATTTTAAGAATGAGACCTTTCTATCGGAAAAATTAAAAGGAAATTAAATGTACACAATTTTCATAAACACAGTTGGTCGAATTCCACCTGTTTTGTCATGTTTATATTTAAATAATAATTATTTTTATATTATAATGCGACTTACAATTTACATTAATTATATATATATTGAACTTGTTTTGAAGACAGTGCAGCAAAGGTTTTGAACATATCCCCACTGTTGATGGCATAATGTCAAAATAGCTTAAAACCTAAACAAATGGGACTTTAAATGCTTGCCAAGTCATAGAGACGCAGGTAGGTCAGCAATTAAAAATTAATACTTTTTTTGAAGTTTCACTGTTTAATTTTATTTATATTATTTAATTATTTTCAAACCATGAACATTAATTAATACATTTTTTTATTGTCACGGGTAATTTGTCAATATTTATTATTAAAAATCACAATTTTCTATTATCTATTTTATTGCATAATCTAATATATTAAGTTGATACTTATGAAAATAATCTAACCTTTAGAATAGCATTAGTATAATTTATAATAATCAATCACTTAAACCAAACTTACTCAAAAAAATTTAATCATTAAATTTATAATGCTAAATGGTGATAGTAATCAATAATTTAAGTTTTTTGAGCTTTCCTCTTAAGGTGCGCGTTGTGTTAGGTGCGCTAATCCAATACAAAGCCAAAACGCTTCTGAGGGACAAACGGCGAACTTAGGCAGACTAAAACAATCGGAAACTACCAAGCTACTTTTTTTTAAATATATATTTATATATATATTTGCAATACATTAATTGTTTAGTATGTAGGCTACTTCAAGTTATGTTCTTCATTTTTGAAGAATCTAAAGTTTTTTTTTACTTATTATTTTGTTGGTACACTATGCAAACTACAAATGTGATCACAAAACTGTTTTCTTGCTGTCATAGCAGTAGACCTTGAGTACAACCAGCCAGGCCTCTGTGTGAGGGATTAAGAGGCGAGAAGAGAAGGTCGATTGGGGCGACCTTGTAGTAGGGATTGATCGAAAGATTGTAAAACGTTTAGAATCGGGAACGGGTCATTTCGTTGACAAAAGGAATATCGAGATCGTTTAATGAAGTTACTGTCGTAATGAGCTTTGACAATTTGCCTGAGGACTTTTGATTGGAATGATGTTGGATGGCTTGGCAGAACCCCACAGTTCCTCTCCTTATGGCCAAAGTGGTCGCAATAATATACGTTTTGAGTCTGTTAAGTTGTCTCTTATGTAAATCATAATTTTAGACTTTTTTTAAATTTACTTGTAAGTTCCAAAGATCTCTAAACAATTCTTATATCATTTTGCAAACCTGCTGGACTCTCAGCAATAAGGACCTACGACATTGTCCACAAAAAAGGGCAAATAACATAAGACTAAGCATCCACCCTTGTCTTATTCCTACCTCTAGGTTAAAGTATGTATCTGTATGAATCTGATGCACCCGAGGCATGCAAAGATTTATCTATACCTACAAACTTAGACGAAATATCTAAGAGATTTAGGCAATGATGAGTGGTCGACTGAGTCAAAAGTTACTTTTAAGTCTTTGAAAATGTATTAAACATTATTTCGTTTTTCTGAGAACTTCAGTTGTATTAAGTTAGATAGAAAAATATGTCGATTGCAAAGTCTCTTTTGAACCCAGCCTGAAATTCGCTAAGCTGATCATCCTTTTTGACATACATTTCTAAACGCCGGTGTAACATGTAATTTTGGCAATAAACGTGAGATGCCTCTGTAATTAGGTACATCGTTTACGTAACCATTTTGAAAGAGAGGAAAAATAATGGATTTGCTAAAAGAGGTTGGAAATTGGCTTTTATCAAAAGAATAAAGTAAAGAAGAGGAAGTACTCTTTCTTCTCATTAGAAGACCATCTCCCTAAACTCTGATCATTTTCGATTTAAGTCAAAAATCGATATTATTGTCCGGAGAAAAACACAGACGTTTATTTTAATTCGTCAGTCTTGTAATTGTAATTATCCTAGATAAAATAAATCTGCGTTATATATTTTCTATTTCAGAGACCAGTGGCCTACTTGCAGTAAAATAAATGATCGTAATTTATTTTATCGTTACAAATAAGTTCAAAACAATTGGTCGTTGAAAAGAAAGGAGATTGAAATTTAATTCTTTTATCAAAGGTCAATGCACTAATTGATGGCAGATAAATTTCCTTGTACACTTTTTATTGGGTTGCGTAATGACGAAATGCTTACGGAAATATCAAGGAAAAATGAGGTTATAGATAGTTATATGTATACAGGTTGTTGTAATCCTAATAATAGGATAAATTTTAGTTAAGAGCTAATTTGATAAACACACGGTCTTAATTTTTTATTATGTGATATTATGCAATCAAAAATTAAAATGCTTACTAACGTTCAATTTTTGTTTGTTTGATAGATAGTTGCCTATCATCCTGGTCTACTTAGAGGTAACTATCAAACTTTCGTTTCTCCCTCTACACTATCATCACGTGTTTTGTTCGACAGGACACGTTTCTGGGACCCTCGTGTCTTTCCTTATCAGATCACATTCTAAAGCTAGAACTGTTTTTTTTTTCTCCTGAACGATAACATAGTTTATGGATTGATCACACATAACTGGCAGAATTGTTATATTGATTAATTATTAATTAGCATAATCTGCAAATGGGGGTAATTGTGTAACAGTGTCCAAAAATAACACGTTTATGCTTCTCTATGTAAGTCTTATCGGATTTCAATTCTATTTTCAGCTAGCTGATTAGTGGTTTGACTAAAATAAACGTTGTTTAATAGGATTGTTCATGTCTTAAACGTATGGCTTCCATCGGTTTCCCATTTTGTACAATTAAGTTTTTAAAAAATGATCGGTTTTAAAATAAAACGGCTAATTTTTATTTCATATGAAATTTTTGTAGTAGTGGTTGTGGAGTAGCGTTTCTTTTATTGAATTTTTTTTTTTTTTTTTTTTTTGTCAAAAAATGCTTGTTGCACTGAAACAGCCAGTCAAGATATCAACTATTCCATTATACCTTCCTACCAAATCGATTTATCGCTGTGCTTCAATTCGCACAAAATTAGAAGATGTTACAAGTTAAATAATAAATTAACTTAATATTTTTTGTTTATTTTATGTGTTCCTTATAAGTAAATATATCATTATTCTCGAAAATTCGCAAACATTGTACCCAGGACGTGACGTAAAATATAATTATATTTCATTTACGTTAATACGTAAATCTGTATTAAAAACAATCAAGGATGAAGTGAATTAGAAAGAACTCATCCTTTCTTCGTCAATCCTTCGAAGTAAACCTCCTCCTCATTACTTTCATTAATAATTTAAAAGATTAACAAACGCAGACAAATTTTGAAACCTATGGTTTTAATTAATATTCTACAATTTATACAATCTGGATATTTCGTTTCATTGTATTGGAAAGCATGTTTCAAAATTGTGAATTTCTTTAAATTCGTATTTCTTTAATTATAAAGATTCAAAGTCTTGTTGAATGGTATAAACTCTGAAAGGTCGATGAAGGAACAAATTGTTTTCATTCAAATTGGACTCATCCTCTAACGTTTTTAAATATATTAAATTCTAAGTATACGCACTAAGTAGGTGTTTAAATGTATACTGATGGACAACTTTAATGCGCCACTCAATTTATTTAGTTTAAAATTAAAACCATTAACTTTCCAGATTAGTTACAGGTAATTAGGAGCTTTTGAATCAAAATAAACTGTAAATAAATGCTTTGTTTACTTTTTTCTTTTTTTAAACTGATTTGTACAAAATGTAGCATTATGCCCTACAGTTAATCTTTTTCCTTCGTTGATTTCATTGGATATCCTTATTAGAACTTTTTCAATGGCTCCAGCCAGGCATTTGAAGTAGTATGACAGTATCATTATGTTACATCCTACGTTCATAGTCTCTATTAGAGGAATGATTCAGACAGGGGGATGCCGCCAGGAAGGAGGAAATAAGTAAATCACTGTACAACAAGAAGAGTTTTTTGGTACGTCAGAAATTCAGGACTTCGCGCCAGAAGGCCAGGCAAGGTTAGGCCTACGTCTATGGACGAAAGAGACAATAGATTCATCCTCCTCAGAGTCTAGAAAACCAAAGCGTTAAGAGAATTGAGATAAGAAATCTAATAATGCAAGTACGAAATGTTTCGATTTCCTCCAAGATAGTAAGAAGAAGGCTCAATGAAAGTAATGTCAGGGCCCGGCACACAGCTCGTGGACCTCCTCTTACACAGGTCAGAAAATATCCAAGCTTCAAAACAGGAAAATGTGAAATGAACATTAGAAGAATGGGGACGAGTTCTCTTTACAGATGGGATGAGTTGGCCTCAAATCTTCAGATACCGAATTTCATATGGACATGCTCAGGAGAAAGGTACACCCCATGATGTTTCCTCAGGTAATATTCCTAGGTAGGTCATTGATCTTCTGGGGTGACTTTTCCTGGACGTCCACACTGAACTGTTTGAAATGCGAGGAAGAGGCTCACATCACAGATATTCTGATAAGACATGATCGAAGAACATTTGACCCCCTGTCGATGAGAGATTTTTATTAATAATGCCTGGTCCGATAGAACACGTATTGCAGATGACCTCATGAAAGAGGTTAGAATTGAGTGCTTGGTGTGGCCAGCTCGAAGTCGAGATTTGAATACAAACACATTTGCAACCAACTTAAGCAATGAGTACGATGGTGAACCCAGGTCCTAAGACCCTAAAACACTTGCAAAAAGGTTATTCTTGATGAATGGCAAGGAATTCCTCAGGACTTTGCCAGAAACCTTTTAAGTAATAATTAGGGATGGTTAGGTTGCATAAACCTAAATCATTAAAATTTAAATGTGATGCATTAATTTTGTCCATCACTGTAATTTGATATTAATTGAACCTCCCCCTTAAATCTCACTGTACTACTTATTAAGATTAATACTTTTGTCAATAATTGCATTCAAAATTGAGTACTTGGTATGCATATTACTACTTCTAAAAAGTTTCTGTCGTTTTTTGATTAAGATTATGGCAGTGGTTATAGATTTATAGATAGACTTTATAATCAAAACATTTTTGAATTGTAACTAGATTTTTTGTTTTAATTTCAGCACATATTCGTAACAAAACATGGAGTGGCTTGTAACAAACATTCCCCAGGTTTCTAACAATTTTGCTTCTCTTGGCTCACAAGTCGGCGATCAATATTTAATCAGCCCTGAGTGCCAAAGTAAGACTATTTAATTTTTAAAAATATCTTTTTAATTATTATAATTAATTTTTTCTCCTGTGTTCTTCAAGATATATTGGACGAGGTGCTACAAAAATTATCTCTCGAGGATAGGACATTAAGAACATTTAGAAGGGCGATTGGTTTCTCGCAAATCATCAAAAAGGTTAAAATAAAGTATAAGCTATAATCTGTCTTATTCTAACTCTGGTTATTCCAAATGCATACTAACAATATTGATCAAAAAACTGTTCACACTGTGCCTTTCAAGTGGACTGTTTCGAATTAGCCAAGAGCCCTTAATTAAACGGCTCTATTTAATTTCAGGATTTACTGCCTCTATTAATAAATGTAAAAGATGAAAGGAATATAACAAATACAACATTAAAGTAAGTTAACTTTAGTTCAAGTATATTTTTTTCGGCCCTTCAGTTTAACCTTAAAGAGGTTGAGTAAACACTTTTTCTCTTTGTCCTTCTTCCTTTAAGAACATATTTGAAAATATTGAACTCCTTTATGTAATAATCAAACTTAAAGTATGTCTTTCCAGGATTTTAGCTAACCTTACAACCCCAGTAGAATGCCTCCTTCCAATAGAAGTAATGTCAAAAACTGAAGCTGGAAGGAATACAATTATTGAACTGAATTGGCTTTTGTTTTCTTGTAAAGAAATTTTCTTAGATCCAAGATCAACACGGCGGATTATTGATCATATCAGGGATATAATGGAGAAGGTAAGAATTTTCAGTATATGAGAAGAAAAGAATTTTTTTACTTGGAACATTTTTTTTTTTTTTCATTAAGAGTTTAGCACATTTTTTCACCCTTTCACACACGCTTTTTAGATTTAAGCAGCGGCAAAACAAGTCTTCATGTTTAATGTCACTGAAATGCTCTTGCATGAAGCTTTCTGTATTTTCATTAACTTTGCTGTTCAACATAATTTTGTCATTAGACCAATATTGCTTAAATATTCAAACAAACAGTTATAAAAACTATCCCTTTTGTACATGAAAATTTTTAAAATTATCTCATGTTTTAAGGTAAGCACAGTAGGTAAAATTAGAAAATATGCAAAGATAAAAATGACTTTTAATCATTCCCAAAGAGTTTATTTTCAATATTTTTATATTTGTATCATTATTTTGTCTTTTATTTTTTCTCCCTTATTCGAAAAGATTCGATTTTTCCATTGTATTTTCATCGGCACCTGCATACAGTGAGCCCAATTTGTGTCCATGTGAGTATTAATGACGACAAAGGTCAGGACCGTTCGTCTCCACGGATTGTGTGTCAAGGAAGAGGGCAGATTGGGTCTCCAAGGATAAGGGAGTCGGGCAACATCTACTTCTGGATAGGTAAACGCTTAAAAATCATTTCCAACTCGTTTAACCAGGCTATTCGTTATCCAGTTGTCTAAGTTAGATTGAGTAAGGTAACTGTTATGATATTATTTTTCCTATTTTTTGAAAACAAGTTTTTCACTTTGAGTTCAATCCCATGAATCAAAATAGAAAATTTGAATTTTAAAGATTATTAGTGATTTTGAACATTGGCATTTTCACACTCCATTTCAATACAATTTTAATGTTAAAAAGACTAATGAAAATAATTTAACTGTTAACAGATTAAATTTAATAGCTTCATACAAATGTTTGATGATTTTCACAAACCACTTTGTGGTAAAAGTTCATGCTAGTCCTAATATTTGTAATAAACAGTTAACAGTTTTTCTATTAAAAATTGAACGCATGCGACAAATGAGATGATAAGCCATGATAAAATCATTTAATAAATGGATCGGAAAATGCCCAAAACTCAAATTAATTCATTGAATTGTCATCTTTGCAGGCTTGTAAACAAATCAAAAACATTTTCACTATTCATCTGCTAATTTTCTCTTCTTATTTCCAATGATGCTTTGATCTTTTATTAAAATGGCTTTTAAATTTTGTTTTGACAGGGCGACAAGATGACGCAAGTCGATAACGAATCACTGAAAGATAGCATGGTCTTGTTGAGGAATATTCTCCACATACCCGACCTTAGAATGAGCAGCAATGGGACATCTCATCAAAATCAAATTCTCTGGAATTTATTCGCCCAAAACATAGATAAGGTGGTTTTCTATATTGATTGGCTTGTAAAATTAATATTTTCAGAAATCATTTATTGTATTTATGTACGTCAATTATAATTACCGAGACACCGGTTAATAAATGATCATTTATAAATTGCAATAGTAAAACAAGTACATACAAAGTAATTTATTAGGTCCCTTAAATATTTATTCAGTTTTTCAATTCTATAAAGATTCATTTTCAAAGATTTCAAGTTTATATATAAACAATTAATTTTGTATTTTTTCAGATTTTGATCGATTTAATGACTGGTACAAATCATGGGGAATGGAGGCTGGCCATGGTCCAGTTAGTTTCTTTGCTCTACAAAGATCAACACGTCGCTACGTTACAGAAACTTCTCAATATATGGTTTGAAACATCGGTCATGAGTGAGAGTTCAGAAGATAACGAGAGCAATACATCACCTCCTGTGAGTTTTCTTGCAAAAATTATTTTTATGTAATTTTACTGTTGTATCTTTTACTATTGTATCTTTTTTTTCCTTTGTACGATTAAGGAAAGAGGATCGGGGGATTCGTCGTCGATGGTAACATCAGATCCAACGTCTGATTCTTCGGATAACAGTAGCAGCGATAGGAAAAATGATGGGGAGTTCAAAGGTCAAAAAACTGTTCATAATTCAACCAAAAAAGGGCAAACAGGTGGAAGAAAGCAATCTACAAAACAGCAAAATAGCAAAAAGAATGAGCAGTTCTCAGAAACCAAAACTGTAAATAATAACTAACATTATATCATGAGAATTTCACAAAATATGGTTTACTTTTATAGATTAGAAGATCGGATGACTCAAAGTTGGAATGTACCTCTTCTGAAGTATCGGATTGTGGTTATGGAACACAGGTTGAAAATCAAGAGTCGGTGTCGACATCCAGCAATGAAGAAGATTCACCAAACAGGTATGAAAGTTGAAACTGAAGGTATTTAAAACAACAACCTAATCTGTGACGTCCGTTCCAGGGGTGTAAAGCCGGTTCATCAGAAGCCAGGGAACATGTTGCAGAAAAGCCGTTATAAGGATGGCAAGCCTACACTGACACCACAAGAAAAGGAAGAAATGAGACGTAAAAAGTTGATGAAAAGAAGCCGAACCAATGTGTAAGTGATTAAGATCGAACAAAATTGAGCTAATTTAAAGCTTTTGCACCTAATTTCAGTGTGAACATGAAGGCACTTTTACACCATACACCAACAGACGAGGACATATCACAGTTATTAAAAGAGTTCACCGTCGACTTCCTCCTCAAAGGGTACAGCTCACTTGTGTCTGACTTAAGGGAGCAACTTTTGTACAATTCACAGGTCAACCTCTACATAGACACATCGCATTTTTTCTGGCTTGTCACCTACTTTCTCAAATTTGCAGTGCAGCTAGAAATCGACCTCGAACATATAAGGTAAGAAATTTTGAGTATAAAGAGATTGCCTAGTGATAATGTGATTGTTTTACAGTTCTGTCCTCTCGTTCAAAATTGTGTCATTTCTAACCTTCGAAGGAGTCGGCCTATGCGAACAATTTGAACTCACGAAACTGCACTCAGAGTACGATATGGCACCATGTCTGAGACGAACGCACTTGGTTAGTACATTTTATACATGTGCCGAAAGTATTGTATTTTTAACAGGCAGTTAAAATTGGGCTATATAATCTACTAAAATTTTCAAACAATTATTTCAAAGCTTGAATGATTTACATATTTCATTTTCATTTTTTAAGGATTGTTTGTTCAATGCATGAACAACAGAGGTTATAAAGTTAAATTTTCTTTGAAAAAAAAAATGAAACTAAATAAATATGATATGACACATTCTTCAATATTTCATTTTCTAAACAGTATAATTTAAAATTTCAGGTCGTTACTGCTATAAGGGAATTGATACAAACAATTAATTCATACAAAAAAATCAAACACCTAAACGATAATGATAAGCAAAAACTGATAAAACTCCAAAGTAAGAACTTTTATTTTTGATTAATGTGTTAAAAGGACCCTTTCTAAAGTTTACTTCAGTTTTAATTCTGTGTATGTTTGTTGTTTGAAATTGCACGTTTCAGTCAAAACCCTAAATGGTTATATGAATGATTCGCTTGGTTTGTTTTTTCTGTAGTTGTGTTGATCTGCATTCCCCCATTTCCTATTTTGTCTGAAAACCTGTGTTTTATGTTTTGGGGCCTTATTATTTTTCTTTGAAAAGGTCATGACAAGCAAATGAAATGGATGAAACAATTTTACAGGACAAATATGCGAGACCGAAGAACTTCGGTGTTTATTTGTTTTGTTACTCCGTCAGTTTAATCCAAGCCTTCATAGTATTCAGTATCTGCAAGACGTTATCGTCACGAACCACTTGCTATTGTCTTTTATAGAAAGTTGTTCTCTTCCAAATATCAGCACCATACTCCAAAAGCACATGAGGCAGTAAGTAGCTCCTGGGATTGGAAAATTATGATTCTCTTCAATATTGTCTTTTTATTGGAATTTTTCAAATTTTGTTTTCTTGGTTTATAAAACGGATTTTTATTTTTTGTGTATGCAGATTTGTCGCTGTTGACATGATGAAACAGTACGGCCACCTTCTGGAATGTTTCCAACAGAACGGACAGTTTGTCAACGACTGCGTTTTTACGATGATGCATCACGTCGCAGGTGATCTCGAATGTGTGACTGTTCTATTCCAGCCAAACATTTTAAAAACATTCAGTCAAATTTGGGAAACAGATTTTGAACTATGCGATGTAAGCAAATGCTATTGTTTAATTAAAAAAAAATTTAATAAGAAAATTCTGTATTCTTTATGTGACTTGTAATTTGTCCAGGATTGGTCAGATTTAATTGAATATGTAATTCACAAATTCATAAACATGCCAAGAACAATTTCAATTGTACCAGAGAAAAAAGACACCAGCAATACCACTGGGCCTGCCCTCAAAGTGCAAGAGTAAGAAATATGATTTTTTTATTTATTTTAATTTAAATTCCAACACTTATTTCACTGAAAGAGTCTCATCTATTTTAAGGTGGTCCCAGGAGGACTGCGACTGTCTGTATTGGTATTACGTGCAAAGTGCTAATGGAAGAGATCCAGTCGGCGATGTTATCAAATTGTACAGTGCGAGTGGTGTCACTAATAAAACTAGAATTGGGGTAATTTTGATCAATAATGTCTATTAGAGAGATTAACAATTAAATTATTTTATTAATTAATTAAAGAATGAGTCTGTGTCGAGTGAGTGACACTCAAAATTGAATTGAGATGTGATGTTGGTTTGATGACTTATAAATTAATTCCAACTATTTTTTTTTTTTTTTTTTTTTTTTTTTTTTTTTTTTTTTTTTTTTTTTGAGTGGTATGACAAAATAAGAACGAAAATTGAAAAATTAAAAAAATTCTAGACAGCTTTTTCTATGCCTAGCAATAATTGAAAATAACTAATAACTCAAGTGGGTAGAGGTGGGTTCGAATCCCACTTGTGACACTAACTTTTTCATCTCAACCAAGACCTTAGATAAAGTATGATTAATTGAAATAATCAATTCGTAAATAATAACTGTTAAATATACATGGATTATAATAATAAATAACATTGAAAAACCCGGTAAAAAATTGCCTTATAGTTCCCGCTTGTAGTATTTGTAGTAAAATGCTTCTGATATCTTCAACAACAAACCAATTAGTATTTTGTAGTTGGTAGTGTTTGTTGGTCTGCAAGTTGATCTAATTGACACTGATCGCTGGACAGACTCCATCAGTCTCACGAGTTTACATTTCTAATTGAAGATGGTAAAAAGGACAAACTTGAATGAGTAAGTCGCAAAAGACTTTGGAAAGTGATGATAATTTAGTCCATTTTCAACCATTTTTCATCAGTAAGGCCATACTACAGATACGACACCTGAAGAACTAGAATCTATCTTAAGACAGGTTCACAGCACAGTGATCAATGTCGATGAGTTTAACATGAATCTAGTTTTAATAGGGAGAGATATAAAAAAAATGACTGATTTCATATTCTTAGAAATTGTAATCCCCTATGTGTTTTGTTTTACAAATCCAATTAGATTTGACATTACTTTAATCGGTAGACTAAATACACGTGTAAAAATATGATCGCATCTTGCTTTCAGTTTTGTCTCAAAGTTTTGTAAAATTTCAAATTTTGGTAATATTAACCATTATTGGAAACATAACCGCACGAAACAACCCAAATGGTGCGGCAATTTGAAGAAAAGGATGTTCTTCTGATAGACAATGTGCAAATGTCTACAGAAATTTAAAGGCGTTGACATCACCCTTAAGAGGAAAGTGGGTTCTGGACGAAAATCATCAGTCAGATCTGAGGAAGCGGGCGGAACTCTGTTGAAGCAGACCCAATGACAAATACTTGGAAATGGGCAAAGAGCTTGGAGTTTTCTAATCCAAAATCACAATCCCTCATTCCTCACGAGTTTACCAATGAGAAGGCAAGACGCCGAGTAGAAATTTGTCGATATCTTTTGAAAAACCCAAATTACCTTCATATCATCGAAAGAATAGTTACTTGTGTACTGTTGGGGAAACTCCAAGATCAAGAATCAATGGCTAGGCTGAAATCAGACTGCTATACCAGTCGCTAAACATGCCCAATTCGACAAAAAGACAATGCTCCCTGCATTTTGGAATTACAAGAGATCTAGACTTCCTTCTTTCTACCATCTGTTCCAGACCATGGATCATTATCTTCAAAGGAAAATTTTTAATTATCTGGATTAGGTTCAAAATGGATTGAATTCTTCTGTTCAAAACAGAGTGTTGTAAAGCAATCCAACACGTGGCCTTGAGATGGCAACAAACCATATTACACAACAAAATAAAATTATTTTTAAATTAGTAAGAAAAGCGATCATTTTATATGACTAACCCCATTAAATACTTCATTGACAAAGTAATAACACACAGGCACACACAGAGTTTTTAAAGAGTGTACATCATTTGGAAAGCTTTCCAGTAACCATAAGTTATCAGCATCACTGATCTTTTAAAATAGATAATGAAATTCAAGGGTTTTCCAAATAAACTAATTTGATCAAAAATTAAACTCATGGGCTACAAAAATGTAACCAATTCAAGAAAAAAGATCAGATATGGCGATAATCCTGAAAGATGTGCTTAATGGGCCTATCTTTCCAGAAAGCTGCAGTGGAGTAGTTCCCTACGGGCCTAGAAATGGGAATATCAAAACGGGTAAGTAGATATTTGTCAAAGGAACCTTGTCAGTCATTTTAGCACTGTTTATTTAGTCCTCTCTGTGTTTGCTATCGTGGGATCAGTCTGGTGTAACTGGTACTTGCAGTAAGATGGTTATTATGAATATAAGCATAAAAATTTTATATAATTAAGTCAGCTGTTTTGGATATAACTCACTATCATTGCTTACATTTTACAGCAGACATTTTTTCACATGCATATTAAAGTTTGGCCTAGTGTCAAGAATAAATTATAGTTTTAGGCCATTCACAAATTCTTCTGTCAACCTCTACTTTATGAAAAATCAATTTTGTGAATAGAATGCAGCCAGTATTATATAAATACTCTTTTAGATAACATATTTATCTACAAACATTACCCTTTTAAGTTCTTAAGTGATATTGACCTTAAGTGCATTTATTTCCCTTGAAGAAACTTTGAACAAAAAATATGGTGATAACAATCACACCTCAAAAGACTTAGCAGTCTTAAAAAGGAAGTTAAGATCAAAGGAGAAACACAAAAATACGGGTTTACTAACTTTAGGAATTTATTTTGAACAGTTATCTAAATTACCATCTTACCAAACTGTGTCATTGTCTTTCCCCAAACTTCAAATATATATATATATATATATATATATATATATATATATATATATATAT
>CM077099.1:24099652-24135930 GCA_039619505.1 Cimex hemipterus
CAGATATATATATATATATATATAATTTTTTTTTATATTTCTTATATCCTAGTAAACTGCTAATGTGGTGTGGAAACTAAAATGCTTAAGTTCTATGGGTCAATTGGCGCCAATGGGATTCAACTGTCTATATTATCTTTTCAAAAACAATGTTCCAAGTGACATGTTCTCATTAAACATCGTGTGGCTCGCTTTTTTTTTTTTTTTTTTTTTTTTTTTTTTTTTTTTTTTTTTCAATTTAAACAAAGATCATAAATTAACTGAACTAAAATGTATTTTTCAGTGTTTCAGAACATTTAACACATTTATTTAATAGTTAAGGTACATAAAAAAAAATTTGAAACAGCTAAACATCACACTCAACTCATATCTGACTCTTAAACAGTATCACATTTCCTTAAATGCACTGTTATTATTATTGTTTCAGGTGATAGAGCAACTTCTGAAACAAGATGTCATCACTGGCATTCAATATAACGAGCTCATGGAAAAGGAGCCGATAACGGTTGGTATTAGAATTATCTAGAGTAGTGACTAGGAAAGAAAAAAAATGACTACTAGTTTGGTCCACAGATTACAGATATACCATCGAACCTGTTTCAGTCTGGAGCAGCAAGTAAGGATGAAATCGAGTTATTAAAAGGTAAGTCTTTTACATTAAAAAAAATATATATTACCCTTACATTATATATATTATTGCCCTGTTTTTGACAACTCATATTGTGGTATTTTGGAATCTTTTGGATCAATCTATTGATCTATTGAATATAAGCAAATTAAGCATGCATTAGCAAATAGTTGTATTGTTTACATTTGAACTAAATATTTTGAAATTATATAAGTTTGTTGTGATTCCAATTTTCCAATAAATTAATATTCAATTATGAGATCCTCTAAAAGTCGTGAGACTTGTCAGTTTAAAATGAACTTGTCATCTATTTAAATATGCTCGTAATTTGTAAACGCAACTCAAATCTTGCACAATTATTAAAAAATATTCTTATTTTTTTAGTAGAAGTTAGTATAAGTTATGTGAAAAAGTGTTTAGTACTGCAATAAATAAAAAAAGAACGGTAAAATAACAGTTTTGAGTAGCTTAAGTTTAAGTGTCGGAGAGAAAAATTTATATTTCCAAAGTAACTTTAAGTCCCAATCACCTTTCTAGCAACAAAGCCAAATAAACATCCCAAGATAATCTGGTATTACAAGTCACACTAAGGTTTTTTTACTTGGTTAGAGAATGATACTAAAGAGCAATGCAAGGAAAATCCTCAGTTGGCAGAAGTGTTTTAAATAATTATCGACTGGACTTTGAATGGGTTAAGTATGAGACAACTGTTTGAAGCTCAATTAATCCAGCTAGAAAGGTCTTTGTTAATGAGCTGAATGCTATCAAGGATTAAATGAAAGTGACTGTGTATAGATTTGCGTAACGTTTGCATATAAGTGCAATTTGGGGTAATTTAAACAAGAAGGGAGTTGTTAATAAATAGAAAACAATAAGGGCCCTAAAACTGCCCCTTGAGAAATGCCAGAATTAACAGGAAGGTCAGGTGAGAGTTTGTCATTAACGTTGGTATTAAATTCTAATCTCACATTAGTTTAATGTTCAAACCATAAAAGCAATATGTTAGGTCAAATAACTCAGTTTATAAGAGGCTGGATGGAGCTTGCTCAGAAAGGCCAAAACTAACCAAAGACCAACTACTCTAACATCTTGGAATTAACCATATGGAATTACCCATACCAAATTGTAATAAAAAATATATTAATATGCACTCCACAATTTAACTGACACCAATAAATTTGTTGGTTTATCTATTCCTAGCTCCCCCCCAAAAAAAAAACCAGGTAGACTCACTTGTGATGAAAAATGGTTCCCGTACAATAATCGCAGCCAGTCGTATCGATTGGCTCTGGTGTATCATGGAACTTTACTAACTTCTGATCTTAATCTGAGAAGTTTTACATGCTATGTTCATGACTGCTGAAGAAATGCACTATGAACTTTTGCCTACAAGTTAAACCGTCACAGAAGAGACATTATGGACCGATGTTATTCAAAATGTCATTCAAGACATTGAAAAGGCCTGCTGCTACAGGTAAACCCTCACTCACACCAGAAAAACAATAGACATTAGATGAAGAATTTTGCCATATCCTCTTCTCCAGACCAGATGCCAAAAAATTATCTCTTTTTCAGAGCTCTTGATAATAGCTTTAGCAGAAAATTTGAAAACCTTTTAGTCTTGAATCGAGTTGACTCATTTTAAGCCTTACAAAAAATTTTAGTTTTTTTTTCTTTTAAAAAAGGACATTTGAGCTGGGTGAGAATAATTGAAGCCAGTGGGGTGACTCAATAAATAAAATCTTATTTTCTAAAAAAAATGACTTTCTGGCCGACCTGATAATAATAATCATTTATCCCTACACATAGCTAAAATAACATTTGTTAAAATATAGGATTTTTAAATTATTGTTTCAGATCATTTAATAAGGGAAAATAAATTTAGTTTTGTCATCTGGGTGCAGAAAGTCCTTCTTGAGGCTTGCCATGCAAAACTAAGTATGATGAACAAGTCCAGGCATATTGTTGAACCGGTACCATATTACTGTACATGTGAGTAGATCTGTTCCTATAATCAACCGCTCCAACAAAATCTCATCATTGACGAAATAAATAAAATATTGACAATAAGCAATAAATTTTTTTCCTGAAACTGGAAATTTGTATGATGTTATTTATGCTGGTACTGAATCTTTTTTAATTGTATGCAAAGGTATGCAGTTATAATTATTGTTTTGTTTTTATTGGAAAAAAAGCAAAATGTAGCAGTGAATGAATGTGTTGCCACTTTTACTGAAGGACGGAGGGAGGGGGTTGTATAGTGTTGCAGGAGCCGATTCCAGTTGTGGCATGGAGCTGTGAACAATGTTCGATAATGCAGAGCCAGGCTTTTCTGCTCTTGCTCCACAAGCTCGGGCTTCACCTCCCAGCAGATGCTGGGAAAGTATTCGCCAGGATCCCACAGTCATGGAGCCCCGATACGCTCTACAGCATCGCCTGCAAGCTTGGCCCCTTACAGCCAGGTCTTTCAATCTATTCAATTCTCAATTGTACAAACTTCTCTGACACCTTTTGTTTTCAGATTGGGTTAAGTTCAATGTTGCAGACCTCATTGAGATAAAGAAGAACAAGGAAATGCAACAGCACAGTTTCACAGCTGGTACTGAACACTCTCCTCCTTACATATCGTGTACACCAAGGTTCGTCTTGAAAATTTGTCTATTTTATAAATTATATTTATGTATATTTGTTTTTGTTTCATAGACCCAACTCGAGCACCTCATGGAGCAATGAATTTGCAAACGTTAACATGGAGTACGAGTAAGTGTGAAACAAAATATTTTAAAATTACAGTTTCTCATCAGAAAAACATCAATTCCCTAGAGCGTTACTGTGTTCAATATAACCTGACAATGAATGTCTTGCTGTTAATGATTGGTATAAATATAAAAGCAGCCCCATAGATTTAGTTAACCAGTACAAATATTTGAATAGAACCCTCACCCCGTGTTTGTCAATGACTTGTGAGGAGAGATTAGCAATAGCAAAATTTGGTGTTAATCGATTCTGGAACGACTTTATTAATGACAGAAATGTTCCTCCTTGCTCCAAATATAACCTCTTGAAAGCTATTTCGCAATCAATTGTCTGCTATGGCGCACAATTTGGCGGTTTCAACGGTTTGAGCAGGTGGAAAGATTTCAGTTTTTTAAATTAAAAAGTTGTTTTGGCTATACAAAACACACCTAATTAATATGTTAACCTGTTTTTCGTATGCAAAATGTGAAAGACTGAAGTACATCAAAATTTAAGAGTGGTGCCTTATTTTGTCCATCAGTGTATTGCCCTCGTTTCACCCGCCTTTATGGCTGAAAATATTTCAGGGTATAGCAATACCTTCTTGTAAATTCTGAACGCACAGTAATGCACTGGTCAAGCTCCAGCAAGTTGTCATGCGTAAATTTGCACTAACAAAATCACCCTTACATCTCTGCTTTCTGTTAAATAGGATTTTGAAATGAACACATAAATTAAGCTTAATTTGAGCACTTAATGTTAACTTTTTGAAAGGAGAGAATTTGTACAGACGCATTTTTATTACAGACAGACACACTGACCATAAAAATTAAGGTACTTCCTGAATCACTAGAAACGTGAAATAAAAAAAAGAATGATGAAATGAAGTTGGCCTCAAAGTAGATACCACTACTTTGTAGGCCGACTTTTTTACTTTTTTGGGAGGGAGTCTGTAATTATCTTTTCTTTGATTGAACAAAAAAATATATTTTTGCATTGTACAAATTCACCTCATTCCACATCCTAATATTTGTTTGTTAATTTTAAATAATGTAAATCCCAGGCCCTGATGATGATCTCAATAAAGATTGAAACGTTGGCACAATAAAGAAAATGTTTTTCTGAAACCTACATCACACCAAACCGCACCTCACGATTTCTGAATAATCTTTTCTTTTGAGTTCCCTCAGATAATAGATTAAAAAACAAAAGGACATGGCCACAGTGTAGATCATTACATTGATAGGCTAATCTTTTTGGAGATGGTCTGGAATTTTGCACTTTTTTTATGGTTAGTTCTTTGTTGGGACTGTTAATGCCGATTTTAAAGGTTCTTTACCATAAAAATTCAATATGTTTTAAGAATTTTTAAAATCATAATTTTCTCTTTTATTTCAAACCTCATTGCTGTTACTACATCACTTTACTGAATACTGAGGTTGACTTAAAAATCTAAAACTTCAAAATCTGTTTTAGGTCAACAATGAACAGTCTAGAATGAAGAATTTTCTACAATGATACTCTAGAGGCTTCTGATTGATTCATCATCGCATTCCAATGATGCATGTGAGGCTGTTGAGCCTTTTCTAAGACATACCTTGTCTTCCAAATGTGAAAGAGAATAATTATTCGCACTATCTTTGAGCCTTTTGGAAGTGCCACCAGTGCATCTTGCTAATTTTGGCACTAAGGCCAATGATTGAAAGTGATCAGATTCAGTTTTAGTGATTACTGCTGATGATCAATTTTACAAATAATTGGAATTAATACTCTAGTACAATTAATTTGATGATTTTTATAATTATTACATTTTTTGGAAGTTTAAAAAAAATAGATTTCATTTTATATGCTCAAATATAAACAGTAATTTGTAAAACTGTACTTTTTTTATATTGTATTTTTTTTAATTTTACTTTCACTTTCTCAATAAGTAGTTTTAACATTTTTTAAAAAAGTTTAACTGTGATATAAAAATAGTTTTTTGTTTGTTTTTTGCTTTTAATCCTCCTACTGTTATTTATATGAGGCAAATTTATTTAAAGCATTAAAAAAGGGAAATATTTTTAAAATGTATTTTAATACAGATTAAGATTTGTTAATTCTGCTGGCAGAAATATAGATGATAATAAAGTTAGGATTTATATTTATTATACTTTATGATAATATGTTTTTATAAGATAGAATGTATAAGTTTTGGTAATGCATCATTAATCATAAAAATGTTAATGAATGGCTTTCCTGTTTTTTTATAAACCCTAAGGGTTTATTTCTAAAGGTCTTGGAGTTTACTGCCTATGCACTCTTATCATTAGTGAATAAACTTTTGTATTTTGAGTAATTTTTGTTTAAGTCAAAATTCTTATTCATAAGTTGATTTTAAAAAACTAAATAAATAATTACAAATAAAAGTGTATGAAGCTGCACTTTTTGTTTGCATTTTCATGTTGTTAAAGATGAATGGCATAAACCATTTGAAAGACCCATTATTTGTAAAACTCTTTATCGATGTTGAGTATGTTTTGTAAAACTTGTAGATCTTAAGTGACAAACAATTTTACCATGAAACAATTTGTAGATTTATCAAGAGTTAATAAATTAACAGTGAGACATGTGATTTTTAATACGTTTCCCTCTGCTTTTGAATTTTGAAGACAATAGCACTTTTTCAAGACAATTTGAAAGCTTTAAACTTACAATTATTCAGATATTGTGAGATGCGATCTGGTGTGATGTAAGTTTCAGAGAAACATTTTATTTATCGTGCCGTTTCTATCTTTTTGAGATCAGCTTCAGAGCTCAAAGAGTTTCTCTTCTGTTTACTCGTGCCATTCTTGCATGTCGTATTGAGAATGCATAGCGCAAGAATAGCACAAGTAAACAGAAGACAAACTCTTTGCGCTCTGAAGCTGATGATCTCAGTAAAGATCAAAACGTTGGCATGATAAAGAAAATTTTTTTCTAAAACCTAATCACACCAGACCGCATCTCACGATATCTGAATAATTATAGATTAACGGTCACTAATCACTACACATTTAAACTTATAGGTTAATATGTATAGATAAATACTGATGTTATAAAAAATTCTGTACCCAGATGGCACAATAGCAGGGATATAGTAGGATGTAGCAGACACAGAACTATCTTAAATTCATGTGAACTTTGCCTTTATCAAGGGTAAGGGATGAAAACAGGATCAGCCTTACTATTTTTGGTTGATCAAAACAGCTAACAAGTACAAAACTGCATATTAAGCTGTTGAATAAAAAATCCCTATTATATGAAGCAATCTCAAACTGGTTGGTTCAAGTAAGAGTCTGAATTTGAAAATACTGAAAACCAACAAGTAATACTTTGTAGAGATGATGTTAAAAAATCTATATCATCATATACAATCCCGATGGCTATTATTATTATTATTATTATTATTGGTTTTTAAGGGCGTTTTAACGGCTAAGGTCACCGATGGCTATTTTTTCCTGTTTAGTTCCTGAGGTCACAGCATGAATAAAAAACACTTTTAATTACAATAAATATTGAGTACTTTCAGATTTTTTTACTCGTCTTAACACTGCTCTCTACAATGTCAGTCTGAGGATATACAGAATACAATATGAAGATGAGACATGTCTAATATGAGCAGTTTATTTCTTTATCTTTTTTTTAATTTATTTTTTAATTTAATTTTTATAATTATATGTATATTTCATTTGTATCATTTTTGTTTTCTTTCTATTATAATCCTTTTGTAATTCAAAATAGCTGTTTGACAATTTCACTAATTTAATAAAGTCTTTGCCTAGATGTAGGTGAATATTCAGGGTGAATAATATACTACACTCTTTGGTAGCTAAAGTATCCTCCTTTCTGAATGTATAGCACACTCGTCAGTCCTAGTACCTCAAAAAATGGTATTAATAGGCCTGTTTTCAATGGTTCATCTATAATTATGTTTACAACCTAAAAAACTTCCTCTTGCAGGCAAATGTAATGCCACTGTTTATTGGCACGTGCATTGTGTCCAAAGGACGAATTCCATTTTCCCCATTTTATTTTTTATTTTTCTTTAAGATATCCATTGATAGCGTGAACCCCTAGACCACAAAAGGGCTCAAGACCTATCAGCGGTATGGCAGCACCCTTCATTTGTTTCTCTCTACTGCTATGCCCTTTATAACTTAATGTATTTATTAATCTTTATATGTTTTAGAAGAGTAACAGCCGAAGGTCATGGAGTTGGAATTTCACTCATGACTAACTCTTCAAACTTTTTAATCTCAACCAAGGTTTAGATCAAAGTACAATTAATTGATTTAGATTTACTGTTAATTAATTTTTTTTACAAGAGTTCCCAACAGCTGAGATCATATCAACCTTTGAGATGAAGGTGCTTTTTAAAAGGTCCATTTAAAAGTATGCAGGCCTGCTGCATTTGAACCCACGACCTTTACTTTACAGTGATGTGTGTTGTGTCAACGAATAAACCATTGCACCTATCAATAACATAACAACATGACAATAAACATTTAAATTTAAAATTCATGTTTATGAAGGATTTTTAATTTCAATTTTTTTTATTAATTAAAGAAGAAAAAGAGTTCATTAAATGCTTAATGAAAATTTCATGTTTTAGAGTGCATCTTAGTTTATAGAATCATAAAATCATAGTGTATTTAGTATCATAGTTTCTGGTTAACATTTTGGTATCTCCGATGATAGTTAAAGACTATCTGGTGCCTATTTTTTTTTTTTTTTTATTTATTTATTATTAAGCGGGAATATGCCAGACTTGAACTTTCTCAAACCTCATCAGTTAAAAATTAAATTAAAATAAGGAACTAAATACCTCATCTCTAAAAGATAATTCGTCTATCAACAAAAATCTTGGGAACGTAACAGCAAAGACTACTAACATAACCTAAACTCAACAGGGGCTAAACCACCATTTTTGAGCTGAGGATAAATTGGAAATCACTGAAAAATAAGTTCCCTGTACACTTGAAGCTTATATCTACTTGCAGAATTTAGGAACAAAGAAATATCAAAATTCAAAAGGCAGAGCATAAACTCAGTTTAATAAATGTATTATCAAATATGCGTTCCTTTGTCACCCGCTGTTTTATAATTTGTTGAAATCTTGCGGAACGGGAACAGAAAGGTGTTCAGAAAAACACCTTTATTCGAGCCATCTTCAGGGCATAAAGTGTAGTGCTATTCTCTCTATTCTTGTGGTGTCATATTGCGGGAAAGTATTGTGTCACAACCAATGTGACACAACAATCATAATACCAAACTTTATGCCCTGAAGATGGCCCGAATAAAGGTCGAAACGCGATCAAAAGAGAAAAAAGGGTTTTTTCAAACTATTCTTGACCGCTCCTCATGACTTCAATAAATTATCAAAGGGACTGCATAATAGATATATTTAAAAAAAATGTGTAGATTGTAGAAAGAGAAGCATATACTCAACAGGCTGGAGATCTATATACATATTTATATTCCTCTGTAAGAGTAAAGGTTTCAGGAATGACAAAACATCCGTAAGAAAAGGATAAAGAAAAATTAAGGCAATTTCCATCATAAAGGAGAGCTTAATGTTCACTTACTTGTTTAGATAATGATGGGTTTTTGATCTGCGCCCTGCGGTGACCTCATAACGAACCGGCACAGGATCTGTCTAAACTCGCGGGTTTTTGAATTATTCAAACCAGTTACGATACCACGCCATCTTCTGTGAAGAATCGTCCGTTACTAGTAGTAGTAACTTTGAAATTTGAATAGGGTTTATATTGCATTAGGGTCGTCGCTTGTCGCTGGAGGCGTTGCGTTAGGGGGCGTGGTCATGGTGCTCATTGGACGGTCGTGATAACGGTTATTTTCGTTGTCAGTTTTGAACTTGTTTAAACAATACTCATTTAATTACAGGCGATTTTTTCATTACGAAAAATAACGTAATAAAAAGTTAGTATTATTTAAACAATGTTTATGAATTCCAGGCGGGTGATCTTAATAAACATTGAAGGTTGGCATGATTAAGAAAATGTTTTTCTAACATACAACATTCCTTTGATGATCTTTAAACAATTAATAACTTATTATTGGTGCATTTTTTGTTATTTCTATAATGTATTCTGAAAATTTTGTTTAGTGCTTTTAACGGTATGACAGTAGTTTGTGCTTTTTATAACTTTTCCGTCTCTAAGTATTATATATCTCAAGATTCTCATGTACAGATGTCATGCTTGTATCTATTGTGTTTCGTTCTTGGCTGTGTTGTGAACTAGGTCAACAATATATTTTTCATATTATAAATTTCATAGGCTGTGATGGAATTTGTGCCCAGAACTGCTAGCATGGCAAATACCACTTGGAAAATATGATATAAACTGGGAAAATAATAGTTGCAACAAAAGCCCTTGCATGGTCACATGAATTATTTGGAGTATCTAGGATTTTTTTGTTAGATTTACTTCTATTTGTAAAAGAGTACCTGATGTAACTAATGGGTGAATTTATCATTAATAAAAAATGTAATTAGCTACATACATTCTGTATTCACAGTAAGACAACGGTTCAAGTTAAGTTGATAAATAGATTTTAGTATTGATAATAAGAAAATAAAACACTTTTTAAAAGTTGCTTGTATTTACACAGTAAAAATAGTATTTTATGTAATCTGGACATATTGTACATAAAAGGATATAAAAATCCAATCCCTCACATGTCTTCAACACTCCATTTATAAACTTCTTCTTCACCGGCTTTGATGGCGCTCTTGTGTTCAAACCACTTTTGCTCGTAGCCATTTGAACGGTCGACGCCGTCCCACCTGTATCCAGGTGCGATTCCAAAACGGTTAGGATTGAATACGCCGTTGTACTTCTTTCTGCCGGAGCCAGAGGAAGCTGTAAATACTTACACATTACAGAATGCAACTAAGTTATATTATAATAGAATCTTACTTAGATCTATAACATCGTGCGACTCAGCTTGGTGTTTTCTGATGTAGTCGAGCATAGGGTCACCGTCCCGCTCCCTTGCTCTGAGAAATTTGTCCAGGTCCTCATCGTCTTTGTACCGAGCCAGAGGTTTTGCCATTTCATGCAAAGTGTCAGCCCTCCTCTCTTCTTGTTCTCTTAACTGCTTCAAGCTGAAAATTGTAATCATTTTAAAGTTTGTTCCAATTAATAAAGATCCACACAGTAATTGGCACCATGTATGAAACATACTTTGACACTTAGCAGTTCCTGATAGAACTTTGCACTGTTATCACCGAGAACTACAGGAATATTTGCTGGGTATAAATAGTTAATAAATGATTTAAAAACTATTGCAATTACCTAAAAGTGTAAATTCTATTTGTTATTAAGATAGACTAGTGACAAACCCTCTCAACTCCGCTGTTCTGAGAAATTCAGTTTTCAGAAACAAAAATGTTTGAACTTGTTTTTACAAATGCGTATTGCTAAAGAAAAAAAATGAGCGTTTTTATAGCTTTTTACCCTTTTCCCCATTTGTCATATTTTTCCTTTCTAGCTTCTGCTCTCGCTGCCTTCTCTTTATTTTCCTCCTGCTCCTTCTCCAAATCCCTTTTGAGACCGGTTTTCCTGTCTCTTACAACTGTCGCTGCAGACTGACCTAAAGTTACAGGATCCATCTGAAAAATAAAACATCTTACATTTACACATCAAGACATAATTTTAGCTTATATAATTACGCTGACCTTCTTTCCGAGCGCATGACTGTTTCTCTTATTTTTTTGTTTTTACCACTGTTTGCACACAATACAGGAAAAATAATTTAAAATCATTTAGAAAAATAAAACGGAATGAGAGAGTCAAAATGGAAAAAGCCAAGGATAAAGAATTTACAGTAATGAAAAAAAAATATTTAGAAGTTTGTTAGCCGTAAGTGAATCGTTGATATCATGCTATATTTTGTAGTGGAGTCCTCATTGATTATGAACAACTGCAATGTAATGAACAGAACTCTACAAGACAAAATTTACGAAAAACAAAAATGTAACGAATAATTTATACAGTGCATATTAATTGTCTCTAGCTTTCAGCACTCGGTCGACTTACTTTTCTTGCATCTTGTGATTCATTCACTTCATTTACAAAGCACTAACTGGTTGTTGCAATTTATTAATAATATTTTGCTATTATATAGTTTTTACTGATGATTTTGATAACTTTTGTTTATAACAGAATAAATTTATTTCGATTTGCTTTTTTCTGTATTTGAAATAGAATTCCATCAGAACAACATTCTCTATTAAAATAATTTAGTGATACAACGTAAAATGGACAGTAATAAAGTACTTATTTTATGCATTAAAATAATAATAATAATAATAATAATAAAAAATTCAATTATGAAGAATGCCCAATGTGATGACCTGCTATAAATGATGACGGTTCTTCTATTACAGCTATTATTAATAATAAATTGACCCATTATTAAATATTTAGTTGTTACCTTGATCTCCAAATCAAAGAGTATATAAAAATTACAAACAGTACTTTTCATTTTTAACAAGTAAGAATGGTGCTTATATTACACATATATTTGCACTACTGCATTTTGTATGCATGTTCTTTTACATAATTTAACGGAATATATTACGTTTCTTGTAATTGTGATTGGTATATAAATGTTTGCAATAAATACCTGAAGAAAAGCACGGTTTTCTTTATCCTTAAGCTCTTTGAGTTCCTCCTTAAGATTTTTTGCACTTTGTAAACCAGCTTTTTTTCCATCCAGGGTTTTATCCATCTGATCCCTAAGGAATAAGAAACATGAAAATGATTTTATTTATTTTATTTTTATTTTTTTAATTTTTACCTGGAGGAATTTTTATTTGGTTTTTCTCCTTTGTGTTTCCTAGGAGGTGATGGATCTGAATCGTATTTTTCTGTTCTGTTGGAATTGCGTTCCTTAGGACGGTTTTTCCTTGGAGGGGAATTGTCAGAATCATAATTAGGTTTCTTATTGAGCTTGTTGGATTTTCTCGGAGGTGACAAGTCCGAGTCAGAATCATTGTTTTTCTTTTTTACCGCTGACTCTGCCAGCAACTGCCTTGCATCCCGCTTTTGAGGTCTGGGTGGGGAGTGATCAGAATCTGATCCTTGTCTTAGGGAATTTTTTGCCTGTGGTATGTCTTGTTTTTGAGAATCATGGCCATTTTCTCTTTTTGATTTTTTTTCAGGGGATTCGTTTCTTGTTTTCAAAGTCCTACTCCTGTCCGTCTTCTTTCTGTGTCTTTCCACAGAAGCATCAGAATCGTCATCCCTTCTCCTTCGTCTTTGGTAATTATAAGCATCCCTTTCACGTGACTTCTTTCTCTTTCTGCCAACTGATACATCAGAATCACTATCGTTTCTTCTTCTATTGTCAGTTCTTCTTCTTACTTTTCTGTTGGGAGAATCATCAGAATCGCTTTTGTCTTTTCTGCGTCTATCCCTATTCCTTCTACGATCTATATCAGAATCATATTCTTTCCTGTGCCTGTCTCTATCTTTTCTACGATCATAATCATTATTTTCCCTCCTGCGTCTTTCTCTTTCCCTTCTACGATCTAAGTCAGAATGGTACCCATCTTTTCTACTTCTTTCTTTTTCTTTTCTACAATCGGCATCAGAATCGCTGTTCATTCTGTCCCTTCTCTGGTTATATTTGTAACTATCTCTATCTTGTTTTCCTTTATAGGTATCGAAATCGGCATCACTTCTGTGTCTTTTATGTTCCTGCTTCTTCAACCGATGTCTTTGAGTATTATCGGAATCAGAATCATCTTTTTTCCTGCTCTTATATTCCTTTTCTTCGGCCTTCGAACCGAACAGGCTTGTTGGCGGGCACTCCTCGAGAGACAGTGTGTTCTCATTGCGGTAACGCTCTTTCATCAGCAAATTTCTCTCCTCCCTCTCTTCCCTATCCTGATTGTCATCGTTCGTGATGGCTGTTCCTATAGGTTTCCAAATCATGTCCAGGGGCCTATCGTCGACAAACCCAGCAATCTGAGGAGCCTCATCGCCAAGATAGTCAAAATTAATTATCTCTTCTTCGTTCACAACTGGAATGTCAGCTAGAGGTACATCATCATCAATAATAACTGATCTGAAAACAAAAGTTATATTTCATATAATTTGTTTCTAAATATTCACTCATGTGTGTTAAGTAGTTCTGATTGAATCTGAACCTAATAGGTCAAGAGTTTTTACATCTAAATAATAACCGTAATAAGTATATGTTTAGAGGTAATTGGCGACATAAATTATTTCAATTATTTTTTTATCTAAGGACTTAGTTGAAATGAAAAAATGTAACAAGTGGGATTTGAACCCATGACCTTCAGCTCAATACGCTGCTGCTCTTACCACTTTGGCTATCATGACTTCGATCCACTCGGACACCAACTCCTCATCTCAACTACAACATAACAGCTCCCTGTGGCCACTAGTCACTGAGAAACAAAACGTGATTACACAACATGGCAAAAATGGAAAACTTCGAAAGGTTGTAGGCTGAGTTGAGGAGTTGATGCTCACGTGGATTGAAGTCACGATAGCTCAAGTTGTTAGAGCAGTGGCCCACTGAGCCAAAGGTTGTGGGTTTGAATACTGCTTGTGACATTAACTTTTCCGTTTCAACTACGTCCTTAGACAAAACAATAATTAATTGAAAACACCTTAATATTAATCAAGATATATTACATATAGGTAGGTTTTTTAATGCTTTTATTTTTGTATACCAGTTAGTTAATTTTAGAGGGTAAAAATGCACAATGATAGCAGAATCAATAAATAAACAATTATATTCATATAACTAATAATAAATAAACTGTTTTTCTAGAAAAGACATTGAAACTTATTTCTTAGCAACGATATTTGTCAAAAAAAAATGTATATTATGTCAGCAGAAAAAGTTTATATTAATGAATAACCCTATGTATTTAGCAGTCATAATTGATCATATTATTTCAATTCATTACACTTTTTATATAAGGTTTTGGTTGAGACAAAAAGTATAATTAATTGAAATAATTAAGAATAACATTTAAATAAAGATGTAATTTAATTTGCTTGGCTGATTATTACTATGTAGTCCTAAACGATCAATAACTATATATAATATTGTATAACAGATTTTTTTTCTAAACATGAACAAATACCAGAATGTTGTTATACATTTTTAATTTTAAAAAAAGAATGAAAAAACAGTAATTTTGATTAGTTAAATCTGATATGCAGATCAATCCTACATATCCGTATTACATCAACAAGATACAGTGTGAGTGTACAATATGAGTCTGTATGATAAACAGTAAGATACAAAACTCCAATAAAAACTTATATGTACATGCAAATGTTTCATTAAAAGATAATTATATCTTATATTATATATAAGTAAGTATGTAGTATATTATATCTTATATTATATATAAGTAAGTAGTATATTATATCTTATATTATATATAGTAAGTATATTATATCTAATAATTCATTAAAATATGCAGACCAAAATAGTCTGGGTATTGAAACTTATTTCTTAGCAACAATATTTGTTAAAAAATTTCGTATTATGATGTCAGCTGAAAGTTTCAATATTAAGAATTACACTTAAATTATACCATGTAATTTGCTTGGAACAGAAGTGTCCTAAACGGTCAATAAAACAGAAAATGTGTTATACAATATATTTCATTTTTCGAAACACTAACTAATCAATAAATAACAAAATACTCCATTAAATAATTATGCATATTCTATAGCAGATAATATTACATTCTAAATCAGTAATTCTGATTGGTTAGAAGTGGTATGCAGATGGCTTTTTCATATCTGCTGGGAACAATTCAACATGGTACAAAAACGACAATATGAGTCTGTATGATATACTGTAAGATACAAAACATAAAGTTACACTTATGTTTATAAGGAAACTTTTCGGATGTTTTGAAAATTACAGATTAATTTTCAAGTTAATATCTAAAAAAATATGACGATTTTATGAAATTGCAACGTGGAAATATGCAAGTAATTGAATGTTTAACGTTTTCTCAGTTTGGGTTTTACCTTTTGACAAAGGTCGAAGAGGAAATCTTGACTTTTTTCTTCTTCTCCTTTTTGTCCTTCGAGAGGTACTTTTTGAGATATTCCTTCTGCGAGATGATCTTCTGCGCGCCTTCCATCGCACACTTTCAATAAACAACAGAATACCGTTTAAATTCTAATTATAAGCGACTTAATTTTCGCCCAAAATCGACTTCGTAATTTACATTCGAAATAAGTCGTCCAGCCAGCGTTGTTTTATTTACTTACACAAAACCGAAATAGTAGGTTACGAACTTGTTATCCTTCCACTGCTGCCAAGTGTCAACATTTTGGCATCTCGTTCATCTCATACAATCCACAAAGCCACCCCGCCGCACATCAAACTATTGCATATTTCCACAAATTGGCTAACAACACTATTCAAAATTATTTGGAAAAATTATTTAAACATTACAACAGCACATTGACAAACAACAGAACATGACTGCATTCTGAGGTCCCACGAGGTGCGCATTTGGGCCTACTGCCATTTCTTATATTCCCCTTAATGAAGCGCATGACTTTTCACATGTTAATGTTTTATTGCTGGATGATAATCTAAAAATTCTTTATAAAACCAATGCCATATATGTAATGGTACTCCCAAGAAATTTTATTCATGGTGTTGAATAGTTCGTTGAATTGTTAATAAGAGTAAGGTTAACATTCACGTCTTCAAAAAAACTATCATACCGAATTTTTTTACAAAATACACATCTAGCAATAGTCCAGTAGATTAGGGACTTGGAATTCAACTCAACATTCTCATTTAAAGATCATATTGATTACATCACTGCAAAATCTTATAAATTACTAGGCTTTATAATCAGAAAACTCCAAAGTGTGACGATGTACAATCTAATCTTTATATTTAACACACGTTTCTCTAGAAAGCCTCATCTTGAATTTTGGACTCCCATTTGGTATCATTATTCTACATATTAATTTATTTAAAAAAACAGCTAAAATTTTTGATCCGTTGAATTTAGGAAAAAATTCACTTTTCTTTTGTAGATTACGATCTAGTAAAAGGGCTAAACACAATTGTTCATTCTGAGGAAAAAATTATATGAGGCTCCCTTGATTTACAATGTTGTAACAGATAGTAGGTGGTTCTATCTCTTGGGTATTTCTTTATGTGCTCCCAGTGTCAATGCTAGTAATAATTACCTACTTAATCCACTTATGTTTAGTGGTCTAATTGATCATATTAATTATTCTTTTTATGTAAGGACTGGGTTGAGATAAAAAAAGTTAGTGTGACAAGGGAGATTCAAACCCACAACTTTCAGCTCAAGCCACCTCTCACCAACTCCCATTTCAACCCACCTTTCCTCCAGGAGTACATCACACTGGTCAATGTGATGATTTTACTTGAAGCTCTAAATATAGTGCGGTTCTTTAGTTTTTGTAATTGATTTGATTTTGTTTATGGTAGATCCATTGTTTTGGTTAGTTGTTCTAGTTTTCTTTAACTATGATAATTTCAACAAAAGAGTTTCCTTTACAATCTTCAGATCCTGGTACGAAAGTTGAGAAAATGAAATTAATTTTTTTAATATTAAGATGCAATTAAATACTGAAATAAATCTTTATTGTTGGTGTTACGCATATATTTCAACAAAAGTTTTTTCCTCTTAGTTTTTGAGTATTGCCCCTGAAGTTATTTTAAATAAATCAATACAACTCATTTGTCAGTCTTTATTTCTTAATGATATACTTTTTGGTTTAAATTATTTATTTTTTGTTTTTATTAGCAGAAAAACAATTGACTGAACGACAATTTTCAACAGTGTTATTTGAAAAGATACTTAAATTAAATTAAATAGGTAAAAAAAAAGAAAATAATAATATAATATGCTTAGAAGCTTTGTAAAACCAAAAATGTAATACAAAAATTTCAATAGAACATACAAAATATACATTTTAAACAATTTAGCTCTGAAGACAAATAAAAATATTAAATATGTATAGTGTAGAAAGTGAATGAGTAATACATTTATTTATTTAAAAAAATCTGAATAATAATGACTGAGATAGTACTCAAAATACCGGTTTTTAATATTTACACAGTTTATTCAGATAAAAAGTCCAAATACCAGGTGCGCACTCTCTTTCTATTTTAATTCATGTCAGTAATGATCCTTCTAAGATCTCATAAGCCATCTTTCTTCTAAAATAAGGCATGTCCTTTTGACTGAAAATGAAAGTGGCATCTCTAGCAAGGAACTCGGCAAACGTACAGGCAAATACGCCGCAATCGCTTCCATTCTTCTGCTGCGGTATATTCTACAAAATAGAAAAAGCATTTGAGTACAAACTGATATGATTTAAAAGAAAAAAAGTAGGAAGTTTGTTACCGTTACTGAAGTCAGCGTCCAGTCTGATGTATCAAAGGGTGCATTCTTCTTGTCCTGGTGCTCACTCTGAATATAATCCCTTAGGAGCTGCAAAGGTCAAAAATATTTAACGTAACCTAGTAACCTTAAGATTATTTTAATACCAACACTTTAAAATATAAGGTACATTAATAACATAATTCAAGATAATATATACAACATATACAAATTGTAATAATTAAACAGAAAATTTAAAACTCACACTCAGGACTCCTGGATCAGTTGAGCCCATACTGTCATAAAAGCTGATAGTTTTTTTCTTTAAATGTATGCAGGCCATGCACCAATGTACATGAAGATGGATTGGGACAAGGATCATGTCTTTTTGAAACACATCAACCTAAAAGAGAAATAAAAGTTTATTTACATTAAATGCCTCAAATAGTTTTCAACTATTGTAGGGGCCATTAAATAGAGCATGCATATGGTTGCAAAACCAATAAATTACAACCCTAACACCTGAGGTGAATGGGCTTGTAGTCCTCCTTGCCAATCTTCTTTTTGGTTAAGCATCACCTAAGCCTTCAACATAACCAAGGCCCTGGATAATATGATGGATTAGATTACTTACTACCCCACCTGCTAGTCTGAATCTTTTCTATTGGCAGATTCACACCCGTAATTTCAAATTAAAAGAAATTTAACTGAAAATAACTTCTAAGACTTAATGCAAGCAAATAGCAAAGAAATAAATTCTTCTCGGCAGCAAGTAATGACGAGCAAACTACAAGAGAAGTCCCTTATCGGCCTGTTTAGGGTGAGGGGGGATTGTGGACAACATTTAAACGAAAACATGAACCTTTAGGCCAATTACTTTGAAATAAACAACAATCTTGTAAAATCATTTTATGACTTACCTTTCGTGTCCAGCGTCTAACTCCTGCGTAGCCGCTCTGTTTCAACCTCGGGAAGAAAAATGTGCTGAAGGTATGAACAGGGGGGTAATTGGGTTTTAGTTTGCCTCTGTCAATTATCAACTCCATGTAAAAGTTGATTACCTAGGAAATTACATGATGATATGATCAATGGAAAGGAATTCACTGACAGATAAAAATAATAAATACAATTGACTGTAATGAGTGATTAAATATTATAAAGAGGATTTTCAGCTCAAAGCATTTTGTCAGATTAAATGTTTGCTATAACTATTTTAACAATTTTATGATATTTTATTCATAAGTAACAAACCTCATCATTAAGCCAATTTAACCTTGTCAAACAATTTAAGTCCCTCCTTGACACATTGTAATTAAACTTAGAGACCATGACTTGATTTTCTGGCTGAGGTCGGAATGCTTCGTCAATTCTTTGCTGAAGGAATAAAAATATATTAAAAACTTTTACATTACACTTTAAAGTTGTATTTACCTGCATTTTAGGTGTAAGTTCAGGCAATGCTTCAATCCCTTCAGTGTCAAGAACTGTTTCAGTGATTTTAAGGTAGTCTTTTATTCTCTCATTCAACGCATCTTGAACTGATTTGAACCGAAGCAGTTGGTGCTTATAGCAAAGTTCTGTGTACTGGTTCCTCATAAATTCAAATTTCTCTTTTGAGGCTGACACCTTAGCAGTTCTAAAATTATAAATTTACTTATTAAAGGTTAAACATGAAAAGTCTCTTTATTAAAAAAACATATTATAGTTTTACAATTCTAGCATTTTGTTTGTAGCTTCGTTGTGTTTCTCGATTTTCTGAGAGAAGCTGTTCACCCTCGACACTTTTGGGGTGCTAATTAACCTTAGTTTATCTGTGTTATTATCATCATCATCATCATCTGAAATAAAAGATGACCAAATTAATAAATGAAAAATTACATCAGCGAACAAAGTGATCAAAAAGGTTACTTATAATGATAGTTTCTTCCACTTGTTTATTTTTCTCAGTTTCACTGTCAGATACATCATCCAAATCTCTGCAAACACAGACAAAATAAAAATTTGGATAGAAAAAGAAAAAAAACCAAACTCACATAATTTCTGTAGTAGTTTTGGCTTTGGTTTTAATCTTAGAACTTGCACTGATGAATGTCCCGAGTAGCCGGGAATAATCATCTCTCGTGAAATCCTGAATACGCTTCCCATTGGTGAAGTGCATATAAGACTGGAGGGAGAAAGTATGAGATTAGTAAATCTTGTAGTGACAAACAACAATAATTTTGGCTTGGCTACCCTTCTTGAATTCATGTTGATAGAATTCTGGCTTGTACTGCTTGCATCTGTCATTTTGGAAGGTCTCAATCCAATAGGTACTCTTCTAAATGTATTTTGAGATGCTATTGGATCAACTATTTCTAAAAACATAATTAAAATTTAAAAAATACTTTATGTAGAGTAAAGGAAAACATTAATAATAGTAGTAATACCAGTAGAACTGTTAGAAAGTAGACAAAAACGATTTCTAATTTTTGTTGGAGATCTGATGTGTCTAGGAGCTTTGTGTTTATTTTTAAACTTGCTCGGGCTTAAAATGTCAGCCTGTAATATGACAATCATAACAAACGACAATTACCCAACAAAAATATTATTATCATTATTTTTTTTTTAAACTTACACAGCTGCTTTTGTTTTGAACACTAAGTATGTTTTCCTTCAAAACGTTCTCGTATTTTGATGAGAAAAATTTTGGTTTTCTTTCATTGATTATTTCATCATCATCTTTGATAATTATCTCATCTAATATAATCTCATTTGATAAGCCTAAGGTACGTTTTCTCAAATTATTTGAATGCTGTTTCGTCAAATCGATAACCTGGGATGTAGGAAAACTATTTAGAGAAGAGTAATTTATGATTTTAAAAGAATAAAAAGTAACAATGAACTACAAACCTCAATCTTTTGGAAACCACTTGGTTGTTTATTTAAGTCTGTAAAACAAAAGGCCAAAACTTACTAATTAATTACTTAGACGGACCATAGGTTCATGCATTGCAGACATATTTCAATAATTTCATCGTAAGGCGCTTAAGGCAATTACTGATTTATATAATTAATATTTTAAGATTAGAGTTAATAATATATAATTTCAATTCAGCTTATATATGTACATACATAAGGATAATTAACATACAAACTAGAGCCTATGCCTTCTCACAGCCTGCTGGCAATACATGCTTTTGTGTAAGTACCAACAGACAATAAGAAACACCCACCTAGAACTTAACAGTCAAACCTTGGTCTTATCTGTCCTACCACCAAAGTTCCAGGGGATGGTTTTTAGGTCATTTCAGCCCCCAACGCATCAGTTTTTACATCTAAACCCATTCACAATCTTAAATACATTTTTTCCTATTTACATACTATTCTCTCAATTGAGATAGACTTGAACATACTACTTATATGTATCTGAACTCTGTAAATTCACAGATACCCAGTTGCACTGGCCAGTTCTAGCGGAGAGTGAGAACATTGTGAATCAAAAATATTGAAATTTTATGGAAAAACACTTGAAATATGTATACATGGTTCACGTGTTACATGTTATTTTATCTAATAATGGACACATACGATAAAGAAATTGTCTGACTGTAAGCAGGTGGAAGAAAATGCTTCTAAACCTTACATTTGAGGTGTTTCTTTATATCCATGTTTCTAGTTATCCGTGGTGATGCTTGGTATCTCCTGCAGATAACTAGAGTCTATCTGTATATAACTTATTGAATAAGAAAGTTTATAATCATAATATTTATACTGTGGGGTCGACCATTTTTGGTCAGAAAAGTAATTAATTGTAAAATAGACCACATTGCTGATTAATACAGTCAACAAATAAAAAAAGTCTGTTGCTCTATATGACGACTAAAAACAAGATATTGTAAGATCACTGCAGGGTGATAATGAACACCATCTCAATGATGTTTAGACATTTTGGTCTGTCCTTCTACATTGTTTCTGTGTTCAGTGTTTCAGTTCGGAGGTGGGTTTCAAGTGGTGGTCCCCAAGCTGGGTTTCTATTGTGCGAAAATCACTTGTGCAACTGTTATGCAAAACTTATTTTGCGAAACTTGTGATGTATATGTGTATATATTAATCTAAGGTATAATACAAAGTCTAAGATAGACTATAAAGGATAAGAAGAACTCAGGAAAGTATTAAATGCAATGTGTGGTGTTTAGTGACTGTTAATTAATGATTATTTGGAGATCGTAAGATGCCGTCTAGTGTGACATAAATTTAGAAAAACATTTTCTTTATTACGCCAATGTCTCAATCTTTAATACGATTTATAAACATTGTTTAAATTATAGAAATACATGTAGAATGTGAAAAACGAAGTTTTAGATTCAATCAGTGTATTTGTTCTCAGTCAAAGTGTTTGTTTTCTGCAAGATGTGTCCTTATTGTGTGTCATGTTGAGAATTCCAGTGAAATATTGACATTTTACGTTTACATACATTGTATTTTGAAGGGGTGGGAAAAGAGGATAAACTCTGGCGGCGCTAGACACAGTAAACTTATGCTAAAACAGCCCTCACCAACATTGGCAAACTCAGCTACAGTTGAGAGAGTCAGACTCAGAGGAGTGAAAGGAATATTAACTGGTCACTGGCATCAGTGATGATCCCATTTGCAGATTATGTAATGAGAAATAAACTGCCACCCAATCAAATGTGAAGCAACGGCTCATTGGAGACATAGCCTAGCATACAGGAAAACCTAGGGAATGAAACTGCAGCAGCAACAGTCAATGACTTCATACTTTTGAGAAGGACTGAGTCGATTGCACTGAACTATGGAACTAGAAGAATATACAATAAGCCAAAAGCCTGAGGAGCACAAACCCCGCTTCCTAGTATCTCTCATCATCACCCTATATGTTGTGGGCTACTAAATAAAAGAGAGTATTTAATTAAGTTCAGTATATAAGTATATATAGGGTAGTATATAAGTATATATATATATATATATATATATATATATATATATAAGTATATATATTCAGTATATATAGGGGTTAAAAGCCTGGGTTGGACCCTAAAAGGTCCGGGACCTGGTCGGCTCACGAGTCCTGCATAAACCTATTGGACTTATTAACAAACCCCAGGATTGTGGACCATTTTATCCTGGGGAGTGTTTTCGTTATGTCCTCTCCTTCGAAAGTGTCGAATCTTTCCCTGGCATACCTATCGCCATTCAGCTAGGTAGTGTCGAGCCGTTTCTTCTTTTGTCTCGCAGAAGGGGTCTGGTAGGGTGCCCATTATGAAGAGGTGTCTTCTCAGGGGGCAATGGCCCGTTAGGATACCTATCAGCCTCCTAATTCTCCTCCTAGAGTTGGAGAGTAACCATTTCGCTTCCTTAGGTTTGATATCCTTCAGAAACTCCTTCGATTGCCTGCATCCGGGGGACGTATTCCATTCTTTGAGGAATTGTTTCATTTTCCAGCAACTTATACTCTCTTTTGCTGTGCTTAAAGAGTGGGGTAATACTGGTCGTGGCCCGATAAACGCAGTATTTGATCCTTCCTTGGCCAGGCTGTCTGCCTCTTCATTGCCGTAGTGTCCCTTATGAGCTGGTATCCATATGAGTAAGTTCAGTAAAGTAAGTTATTTACTATCCTGAAGTCAAAGTTTGTCTTTCGAAGAGGTCAATATGTGTTTCACCTTAGTGCACCTTAATACATTAAGTAATATTCCACAAAATTTTATTATTCATACTAATCATGAATCATCACCTAGGGAATGAAATTGTTGGAGCAAAAGCTAATAACATAATACTTCTGAGAAGGAATGAGTTGAATGCACTGGACTAGAGAACTAGGAAGGTACAATAAACCAGAAGGCTGCTAGGAAGCACAAACCCCACTTTCTATTATCCTCCTCTCCTCATCATCATAAAGAAACTAATGAGATGGAACAAGGTTTACAGTTGGCTTGTACTAAAATCCTAAAATTGATCAGTTTCAGAAATTCAAACTTCGTCAGTCGGGCCCAGTTGATTTTCAATTTGAATTTTCAAATAGGTCTGACTGTCTAGAAAGCCCGAATAATCCAAAACCATCGAATTTACAAAGTATTATCGACTATAGTCTAAAACTACAACGTTTAGTAAAAAGAAAAACTAACCTGATAAAACCTGCGGATTCCTCGTAAGCCTCTGCCTTTTCACCGGAACTGGGAAAAGCTCCTCGTCGTCCCCGAAGACTTCTCTACAATAAAGAAAGTTTTTAAATATCATCGAACCGAGACCGGCGGAACCGTTCGATCGAAAAGCTCGACCAAAAATAATTCATGCCCAATAATGAAAAACGAAAACGAATTTTTTCGAATGGACCCTTCTTCCCGGCACGGGCCTCTCGTGACCCCTTAAACAAATAACCTTCTCCGGACAAGGTTACATCTTGAAACCTCTTAAAGGCAATTATAAAAACAATACACAAATAAATACTTAAAATCTGTAATAGAAGAATTTAAAAAATCATTGTTTCTTATGAAGAGAACTCAGGAAAGCGGGAAAAAGTATTTTTCGATTGATGAGTACATGTTGTTTATGTACAAAGGATTTGCAACTCACCTTGATCGTTTGACAGGATTGTGGGATGAGTGATTTCTCGTCCAGGGAAAATAAGACCAGATCGTATTGAGGATCTTACTCATCATTTTAACGAGAAGAGCCCGGCGGCATTTGATATGACCCGTTTCACTCTTGCATAGGCGAATCGGCGAATGTCGTTCCAAGGCTCACCGTCCTCGTCGCTGGAGTTGGCCGAGAGGACTTCGTCGCATTTCTCGCGACGACGGACTTTGCCAAGTACAAAAAAAAACACGAGAATTTTAAGAGAACTAGACGAAAACTAGACCGTCGAACCTTCGCACAAAATGCTGGCTGGTGTTGGGGTTTCGCTTATCGTGGAGGGGGGAGCTCGGGCGAATCCAGATGGCTCTGCTTGTACTTTACATTTCCTTCAAATATTAAATGATCTTTTGTCATTGAAACCAAATCTTTACTGTAAAACGGAATCTAAAATAAACCTTACCCCCCTGAAACATTACTCTACGGAAACTAGCATAGAAATTAAAACGGGGAAATTTTTTGTGAGATTTCTCCAACAATGCCAAGACGCCATTTATGATTGATATGGCACTACCCGACTTCCGAAATACCACTATGAAACTTTTTTAACGGCGAAAAAATTATAAAACTACAGAGTTTGTACTGAAAAAATTGGCTAAAACAAACTATTTTGTGACCGGGTGATGTAAGTTTGTCTCAATTTTTCTGATAATTGATAACATTCGCTACAATTTGCACGCGCGCGTACATACACTCAAAAAATTTCAACTCTTCAGTGATATAGATGCAAACCTTTTAAACTAAAATAATGCCCTGAATTGATTAGCAATACAATATCTTGCAACTATAAACTTTAATCAACAAGAAAAACTATACGACATGTAGTAGTCCAGGGGTCACACTTAGTCCCCTTTTTATTTAACATCTTCAGTAATATTCCATCTGCTCTTAATGACTACACTTTCTCCTATTCGCAGACGACCACAAAATTTTCCATAGAATTCATTCTGAATGTGTGTTTATTTTTAGTCTAAAATAATTAACCTTGAAAAGGGGTGCATTAACAACTACACTGATGGATTTTTTTTTAAATTTTAAAGCGAAAAACATCAACCATCATAACCTTTGTAATACCAGTAGTACTGGTTTTTCTTCAGATCAATTTCTTGTTTTTCAATGCTATGATTTCCAGGATTGGGCTCCTACAGAAAAGAGGGTAGCACCCCCTGCCAAGCAGCGAGCAGTAAACCCCCAATAAAACCATGTACCTAGTGGGATTGTACCCCCAGGTTTTAAGTTAAATTACTATGGCTCGGGGTTCGAGGGGTCTGCTTGTGTGCCAATGCCGGTAAGACCCTCTGACCTGTTTGTCCAGGCTAACAGGAACAGGTTTCCCAGGAAACAAAACAACCCCTCCACACCCAGGAAGAACACAGTCATATATTTTTGAAAATTTATAAGTTTATGAAGTTCTCACTCATGGAAACAATGCAGTAAATTTAAATTCGAATGTATTTAGGTTCTTTAGAAATAAAACAATTGGAAAGCTTTTTTGTCCTCTTTAGTACAGAGTATTTCCACCTTCTTTTTAAAAATATTAAACAACATACTCACTCTACCATTCATCTTTTTATTTCCACCTTTGACATGAAACCCATTTGTTGGGTTTGCTTTCCATGTAAAACATTTATGATAAAATTCTAAGGACTTCTTCCTCCTTCATCAAAAAGAGCAGTTTTCAATTCTCCTTTGGGGTTAGGTTAGGACCTAGGTTTCACTATTGTACTTGTCTCTTACATTATTCCAAAATGTGTTCAACTAGGTCAAATCTGGATTTCTACCCAGTCTCACCAAGCACTCAATTCCAACCTCAGGTAGTCCATCCAGAATATGTGTTCTATGGGGCCTGGCATTATCCTGCATTAGCAAAAATCTCTCACCGATATGGGAAGCAAATAGCACTATATTTTCTTATGTTTTGTAAGTACCTCTGTGATAGAGATCTTCCTTGCACAACAACCAATTTGGTGTGGGCGTCCAAGGAAATGCCACCCCAGGACATAAATGACCCACATAGAATCTCACCTGAAGAACTGTACAGCATGGGGTGTAACTCTCAATCTCATCTGTAAAGAGAACTCATCTCCATTCTTCCAATGTCCAATTTACGTGTTCCTCTGCGAATTGAAACCTGCCTGAGCTGTGGTAAGAAGTTTATGAGCAGAGAGCCAGGCTCTGAGGTTATTTTCATTGAATCATTATTTTGGACTGGTCTTATCAAATTTTGTTTCAGTTTTATAGAGCCTGATTGATCTGATCATGCTCTGGCCTTCAAGAGGGAAGCCCTGAGTAGTGATTTATCATTTTCTCCTGGACACTTTACACTGGTTGTATCCTACCTCTCAAAATGTTATACCTCTGACACTGTCATACTCACTCCAAAATAATAAGAGTAAAATGGACAAAAGAAAAAGATTAACTAAACTATCTTAGGTTTTAAATTTAAAATTCAGAAAAGGAGGAAACAAAGGGATTCATAACTCATGAGCTAGGAAGGATTATTTTTAATTTACATACATGTACAGGTTTTTTCTTTTCAAACAGTCATCAACTGGTAGCATTTGTTTGGCTTTTTTAGCAAGAAACCCTGGTTGTTCAATGTTTCAATAAAAGAGAAAAAATCAGGCACTTGAATATTGAGCACTTTTGAAAGCTCGCTCAATTCGTTCAGCGTGAACAATGTTTTATTCTCAAGGGATGATTTCTGTTGTAAGCCTGCGATGAATTTTTTAGCCTGAAAAATGAATCACTTTACATTACCTCAATGTTTTACAATTTACAAGATTTACCCTTGAAGTCTGAGAGCCGACTTTCTTCCGTGAATCAACAACATCAGAATCAGAATAAATGTCCATCAACGTCGAATTCATAAGTTCGACGACATCCCTGGCGTCTCTTTCCGTTGCTTCTTCTCGAAGCTCGACTTTGACCCTAGCCTAAGAAAGGGATCACAAAATACAGTTTAGGAAAAAATTTGAATGTATTCTTTTAAAAACCTCAGTGAGTCGAATCATTGATTCCAACTGTCTGGTTGTTATAGGTGTACTGTCTTTTTGCTTGCTCTTCTCTCTTAGTTCCAGATAGAACTTTTGTAAGACATTTGCTGCATCTGGGCTTAATCTTGGAGAAGGGACATATTTCTTAACATATGCGATATATTTTCTGAGAAGCTGGTGAGGTACCAATTCTATGTGTTCATTAGGTGGAATTTTTAACCTCTGCCTAAAAAGATAGGTAATTAATTATAGAAATACAATAAAACAAATATCATTTTGTCAATAATAAATAATCATGTAGCTTGGTCATTATTGATCATTTTGTCTGTCTACCCGTTGTTTTGTTCGGTCAAAAGCATTTTGGCTTTTCAAATTCTTCAGTCATTATTAATGTTCTCCTAGAGACCTGATTCTTGAAGACTGATTATAGTAACAATGAAAATTAGGTTTTTAACTCAAGATATACAATTGTACACAAATGAGAAAATAAACCTCAAACCCACCACTTAAGATGGTGGCTAAAGTGTGTCTGAAAGGAAAACTGAGAGTATAATTATAACAAAATTGTGAGTTGCAGTCTGGTGTGAAGTAGGTTTCAGAAAAACATTTTCTTTATCATGCCAATGTTTCTATCTTTATTGAGATCATCTGCAGGGCGCAAAGTGTTTGTCTTCTGTGTTAGTCTTGTTAATTGTTGCCATTTGTGTACTCTCAACATGACACGCAAGAATTACACAGAAGACAAACACTTTGTGCCCTGAAAATGATCTCAATAAAGATTGAAACGGAACAATAAAGAAAATGTTTTTCTAAAACGTACATCATACCAGACTGCATCTTACGATTTCTGAATAATTATCGATTACCGGTCACAATAATCACAGCACAACTGTGTGGATAGTTCAAAATGACCAAATTATAAACGAGTGTTTATATGATTGAATAAATATGATAAATTCAAGATTTGAAACCTATTACTACTTACAATAATGTCATGTTGTTGTCATCAATAGTTTCATCAAGATATGAACTCAATGACAGCGATGACATGTTCATTGGTACTTTTTTCTTTTTCAACCCAGCATGCAGTTCCATAACATGTTCTGAAAGTAGGCTATCCAAATGCTAAAACAAATCACATAATACAAAGAATTAATTTTAAAATTGCAATACTAATATTGAATAAAAACCAACCTCGTTGGGTTTGTCGAGTAGTACAAAGATTAGATCAAATCTTGACAAGAGCGGAGATGACATTCGTAAATTTTCAACCAATGATTTGCTTTTGTTGTAATGCCCACCAGCAGGATTTGCAGCAGCAATTATTGTGGTGTGAGCAGGTAAAGAACAGACTACACCTCCTTTTGCTACACTCAACCGTTCTTGCTCCATTGCTTCTAGGAGAGCCTTTAAAAAATATGTCAGAAAAAATAACAATTAGAATTGTACTAAAATTTAACCTGATGTTGAGAAGACATTTTATCAAATTCGTCGATACAACAGACTCCATGGTTTGCAAGAACAAGAGCACCAGCTTCTAGAGCGAAATCTCCACCTGTTTCCTTAGTCAAGGTGACAGTTAGTCCTGAGGCTGACGTTGTGTTCCCACAGACATACACACCTTTAAAAAAAGTTATAATTAATAGTTGAACTGTTGAACAACAGGAAGTTGTCAAACCTCTTGGGGCGACTGTACTGCAAGCAGTGAGCATGTGAGACTTTCCTAGACCTGGGTCACCAACTATGAGGACATGAATCAATGGTCGTTTGGTGATCTGCCCTGTTCCTTGTGTTGCCCCACCAACAAGTGACAGAAGCAGGCCAGCTTTAACAAGTTCATGCCCATAGACATTTGGACAGATTGAGTTCACAAGCAAACGCCATAATGATTTTTCATCATGCAATTCCTGTATAAAATCACAAATTTAACATCAAGGGCTGATATTTTTAGTAAAAACTAACTGCCTTGGTCAAATATGCTTAATTTATTGTCATATACCAGAAGCTTTGCAAGACATTTTTAACATGTTAGACATTCTGGTGTTCAAGTAGTTATTAAGTAAAGTAATGAAGCATACATGTATATGAGTGAATACATAATGTATGTATATGAGTGAATACATAATGTTTCAGATTGCATTCTATTCTATCCATTATAAGAGGGCTTTGAACCAGTGGCTGTGTGTTTGTCAAATTGAAGAGCCTTATTTAAATATTACTTTTTATGATTTTATTGCAGCATGCCATATTATAGATATTTGAAAAATAATTGAACAAAATTATCAGACTATAAACATGTAAAATGTATGGCATACTTGTATGGCATAGTAATCCTTCAATGTAAACTCCAGGTTGGCTTGTGCGTATCTTCCTCCTGAACCTTTACTGTTGGTCACAGACACACCCTCCAAAAAGAGTGTGAATAAATTTGGCGAGTTCTTCCTTTTCCCTTCATCGCTTGTATTTACCTGAAATTTTCTCAAATTTTTTTTTTTTGTTTTTTTTTCCAAATATCAGATTGTGCAATATTTTATACATGGCACATATCAAATAAATTTACTTTAACAATTCCTGTGATGATTACACTATCGCCAGGACAGCATTTGTCAACAAGGTCATCTACAAACTCAACTTCTACATTCCTAGGAACTCTACCTCCTGCACTCTAAAAAGGCATATCACTTATAAAAAAATTTAAATAATCCTGTCCAAATTATTAAGAAAGTTACATGTGCATCACAATCTCCTATCATGTCTTGAATTTTGACAATCTGAAAGTTTTTCGTTTTCGTGAGGTGGGAAGAGTGTAGCGGGGAAAACGTTTTCGACCGGCATTCTCTCATAGGGCAGGACTTGGGTGTTATGTACACCCCATCTTTCAGAGTGAGAACCTGCGGTGTACGGCATTGAGTACAAGCAAAGCCCATCCTTGTGCATAAAAGGCGTGATGGACCCACCCTTATAACAGTGCCTTTCACGCTTATCAACTTTCCTAAGTAGGAAATTAGAATAAAATATGCCTCCAAGCCAAAATTACAATCACACTCTAACCATACAAACATGCTTTGATATCTCTGAGTGAAACAACTGGTTTGAAGTTCTTGATACGAATGTAAAGCTGAGGGAACTCAAAATCCACTTCATTTGCATCCATGTTGTGTACAACCTGCAACAATTCAATTTTTTTTTTTTTTTTTTTTACTTGACCTAAAGAAAAACACACATGGTGAAATGCTAGGCTAAGACAATTCAAGCTATGATCCGGTTTCTCACGCAGGTCCTCAATGAAATTTGGCCAACTGTTCCTAAAAACTGTATCTTCTTGGATAACAGTTAAATCCAAATTGTAATAATTTTTGGCCTCAATTTCTTTCAGAGAAATAGAATCAGAATGCCTCTCAAAATACTTTATAGCTTGGAGAACATTTTGGGTAGTCACTGAACTACTTTTATAATCTAAAAAATAAAACTGAATTATTGTTAGAATATTAAAAAAAAACTATTCTAACTAAAATACCATACATAAATCTGTTTTTAACCAGAACTCAATTCATTCTAAAAAAACTTACTCTCATCTGGGAAATACAAATTCCATCCTTTAAATGGGCATGTTGTTTCAGTCACCATGTTACAGTAGTTCACTTCACTTTCCTCAACCACTGGGTCAGCTGTAAAAAGTGTATACAATGTAATTATAATTATTTAATTTGGTGATTAAAAAAATAACATTAAATCAATTTTAGCAAGAATTTATATCAGGATGACCTTTCCTTCTTCTACGAGTCAGATCCTTCGAATCCCACCTGCCTACAGCGCTCTTGATACATGAGAGCTTCTCTATCAATCCGGCCCACTGACACTGCCGCTTACTTTTAACCCAGTTTTTATTGCAGTTTTAGCGTCAGTGGCAGGCAAATCACAGTGGTTATGTCTGGAGTTTAGGTTGTCCTGGCCTTAGCTGCCCTTTCATTACCCTTAATACATTGAGGGACAAATTTAACACACCACTCAATTTATCTAGTGTAAAATTAAATCTATTATCTTTTTACATTAGTTACAGATAATTAGGAGCTATTGTAGTAAAAATACATTGTAAATAATGGTTGATTTATGCTTTTATACTAATCAACCCCAATAATACAAAAAGTAGCACTAGGCCCTTCTATGCAGCCTCACCTAAAGATCACTTTCGATTAATCATTTTCCTTCATTGATTTTATTCATTATAATTATTATTCTTAAACATTTTTCAATGGCTCCAGTCAGGCACTAGAGTATGACAATGTCTGGATCATATTATTAAAGAACAGATATAGCCAGTGCAAAATCACCAAGTCTGAAAGTAAATCACTACAATAGGAAGGGTTCGTCTACACTCCAGAGAAACAGAGCTTCACACTAGGCCAGGACAATATTAACCTAGTTTTATGGACATGATAAACATAGATTCATTGGTCATCAGGCTCTAATTACAGCCTTACATGAAATGAAATAAAAAATCTGTCAAGGCAAGTCCCAAATGTTTTGATATTCTCCAGGACTGTAAGAAGGGTCAATAAAAATAACCTCAGGCCCTGACATTCAGCTTGTGGACATTACCACAGCTCAGAAAATGGTCAGGCTTCTATTCGCACAGGAATATGTAAATTGGACATTGGAAGATTGTAGACGAGTTCTCTTAGCAGATGAGGTGAGTTGGCCTCAAATCTTCAGATGGCTAAAATTTCATGTGGAGACACTCAGGAGAAAGGCACGCTACATACAGTATGATTTGATTTTACTCAGGTGGATCATTGATGTTCTGTGGATGACATTTCCTTAGACACCTACACCAAACTGATTGTTGTGCAAGGAAGATCTTAACTTCACAGAATACTTACAAGACACAACAACATGTAGTGCCATTTGCTCTCCACATCAGTGAGATTCTTGCTTATGCAGGATAATGCCAGGCTGCATAGAGCACGTACTTTGGAGACTACCTGAGTCTGGAATTGAGTGCTTGATGTGGCCAGGTCGAAGTCCAGATTTAAACACAGTTGAACACATTTTGCACCAACTTAAGTGACGAGTATAATAGGGAAACCTAGGTCCTAATACCTTAGAACTGAAATTGCTCTTTTTGATGAATGAGAAAGATGTCCTTAAGATTTTACCAGAAATCTTTTCCAAGGAAAGCAAAGGCTTTTAACGGAAATGATTCGTGTCGAAGGTGGAAATAGAAAAGATGAATGTTTGAGCGAGTGTGTTGTTCAATCTTTTTTTCTTTTTTTGAAGGGTGGAAATAATCAACATTAAAGAGTACAAAAATTTTTGTTTACATTTTTGTTTTTTACTTTTTTTAGAATTATCTAATAATAATTTTCTTTTTAAATGTCTTACTTTTACAACCGAACCTCTTTTTGACACGCATAATTTGAATAAACCTCAATACATAAAAATTTAAGAGGGATGCAGAAACTCCTAATATTCAAAGTGAAATTCTTTACCTGCTTAGATACCATCACAAAAGATATTTTATTATATTATATTCTATATATGTAGTATTAGGCCAATATTAAAATGTACACAGATCGAATTATTATTATTTTATTGCAATATTAAAGTTTTACAGTATATACAATTCTTTTGTTCTTGACTTAGTTTTACCTAAGGGCTTGTTGAGCCAGAAGGGCCGGCCGCGATAGCGTCCTCTAGGCTGACCCGCCCCGCGTCCCCGGCCACCGCTACTCTTAGGTTGCTCTGACATGTTAAAGGTTCCAAATCGTCACTCACATCATCACTTTTTCAAATGAGCAATATGAATAAGCCATAAGCATAAGGTATGAGGTATGAGGATGTAACACGATACATGAAAATGTCCACATGTCCATATCTTGGCGGGAAACTCCATGCTACCTCAGTGATAACTCTCATGGTCTGTTGAGTAGTAATGTAAATGTTAGTAATGTAATGTAATGATGATAACAACTACCCCTGGAGGAATGGGGTTGTTTTGTACATAAAAATCATGATGATAACGATGTTAAAAAATAAAGTGATAAAAATGAGGATATGTGCTAACGTGGAAGTTGGGGGCCTTGATTATTTTAGGATGTGTCGAGTAGGTCAACAATTGCAGATGAAGTGATTATGATGTCTGTTTCGACAATTGTTTGTTAATTATGATGATAGCTGCAACAATGAATGAAATAGTGGCATTAGACGGTTTTCACGTCGGGGAAAAGAGTCAAATTAAGCGGTATTGCCGGGTACTAATTATGATCAGATTATGATAATGGAACTGACATCAGTTTTGATCAATTTTTCAATTTTCATCAAATAAATCTTATTTTAAATAACACATTAAAGGGTTTTAAAAATGATCTAATCGTCTTTGTCTATCATGTCATAGAAATGTCATGAATAATAAATAATAATTATTTTTATATGTTTTACAATATTAAATTCATATCCCATTTCCTAATTTAGACAATTATATCACCGTTAAGTTAATAAACAGATATACATTTTGAGTAAATAAATAGGGAAGACATCATCCAGAGAAAAGAGAGAATACACAAGTCGATATAGATTTTGGCCTGTGATGCTGTTGACGTCATAGACGCACATTCAACGGAAAAGAAAATCAATTCCTTAACCTGGTCAGAGCTGTTGAGGTTGAATTATTATTTCATAAGACGAAAAGAAAATATGAAGTGCACAAAAATGCACTCAAGACTGACAGAGGTACAAACACACTAATTGTTATATATTTTACAGTTGTAAATTCCTATCCCATTTCCCAATTTAGGCAAGAATATCACCGTTAATAAACAGATATGTATTTTAAGTAAATAAATAGGGAAGAAAAGATAGTCGGAGTCGAGGTTGAAAGGGTTTGGGTTTGGGTGGATGGGAAGGGAGTCGGGCGGGTGTTTATAAATCAGATATGAATAAATCAACTGAGCTGAAGACCAGTAGCTGGGGATCAGGATATGGGGCCGCCTTTATGGTAATTATCACACATAAACTTCTCCACATCCCTCCATAACACTCCCTTCTCCCTTTATGCCGCCGTTCCTTTCTCTCTCTCGCTCTCCTTCACCTCGACGCGCCAGCCTCTCTCTCCACCTCTCTCTCTTTCACGTCGTTTTATTGTTCTCTTCGCTACCTCCCGAATAAAAAAAGCCGGCGTAATCACCGGCTGAAATATCACCCTGACTTTCTTTTAAGGGATTATATCGAGTGTCAACCCGCCCGGGGAGCAGCAGTCTTCGATAACGGGAGCCGGGGAAAAGGCTCCGAAAAAAATGCCACAAATATAATCTAATCTTCAGCCATTATTAATTCAATGTCACTTCCCTCAGGAGTGAAGGAACTTTTAAATTCTAGCCGTACAACTGGCTTAACACATCTGCTAATTAAAAAAATAATTCAATAAGGCAGCTTTGTTAAAAATACTTTTTTGCAATATAAAATGTATTTAAAAAACTAATAAGCAAAATTTACTTTGTCTTTTATTACCATCACGTTCGTATGAAATATGCAAAGACCTATGCAACCTTAGGATTCCTACTCCAGAGAGGAAAAGCCCAACCCAGAAGAGGAGTTCTTAACAAAGCTGCCGACTCCCTTTTAAGCTTCGTACACATAATCAAACAAACGTTAATAAAAGCGAGAAAGATGGTACATGTGTGGTACATATGATTTGAAAGTCAATTTGAAGTACTTAGTTTAGGCGTTTTACAAATACTACAATTAAACATTTTAAAAGGACATGTTTTTCAACGGCCTCACGACTCAAGATTTCCATCTTATCCATCCTGCCCAGCGAACCTAGTCTAGGTTATCAACATCTAGGTCATTAAACGCCTGCAATTTTGACCTTAACATACATTAGCGTGCTCTTTCATTCTTCTCTCAATCTAGAGATAAATTTATCAAAATAATCTAACTGAGGGTTGATGAGCTGTTATAAAACTATTATCCAAATATTAAAAGTTTTATATTTTAATAAGTAATATAGCATACATTTTTGTCAATGCTTTTTGTTAATGCCATCAATTTTGTTTCTGCCAAACCAAATTTGATAAAATGTGAATATCAAGACTTTGTAGTTTTATCCCATCAAGATTTATTTCGAATTATTTTTATTTATTTTGTTAATAAGTTGAGATTTTCCTTATGTTATGCATGAACTCTTCTTTGGATTCTATTTTAATCTATGATTTTTCCTAATTTCTGATATACTTTTTAAGTCTCTATTTAAATTTTATAGCCATCTATGTACAGATTTTGTATCTTCGTATACATTTAGATCATCGACAAACATTACTGCTACTGAACTAGTACGAATATGTTAAATATTTGTTGAAAATATATGCAAAAAAGAAGGATGATACTGTTAATCCTTTTGGTACCCCTCTACTTACAATTATTCACTCTGACCAATTTTCAATAACAGTTTTTACACACTGCTCTCTGCCCTTAGATATGATTTAAAAAATTTATTTATCAGAAAATCAATTAGTACTAATAATGTCATTAATAGATGTAGATTGGGCTGTAGTCTATTATCTATCCTGAAAAGAATTTACAAATTTTCAAAATAACATACAATACACTATCATTTTTGAATACTTGACGATATAATAAATTCAATTATTTATCATTCTTTATTAGTCGTTTTAAATAAAGTTTTTTTATTTCTTCTATACTGAAGGTTCCTTAATTTCATCTGATAAATCATTATATAGATACATATTTGAGAGAATGTGTATGTGTGTGTGTGTGTGTATGTGTGTGTGTGTGTGTGTGTGAGAGTGTGTGAGAGAGAGAGAGAGAGAGAGAGAGAGAGAGAGAGAGAGAGAGAGAG
>CM077099.1:24135940-24183442 GCA_039619505.1 Cimex hemipterus
GAGAGAGAGAGAGAGAGAGAGAGAGAGAGAGAGAGAGAGAGAGAGAGTATCATAATCAAATCGTGCTAAAATCTGAATAGAATGAACTGTTACACCTCTGTTTTATGAAAGGCGCCAACAAAGTAAAGGGAATGAGAAAGTCGAGGGAGATAAAAAAAATTCTTTTTATTTTAGCTTCTGTTGTGGGTGAATTCTTTAGTACAACAGCAGAACAATAAGTATTTGAAATAACGATCACTTTTGATCATTTAATCAAAAATTACACATTTTTTGTTGGTTTTGAGGTGTTTCTTTAATAAATATACAAAGCAGAGAGCGCGTAAATTGTAATTCAGACATGTTTGTATATTAAATTTAATTTTTTTACACTTTATTATGATGCTCTGAAGTAATTAAGTATATAAATATAATCACAATGTTTTTTGCAGAGCATAAAAACAAACTACAAAAGAGAAAAAATAAATGAAACGAGTAATTTGCCTCAGGAAATAATACAGAAAATGTTCATTTCCAATTTCAACCGTTGTTAAGTAAATAAACAAAGGCTTCTCAACCTGTGTTACGTTTTTAAACTGAAAGTCTGATTGAATTTCAGTTTTGCCACTATCGTATCGGAGGAGGCGGTGTGATATTTTAATCCCATCCAAAACAACAAATACGTCTGAAAATTAAGAATTAATCGTCTGAGATACCCAAACACACTGTACAATGTAAGTAGCTTTTATCTTTACGATCATTAACCATTAATAAAACAGTGTCCCTTGAGACTCAAGTTTCGTACCAAAGCACGTCAATTCACTTGAAATTAATGTAAGTCTAATTCAAACTGCAAACCTAGCTATAATCACAATGGGTGCAGAACGGACAAAGTATATACTTTATCACTATTTTAACATTGTAAAATAGTTACTTCTACATACACTGTCTTTTATTTTATTTGTTTAAATTAATTTTTTTTAAAGAATCGAGCCAATACAAAGGTATGTGCATTTTATCAGTCGTGTGCAGTTAAAAATCCAACTAATATTTGAATTGTACATATAAATAATAATCCTTGTCAAATCGATAATTAAAAATGTAATCAACTTTAGGAAGCGTATACGAATTATGATAAATGTATTGTTTTACAACTTGTGTTCCTATTCTAGACCCTTCTCGTACTTTAATGCGAAGCCTGTTTATTTTAATATATTTACAGTTAAAATTTTCGGCGTTTGTGCTAAAAAATTTGCAATCTTGTAATCTGCTTTAAGCCATTATTATCTTTAATACCCCTTGTTTCCCACCTGTAAAATACAATATATCAATACAAAATAAAAATTGATTCATCGATTGAATTGTACCGGCCTCCGATTTGACACCATAGATTGAATTTTGTAAAATTGGGTTTCAGGCGGCTCTAAATCATAATTTGAATTGGATAAAATCCATCGATTCGTAACTTATTATAATAACTGTTCAATAAGTTATTACGTTTGCTAATACAAATAAAATATTGAATCGCCCACTGAAACAATGCATTGCTAGTTAAAATGATGAACTGATGCAAGGAAGCCGGGGTATTTTTTTCCCTAGCAATTCAGCCTTCTGGCTTATTGTACTTTCTTAGTCCTTAGTTAAATGCAATCAACATGATCCGTTTTTTTATTGGAATACTAATATATTGACTGTCGTTGTCATAATTCCTTTCCTTTGGTTTTCTTTGTATTCCAAGTAATGTCTCCATTGAGCGGTTGTTTCGCATTCGAAGATTATAAAAGATTATAGGGTGGCTGTTTCTTCCTCCTCATTTTAACATCATTGAATATGCCCGTGTTATGCAGACATTTCTCAGATGCCTGTGACCGATAGTCCTACACTCTTCTGAGTTGCACCCTGCCTAACAATAGCAGCGAGTTTACCAGTATTGGTGAGGGTTGTCAAAAAGATTGAAATCAATAACGATAAATTTTTCTCAATTTCATGCAGAGAGTTAATAACAGGGGATTAATAACAATCAAGAAGTTATTTATTAGGCAGTTTCCTTGAACAATCGAGCTTGATCAATTTTCATGCATTTTAGTTTAGTATATATATATATATATATATATATATATCAGTTAGAAGTTTGTTTATACCATGTGAAATACACAATTTACAAAGTTTTGTTTACTGTAGAAGAGTTTTGTCAAAATGACCACTGTAGTATGTATGACGAATGGTGACGTGGTGGCACATCATAATTACCATTCAACACTACGGCTTTATTTGATTGTGTTAAGCATCGTAATTACGCGTCACCACTTTATTTGATCGTTGTACTCGTCATCAACATCATAATATCTTAATTGTCGGTGTTAAGTGGCAGTTAAGTGGGACTTTTACCACAAGTACCAATTTACGGTGTAAAACGTACATGTAGATTCCTATTTAACCTGATGACGAGCGTATAATGCTCGAAATCTGTATATCGAAAAACAATTTTATTTTTGAGAGGAAATATCGATTTCAACTATTGAATTAATATATGCTCTCATCACAACTCTTTCTATTGCATTTTGAGCACAGTTTCGTTGTGTTTTTAAAATAGCTAGGATAGTTGGACTGAAATGATGGGAAACAAAATCACATTAAACCTGCAGACGTCTAGAGGAAATATGACAATTAAATTCAGATACTTTATGCAAACCGGAATTTATAATGTGAATTTTTAAAAGTTTATATTTCAAGAGGTCCGTTGTCGAGGATGATTATGCTTTGGGTAATGAATGCAGTTTTAACTTAAAGGTTAAAGAAAATATACATTAGCATTAAGTTAATAACATGTACTATGTCGACTCCTCAAACTATGTTCTCCGGTTGGGTTTCAAGAACAACTGGGAGGCGGAATATCATGTATCATGTGGTCAAGTGTTTGTATTCAATTTCTAATTTTGACCGTGAGTCAAGTAGTTGGCTTGTTTCTTGTCTTTTCAGTCTTGTGTGAAGACAGATTCTTTTCGCAGGGTGAAATTTATTTGAAAGCTTTTTATTCAATTTTCCGCTTAGTGAGCCGTACTGTTAATTCATCCAGATGTTCCTATAAATGTTGACTGTTTAAGAGGGTCCGAGTGACGTGTAAGGATACAAGCGAATATATGCCGCTAATACTTTAACGTGTGTATGAATATCTGCAAAGTATATTGAAAATAGAAATAGACCAGGTATGCATCCCTAAGGTACACCCCGCCCTATTACGTATATAGCTACATATAAATAGTATTTATGTGTATAGATAAGATTTTTTTGAAAGTGCATGTTAAAATAACAGTTTGGCTTCGTATGTAATTATAACTGAAAAATATGAAAAACGATCATGTAATTATTAGATGATTTCAAATTTCTTTGATGTATAACTCCCACATTCCCACGAAGTGTAGGTAGACACATTTAAGTTTGTGTTGCCCTGATGATGACCTTAAAAATAGGTCAAAATGTTGGTAATATCAACGGAATTTGCTTTTTCAACAAGACAGTGTGATCCCTATTATTCGTTACGTAGGAATGTAGTTAATCCAGATAAAAAAAGAAGCAATAGCAATTAAGTCGATACTGTGGAGCCATCATGAGTGATCATCGATAAGGCCTAATTTTTGTGTAGTATATATTTGTAATTTGAAACTGCTTGGTTGGAGAGAGTTAAAGTGAGGATCGTGCTTTGTTTGGGACCGGAATGAGTTTTTAATTGGGAACGAGATGGAACAAAGCAGGGATGAAAGATTTCCCAGTTGAGCTGCAATGACGCTGCAGAGGACTTAATGCCCTTTGCAGTAAATAAAATTAATATGAATGATATTTTCCGCTCTTGTTTTAATATTTATACAAAAGGTAGGTGAAGTAATTGCATTTTCCCCCCGGAGCGGAGAGAAGGCGAGGGTCTAAAAATGATTGGTTATTTGTGGGGTGGGAGCCAGCCTCCGGGGGTGGTCAAGTGTAGGATAAAAAATTAATATTTCATGGGGGTGGAAAAGGGAAAAAAAGTGGGAGAAAACGTCGGGGGGCGGGGGCGTGGCGGGCCGGCCAATGGGAGTCGAGAGACGTCGGCCATCTTCTCGGAGTCAGCGCTCGCGGCGGACGGGCAGCGTACTAAACGCCAGTCTTCTTCCACCTATGCCAGTAGTGGCCCGGCCGCCTTCGCTTTGATTCCGTTCCGTCTTCGTTTTACTCCTCAACCACTTTGAAGGTAAGAGAAGTTTGGTTTTTTCAAAATATTCGAAGGAAATAAAGTCTCATCCTCATCCGGGGACGATTTACGATCTATTTTGCTGACTTTGACACATCCTCTTACCCGTAAGCTGTTCCTTTTTGATCACTATCAGCTCTGATGATAAGGCTCTTCATAATCCTTCCTTTTTAAACCAGTATTTACATCAAAAATCACGTTTTCATTTCATAGAAAAAAAATCTGCTGGAAAATTAGAAACTTTTGGCCGCGAGATGGTGCTAGTGATGGAAAAGCTTCCAAAAGTGCTCCCAGCCACCAATTGACCAAGCCCTTACATTAGACCCACATTTTGTAATAATATATTTTCTGTAATTACTTTACGGTTAAACAGTTAAAAAAAAAAACGTTTTATTTAAATAGGCCTGATAGAAGTGTTGTTTTTCTTTTGTGATTTACTTCCTGTTTTCTATTATGGTTAATGGATTGCGTAGGTTTTGGAAGCCAAAAATGAGGTGTCTTTTTTTAATGACGCATGTCGCCCCCGTTTGTGCGATATTCAAGTTAGATTTTTTCTGAGATTAAAAAAAAGTTTTTTATAATTATAACTGTTTAAACCCAATAAAAAGTACATAGGACGAACAAGATCATATCTTGGTAAGCTCACATTGCTCCCTTATTCGGAACTATAAATCTTTTTAAACCAGTACTTTTGGGATAAATGTTCTATTTAAAAATAAAATATCAAACCGCCGGCATTTACAAACAGATAATTTTTATTCAATGTTTTATTTTTATCGTTACTCTTTTTTTCTAAATTTATTTTGCCAATTGTAATTTTAACTTGATAGAATCGACTAATCGGAAGGAATCCTCGAGGGCACAGCTCATATGAAGCTGAAACGGCGAAGATTTGCCGACCAGTTGTAAAGTTTTTTACTAATGATCTAAGTGATTATTTTAAAAATAATTAATTTCGTATTTCTAAAAAAATTATATTTACCTTGTGCCAAAGAAGATATTAAGTACAATGAAAATAATTTCATATACAATGATCCGCTGCGGTAAGGCCTATGCGGGAATGAAGAAACATTACTTTTTATTTCTTTTAATACAATGACATTTAAGAAAATTATAAATCTACAAACAATAATAAATAAGAAGAGGAACTTAAGCGATATCCGCTTAGAAAATTTGAACTCTGTTCAGACCGTGGCATCATGTCATTTTATTGTGAGATTCTTCATAATATCTCCTGAGTTATGAACCTGCAATTCAATTATAAAAACAAATTGAAAAGGAATGTACCACTCGTCCCAAAGGGTTTCGAAAGGGTTTAAGTCGGGATTACATGCTGGCCACTGCAGTATGTCCGTTCCAATTAGACACCAACTATGCTAGTTGCGTGTGGGCCTTGCATCGACACGTATAAAAATAAAACAGTCGCCAATTAGTGGCATATGAGGAACAACATATGATAGCACGTCTACAATATATCGCGCAGGTGTTAGGGAACCCTTGATGAAGATCAAGTTTGCGCGACCTTTCATAGAAAATCTGCCAAAACCACCACATCCGTAGCTTTTCCTGAATGAAAAAGTTTCGGATATATAGCTCACCTGTTTTGTTCGATAACTTTTGCTTGTAAGTTTTTTTGCCAACTGGCACCTTTACATTCTGTTTAAGTGTTAGACTGATGTTTTACTCTCGAACTCCGAGGGTTCATATAACCTGAATTGAAGTTGAAATATACTGGAAGAAATCTTGCCAGTATGGTCGCCTTGCCATGTTAGGACTTGAACGAAATTTGCAACCATCTATTAAAACATTAATTAGGTAGACAGGTGTAAGATTATTTGTGCTGATGATGACTTTAAAATACGTCGAAACTTGATAAATTACAATTGATTTTTTCTCATCCAGAGCCATACCAAAATTCAGATAATTCTTTTTTTATATTTAATAATATATTATAATTTTGTAACAAACAATTATTTTTAACTATATCTAATATATGACCCAATATTGAATCAGTGCATACTAGAAAATTAGTATTAAACTAAAGGAATACTTCAGATTTACTTCGTAGCTGTGTTTCTTATTTTCATTTTGCAAAGTCAGTCACCTTTTTATTTTCTTAGCATATTTAAGGACGGACTTGTTGATATAAACAGAGTTAGAAACATTAAAATCTAATAATTCTTGTTTACAAATAATTCTTAACGGATTAAGTAAAATCAGCTTTGCTTAATCACTGCAACTAATCGGATCTTGTAACTTTTGTAAATTTGCTTTCCGAGATCTAGTGTTGTAATATCTAAAACGATTTGGTAGTAATAATTACTTTTAAACTATTCGATACTTCTACGATCATAATTGTATCATCATAATATACAATCAAAATAATGTTATTTCAAAAGTGAAAATACTTAAACGATTCGTTTTTAGTTTGGCCGTTCTTTAAATAATCGTTTAAGGCATTTACGATAATACTCTAAGCCCGAAATCCATCTGAAGTCAACAAATATTGCTATCCTTAAATATTGTTGTTTATGTCATCAGTTCATAGCAAAATAAAATAAGAAAACAATTATTCATAATCTAGGTTGTTGTTTATTTTTGTGAACTTAAACACCAATTATTTTTGATGCCATATTTTTCACTCTCTATGCGTTTCGGGGCCACGTCCCTGGTCTCTCTTCAAAACTGTTATTTTAGCTAAATAGAATTAAATAAGTATAGCTTTGGAAGACCGACCAGCGACATGGCGTGAAATGCGTTGCGATTGAAAAATATGACATAAAAAGTAATCGATGTTTTAATTCACAAAAATAACTAAATATCTAGATTTGAAAACATTTTACCACCGAACTAAATTTAAAAAAGAATTTGGATTGAAACAAGTATTCATATGATAAACCGTCGTTGCTTATTACTTTCGAATTTAAAGAACAGTCACACTTTAAGTATTTTATATTATCTTTTGTACTGTCAACGATTTGAAATAATCGAATGGATAATTTGTATTCTACTTTTTCCAGGAAAAACCATTGTGATGTGCAATTTTCTTGCCTTCTGCCAAATTCATTAACTATAAAGTATAATATTTCATGTTTAACGCGAAAAAACGTTAGGATACAATATTTGAAAGCGTTTTTCAGTAACAATTTTGTTGCAGTTAAATAAAGCCAAAAGAAACAAAACATACCTATCTAAGTTGGTAGGCTTTATTGCCCACTTACTTTGAGTTATATCGAAACCACAAATTTTTTTTAAACTAATAAAATTATGTTGTAAAAAGATCTCACGTTTTCTTTTAACATAAAATATGCTATAATTTTTTATTGCCTCACATATGCTGATACAAAATTAGTAAATTATAATGAAATTATTATATTATTTAAAAAAACCTATTTTACGACCCATATTACGTAAAATTACAATAAAAACGAGATCACGCGCATTCTACACGGTATTAAATAAGACCTGAAATGCAATATTCGATGTTGATTTTGTTTTTTTGGGCTTTATTATTTTAAAATGTGAGTAAGAGAGATTAATTTTAGCCACAACCGTATCAAAACAGACTGTTTCATTAATACGAATAACAAATGAAATATTTGTTTGTTTTTTTGTTGTAACAACAACGTTATTGATTCTTCTAAATCAGGTTCTGCTATTTTTAAACCGAAACGAAGCTACCCGAAGATATGATATTAAAGGTGTTGAATTACTGATACGCATAGAAACAATTAATCAAAACAGTTCTGTTTAAACGTGATAAATGTTCGATTAGAAAAATCAAATTCTGCTATTTCTGTAGATAAATTCCAAAGGTTTGATAAATCAATCGCCCCCCCTTCTGTAATCAACTTCAGCCTTAATTATCAAGGCTTACTCTTTATTGTGCAAATGTTCGCGATGTTCGCTTACTGTTTTTGTTTTCAAAGATGTGACAATTTTTGGAGAAAATTTATTTAATGTGAGTACAACATAAAACTCGTCTCTAAAAAGCATCACAAAGAACGGGGTTAACAACATACACAGACACATAAACAGAGAGAGAGAGAACACATTTTAAAAAATATTATTCAGTCCCCTTCTGGAGAAAAAAAGGCAGTAGATTGTTGCAGATGTAGAATAATTGTCCAAAAATATCTATAATGAAAAATTAATAAACAAAATTCACAGGCACAATTATAATTTTGTAAGCAATACTGTTTTTGCTTTTAATTAACGTTAACATTTTTCTAACATAATGCTGTATATATTAAGTAACAATTTTGTGTAATTTCTCAATGTGGTCAATGGGATGATGATTTGGCATTTGATCGTAACCTATCATTTTGGTCTGTTAGACCCATTTCGGCATTTTTAGTGATGTATCTGTGTTAATTCTGTTTAGTCGTGTATTTTTCTATAAGTTAATAGTCGTGCCTCTCCCTGCTTATAACCCTGGGCTAGCGGTCGTCGCTCCGCAGAACAACAAAAAGAATTACACAACCCTATTTGTGTGAAGACTTCGGATTATTTACTTTCAAAAACGAAATGAACAACAATGGCCACCACATTAAACAATTGTTTATAAACAATGTTGTTTAAATTTATGAGGTTACAATTATATCTTTATTAATGTTGTAATGCTGAGTTTACATGGCATAATTAGGCACATTAAATTACACGATTTTTTTCTAGTAATACATGAAATTTTATTTTCTATTTTAGTCGTGTATTTTTGAATAAGTTAGTAGTGGTGTCTCTCCCTTCTTATAACTCATTTTCATTTATACATTTTTTCTTACTTAGTTCCAGTTTGGGGATAAGTCGTACTTAACATAATTCAGTACTGCTTTCAAACCAAATTTATAAGGTTTTAAAAAGCACACACACACAAGCACTCACAAATAGCACTGTTGCTGTATTTGTTGATTTAAACATAATTAAATAATTTAAAAAATTGTTCTCCTTTTCTACTTAACTTTGTACGTCGCTGAACGGTTCACAGAAGATATAGATTTTTGTCGAGGAAGCCGAAAACAATAATTCGTTAAAATTACAGTTTTGTGGAACGATCGAAACGATTTTGTGAAAAAATACGATTCTTGAAATCGTGTTGCGATCCTGTAGAATTTGCACTTTGAGTTACCATGAATTCAATTGTCAATCTGTAATTATCGAGTTAATCTTCTCTTTCTTTCCGATGAAGCACACCAAAAAAATTTTTTAAAAAAATTGAGAAACCTTAGTTTTGTTTTTGAGCCTTTTGGTCAGTTAAACTGTGAAAAACATTTCAATTGGCAATGGGTTAAAATTCCGACCCTTCTGGTATTCCTACACCTTCCCTATTGCCGAAACGCGCTCGATACGATTATTTCTTTTAAACGCTCGTCTGGTCGTTACAATGCTTTCCAAGGAAATATTTTAATATGCATCAATTTAAAGCGGCTCCTTTGAACGCCCTTTAAAGTGTGGGCTTGTCACTTGGCTCAATACTCGGTGCCCCGGCAGAGAAAAAGTCGGAACTAATTTGTCAATCAGTGTCACCGTGTACATTGAAAAAGACCGTTGGCATACCAGGTGGATATAGCTGCTCGTTAATGAAATATATGAAATTTCTGCCTTAAAATCGGTTTTAAGAATTAAACTCTCACAACCACTATTGAAACATTGAACATAACATCCGAACCGTAGGCCGTTGTTAAAACATTAGAGTTTAACAGTGGGATTTCCATTTGGTGCGGGGTGATGAGCCTGAGTTTGGTCGTTTCCGATCTGTTTGTCTTCCTTGTTTTGGTTTATCAGATAGTTTCGTCTTAGTCAGTGAGAATCTATTTTTCAATCGTGATATTCGTAAGCCCAGACAGACCAAAAATATATAGGATGATGATCAGAGACTATTAAACTGCATAACATAGGAAAAGATCAAAGTTTTCAGCTTTTTTAGAATCCAAATATTATCCTTAATCAAATGTAGATAACTAATTTGATAATTAAATTATCTTAAACACTTTCAAGAAAAAAACCAATTACCGAGGGATGAGAAAAACGTCAGTTGAATTTTTATAACATTATTCAACTTTAACTTCCCTGGCCATCTCGGTCCGCCTTTTTTTCGTTATTTTGTTGGCAAAGTGCGATCCATCTTCAGCCGTCTTTGAGTTACCGCTACATCAGTGTAGAAGTATATTTAAAGATAATATTTTTACGTAAATGAAACGTGACATAATAATAAAACATCCGATAAACAATTACTAAAAACATAACATTATATTTTCTTCAGTTTAACTTCTCTTACCATCTCGGTCCGCCTTTTCTCGCTATTTTATTGGTAAAGTGCGATCCATCTTAAGCCGTGTTTGGGTTACCGCTATGGCAGCGTAGAAATATATTTAAAAGTAAAATTTTTACGTAAATGATCCACCCGCGCTTTTTGCTTTCTTAAAGTGTAATAAATGTTTTTCCTAGAATTATTCAAATATCGTGAGATGCGGTCTGGTGTGATGTAGGTATCAGAAAAACATTTTCTTTATCGTGCCAACGTTTCGATCTTTTATTGAGATCATCTTCAGGGCTCAAAGTGTTTGTCTTCTGTGTAATTGTGCCGTGTCGTGTTGAGAGTGCCGCATCTCACGATATTTGAATAATTATCCGTTAACGGTCACTAATCTCTACACGTTTTTCCTAGAGTCAATTCTGCTGTGTGAGAGGCCACTTAAACTGCCTGTGTCATTTCAGAAGTATAGTTTGATAATAACTTACGTACTTTTCAATATAGATTATAACAAATTTTGTTTATGGTATTTGTAGCGTACATTCCGGACCTGAAACCGTTTGTAATTTTAGTAACTGCACAGATTTTTAGATTTCTTGATCGTGAGTCCGTGAATTCCTATTTTGCGGAATGACTCTTGACTCTCTTGTTACGATAATCATTTTGTCAATTATTATAGGCTAGGCTGGTTTAAATTTAAAATCGCTGATAATCATCAAAACAGAAAAAATAAATAAATACACGATGCCAGAGTTGTGCGATAAGAGAAGGAATCAAGCATGGTCAATATGCCTAACAATTTGAAAGGTTTTTTTTTATAAGTTTATAGTTTTTCGTACGTTACACGTTGAAACAGCTTTTATGCAAAGTTGGCCGATGTTGAAGCACGATCTAAATTGCGCGCAATGATCAAAGGTTGGTCCTTTACGTTTTGATACACCATCGCTAGTATAAAAGGGCGCTTCGTGACCGATAAACTCTGTACAAACTGATTACTGTTTCGTTACTTGTAGATTAGCATTAATAGTGCGTAATTGGACGAACGCCCTTTTAGAAATGTCCTGCTTTTTCTCGGACGAATTTACATTTCAATTATTAAAAGATTGGGACCGAGAAATAGAAGATGAGATGAAACCTTCCTTGGAATTTAACCGACGGAATAGAAAATACAGCAATTGGTTTGGACCGGATATACTCCCTGTTTTTCAGTTTGAGAGTATCAAAAATTTTGTTTTCTATATTTATAAACGTGTACCAATGGGATACATAGTAGAAGATTTTTTAGGATTTGAAAACTGGTGTTTTGTTTGTAAACAACATCGGTCTAAATGCGCCACATTAAAATAAAGAAGGGTTTTATTAGGCGAATCTGTTCATCCGGGGCTTTTTTATGCCCCAGTGACGTAGATGGATCATTGTGCTTTTATTGAACGCAAATAAAAGGGCCTAATCCTCTCTCCCCAGATTAAAGGACTCGACTTCTTTTTTCAAATAAACAGCACATTTAGTTTACACATTCCTCTAATAATTAACTTTTTTTAATAATCGTGTTATTTAAAACGGCAAGACTCTAAATTACAGGCAACAATTTCAAAGGAAAAGCTACTCTAAGTAATTAACAAATGAAAATCATAAACGTTATTTTTTTGTTATTTTTAAAGAAGATATCAATGTCTTTCTGAAAAGTAGTTAATAAGATTCTTAATTTTACCGTTATTTTTACATTTAAAAGAGTTTTTTACATTAATTTCTTGTTTTACATACTTCTTATTTTTCAATTTTAGAAACTTTATCAGACTAAAAATGGTAATAAAAAATTGCTTCCATTAATTAGATATTTTAATGATAATGAAAAATATATAACATTAAACTATTATATTAAATATAATAAAAATAATACGGCGATTTTACAACAAACGTTGATTGAATAAATTCAAAAATCAGAAATATGTTTTTTTAAATTTTATTTTTATTTTTAAATTTAATGTAATACTTCATATTTTTCGGGCTGGTATCCCATTTAATCGGCGTGTTGGGAAAAGACACTTCTGGTTGCACTATTTTATTTCCAGCTTGATTTCGACGGCATAGGCCTCCACCCATCAGTCTTGAGTTTCTAAAATATACAAAATTACTTAAAAATTCCGCACAATACTTTTCTTAACGTTAAAAATTTAAAATATATAATTAAATTGTGTTATAATTGGTAAGGCACTCATCTCGTTTCTGTCTATATATTACATATATTACACACACACACACACACACACACATACACACACAAACATATATATATATATATATATATATATATATATATATATATAAGTACAATGTACACGTCAAAAAATACATAGGTAAAACTGTATAAGTTGTTATACAAACAAACATAAAAATAATTTAAGATCCAGATGTGATAATTAAGGTGTAAGCCAACATGTAAAATATTGTTTTAAGCGTTAGTTGGGTCCACCAACTTTTACACTTTTTAGTCACGAATAATCTTCTAAATCGTCTTGATGAAAAAGCAAATTCAATTGTTACTGCCAAGCTTTCGACCTATTTTATGGTTATCTTAAAGATTATCGTAAAATTTACATAATTAAGTTTTTAATAGAATAACGATTGGGTACCAACATTGCCAAGGGGTTTTTACAGTCAAGGTCTTGGATGTTTGTGAAAAGACACAAGATACGACATAAATCTTGAGAAGGTAAAGATGTTGGGTAGAGAAATTACCTTTAGGCTTAGACGCAGCCGAAGGTCGTGGGTTCGAAACCCGCAGGTGACAATTGCTTTTTCATCTCGACCAAGATCTTAGATTAAAAGTGAAATTTATTAAAATAATTAATACGGCCATTTATGACTTCAGATGGATTAATATTGTACAAATTTCACGAAAAAAAAGGTTTTCTTTAATGAACTATTTGAAGTGAGCATAAAATTGCCTTTCATTCAATTTTATTTTTATTTTTATTTTTTCCTATCACTACTATTAAGTAATTATTCATTTATTATAAATCCTGTAACCTGGTGGCCGCTACCAGTTTAGGCGATGAGACGGCGCTCGTCAGTGTCAGCTGAAGTTCCTGGGTTCGAATCCAGAGGGTCGATGTAACCACGGAGTTCAACTACCGTTATAAACAATTTTGATGTGATTTCTACTTCGATACAGTGGTTTTTACGTGTTTCCGCTTCTCGCCATCTTCAATGCTAGGCTTGTGTAAAGATAGACAGATCGTTTGGTGTCTCACTCTGACCTACATGGAAATCTCACCATTTAAAAAATCCTTGCAATGCAAACAGGACTTGTCTATTCTATTATAAAATTGGTAGTTATTTATAATTTCTGCATCATGTTAACTTAGCAAATGGAGTTAACGCGTTTTTTTTTTAAAATAAATGTACGTAAATTGTGTATTATTTTATTAAACAATGATTGATTGAAAATGAACATGACAAGTCAAAAGGTGAAAGGAATCCATGGAAAATTTATGCCAAAATTGATGAAAAATAGAAATGTAACATAACTTTTTTCCCACTATCACGTGTTAAATTTTGAAAATCTGTGCCCTCGAGGTTTAAATGTCCTTGCTTATTGAAAACTGCGATTAATTTTCCATAATGGAACCGAGCGAGGCACAAATCCGATAAACTAAATTGATTCAGGCCCACCATAGGGGACACGAGCGTTAATGTTAAAGCAGTTAGTCTATATTTTCCAGCAGTTTGTAATATATTCATGATCGATATTTGTTTGCGGGGAGGGAGTGTGTCAAACTGCCTGGGGTCAGATAACAATCTCTTCGCCCCTGTAGTTGGCCGTACCGAACCCCCTATCGTTCAATTTGCACCCGAATCGTTTGGTCCGTTAAGTTTCGCTTTAGGGTGGGGGACAACATGCATCGTTTCCCGTCTAAATTGACTGATATGCAATTGTTAACCTGATGGCATTTTAAGCATTTATATCACCAGAAACACATACAATTTTCTTTCGCATTTCATGAAGTCTTCTCTTGTTTACGGTATAATTCAAATGTACGTGACGATCAATATTCCGTTCTATATCATTTCGGCCTGTGCATTCTCGCTGTTTTAGTCTATCAGGCGCATTTCAGTTTCTCGCAACGTTCAGTGTACTACAAAAATTAAAAACCTGAAAGGAACATCTTTATTGGTTTGAACCACGATCCGCCACTGAAGAGGGAGAAAAACTGAACGGACGTGACAAATAAAACCAAAATAATCGGAAACGACCAAGCTCCAGGTACATCACTCCGGAAATCACAAGAAGGGGGAAATTACACGAATCTCACAATTATATTTTCTTGTTGATGTTATGGTACTCAAATAGACTTATTGGTATACCTACATCAACTATTTTGTATTTGTAAAATATTAAATAAACTAAAAGAAACTGATGATGATTAAAGTTACGTGATGTAGTTTATGGGATAATTAACTGTGCTGAGTTTCCAAAAGGGGAATACAAATTCAATATGGACATTATATTTGAACAACTAGATATAAACTATATATGTTTTACGCGTTTCTTTTGGGTTTTTCCGTTCGAATTCTCGAATCGTATTCACCTCAATCATTATCAATAATTAGTCGCATGTGCATAAGCTGCGGAAATGAATTTTCTGGGATTTCTTTTAAAGTCGAATTGGCTGATCCATTATTGTTTCGTGTAGGTTTAGCTTGCTTAATGAACTCAGAAACTGTTTTAGATCACTGTGACGTACAAAGATGAGACAAAAGAGCCCCGTTATAATTTGAAGGTCTGGATATTTTTTATGTGGGGGCCAGTGGTTCAGCCCCTGAATTCCCAGGATTCATATTGGACGGATTAGTGATAAAATAGATAATAAATGCATTTGTAGAAAGCGTTGTACAGATTTTTGGGGTGGGATACTTTATTTCATAGACTATGCTAGTTTTTATCTATATGTAGACCCAAGTAGATACGTGACTTATTGAGGAATAAGTTCCATCGAGGGTTAATGCAAGTAATTCAAGTCTTCTTTGGGCATAGTGATAAAACTTTTGCAGATTCACTACTTTTCTAAATTGTGTGCCATAATTCACTAATGGAATCTAAATTTATCCGTATTCTTTTCTGGGCTTCTGCACTAAAATTGGCTGAGCTAAATGCAGCGACATGTTTCCGCCAACTGTGCATCTCCCTTATGCTAGTCATTCGTCTAATATGATTTGATGATCCTGTACATATTATATTGTGTAATAGTCATTTTGAAATATGAATGATAATTTCGATCCTTATTTAAATTAAACCTGTAATTATGAAAAATGAGGTAATACGAGTATTTTCTTAACAATTGATGATAATAAATTATATAGACAATTTTTTTTATTGACACCGAAGCGGTTAATATGTTCTTTAATTTTTAATAATTATCTATAATTTGTTATGTTCTTCCGTTACTATAAATTAATTGCCTTATGATTCTATATTCTGGATCTTTTCTTTTGCTCTTGGTTTTCATTGAAAATCCCATATAAACAGTAGTTTTTTCCTATTTTTTATACGAGCTTATATGCAATAGCAGAGGTCACATCAATCTCGGAGTGCCGGTCTTTAAAAAAAAGTCCATATGTAAGTCTGAGTATGTCGGGTTCGAATGTAGGTGTCAACGCCCAAACCGTTGCTGCCACCGACGCCTCTAAATCGTAGTTGTTTATCTATTTTATGTTACGTTTGCTTAGTGTTTATTTTTTAATTTTTTTTAAATGAACCTTCGGCATTTCAAGTTGTCATAGGTAGGTACAACTCAATGGGAACTAAGGAAGGTGTCTGTTAAGTGGGGTGTCGGAACTTAACGAGAGGGCGGACCTGTCGTTCGTAATGATTGATAACCTCATCAGTTCTCTATTAGGGCGAATCCTCGAGCCGACTCACCTTGGCACGAGCCAGCTCCATCTATGGCATCTACGGAAAAAAACGCTGGACGGGAACGACATTTTTTCTCCCTTCTTCCTTTTTATTGTCCCTTTCTTCGACGGCCATCCGGTCTTTACCAGTTTTCCTTATGCATCTCTTGGCAGTACCCGGCCAAGGATTGAGAAGAAATTGGCGGATAGTTAAGTTGGTAACATAAGAAGACTTCAAAGATGTCATATTATCATATAATAGACTCGGCTTGTCGATTCAGGATACACGTTCTACATGGTGTTTAGTGTTCGTTAGTAAATAATTATTTGGAGATCATGCGTCTGGTGTGACGTAGGTTTGAGAAAAGAATTTTCTTTATCGTGCCTACGTTTCGGTCTTTATTGAGATCATCTTCAGCCAGATTGATTCTAAAATTTCGAGCATTGTTTAAATTCAATTTTTTCATATCCTGTATGTATTTGTAAAATTTGAACAATGTTTATAAATTCCGGGCCCTGAAGATGGTCTCAGTAAAGGCCGAAATGTTGGCACTATAAAGAAAATGCTTTTCTAAAACTTAAGTCACACCAGACCGCATCTCACGACCTCCAAATGATATATATTTATACTATTTTGCCAGTTTTTTTACATAACTTTTCATTTCATCATAAACTACTTTTCCGCATAATATTAGAACTTGATAAGGTAGATTATCCTTAAGCACAGGTACTTGTGTCAACGTGGTTGTATATAAAAAGAAAATGCTTTTACTTTATTTTTTTTCCTGCGCATTGGGATTAATAATCTTTGTTGATTTGTGGTCTAATCTTTTCAGTTTTATGTTGAGCCTAGAGGATTATCATATTTTGTTGATATTTTTTAAAGAAAAAAATTATCCACCCATTCATGACTAATAGTTTTTTCTTTCAAATCATGAACTTGGAGATATGCAGGATTAAAACAAAACGTTTCTGAGGATTGATTAAATTCATCTTCGTTGCTCTCTATCATGCTATTTTATTAACAAAACACAACTATGCGTTTAATTTTATTATTTCCAATTTTTTATGCTTTACTTCAAACTTTATTGCTAACGTAAGCTGTGGCAATGTTCCATCTATACATAAGGCCGACAAATTTCACACTTGCACATTTGTTGGTTACAGGCCAGTGACTTTCAATCCATCTTGGATCTTGGATCATATATTCAATAAATAGATAATGGAGGTATACCATGTGTAAGAGCACTAATACTTGACACCAAGATACTATTACAAGTTCAGCTGAATGTAGAGTGTCTTGAGGCCTTTAGAGTCTTGAGGTTATAGGCTACTCTTGACTCGGAGTGACGGAAGGGGATCGATGTTATAAAAATTAATGACTTTTTTCTTAGTTAGAATGGCGTAAGCTGCTTTAACGACAGAAATTACATAAGGTATCTTCGTAAGTTACCTGTCTCTGCTGGCAAGTCCCGAAGCCCTGAGCATTTCCATATTGGCGAATTTAATATAGGAATAACATCTGTTTGGCTAGGAGAATACTATCGAATTATTTCCTAAATGAGGCTGCAATTTTTGATATTTGTTGTCAGACGGCCACTTGACGATATGACTAATTCGCGGGACCTAGGTCATTAAAGTATGTTTCATACAGAATATTTTACCTTCACCGCTCTGATAGAATAACCGTTTTGTCACGGCGTGACACTCAGCAAAATAGCAATTTTCCGCCTTAGGCGTTTCGGCCACCGGTGAAATCCAAAGCGCGGATTATAATATTTCGAAAAGGTATCCCAAGTCAGCACTCCGGGGGAATGCAGTACTACAGATGGCAGGACGATAAAAAATAAAAAAAAGAACGGAGTAACAGACGAGATGGGAGGAGAGGAAAAGGGGAATAAAAAGAAGAACCCGAAAGGGTGGTGAGTCTGTGAGGCCGCGGCCCAACAAATCATCAGCGGTGGAAGGGACAAAGGTGGACACGGTAGCGGCTAAGCCTGATTTACAATATCTCACAAATAACTCACAATAACAACAAATAACCGGCGAGCACTGTCCCCTAGGTCCATATAGTTTTTTCTTCCTTTTCTATTGTAATTAATAACTCGATCCTGAAATGGTTTTAGCTGAAAATGTTTCCTTTGACGTAATTCGTTAGATTTGAAAGATTTTGCCACATGGTGTTGTTCATGCATGATCTTAATTCATGTTATATAATATGTCCAGGTTATTCGTGAGTAAAAAATGAAAAATTGAAACTCGAATGTGAAAGAGAAGACCGATTTACAAAACAAACATTTCGATGTTGTAATGTAAATCGGTCTTCTCTTTCACATTCGAGTTTCAATTTTTCATTTTTTACTCACGAATAATCTGGACCACGGTAAATGAGAAAGCAAATTCAATTGTTTCTACCAAGCTTTCGTTCTTCTATTTTAAGGTTTTTAATAGACTATTTCAAATTTCTTTGAAGATCGACTCAGGCCTGTCGACGTTTGCACAGGGCTGTCACAGTCCTTGGCATTGTTGGGTCTGAGTCGATCATCACATAAATTTGAAATCGTCTAAAAAACTGAATTATGTCAATTTGTGGGCACATTTAAGATTGTTTTGCGCTGATGATGACTTTAAATTAGATCGAAAACTTAGCAGTAAAATTGCTTTTGCTTTTTCATACCGTGATCTAGATTATTCGTCGCCTAATTAATTTAAATAATTTTAACGCCAACGTCAGGATTTTTCCAGTTTTATTACGGAAAAATGAATGTTAAATTCAAATTCGTATAAGTCTTAATTAACTGTGTACAATATTTTAAAAATTAAACTATTTTAGTAGTTATTTGTGATTTACAAAATGATGAGGTTTGGTCATTTTGATCTGAAAATTCCCTCTATTTCGGTCTGCCAGCCTCTTCTCGCCACCTTCAGTGATGGGTTGGAGTAAGGGCTAAAATCGGTCGATCATATTGGTCGGAAAAGCTCCATTGTCTCTCGATATTCGGGCAGTGGAATCGGATATGATCCTAGGTCTGCAAGACACACACACACACACCGGGTAGGAGGCTAATCCAAACCTCGTGAAATATTCTCCAATTCTTTCATGGTCACTGCGTACCTGCGTCATTTTAGAGTTGGCTTGTGAATATCCTAATGCGTCTGTAGTATGTCCTGCTTGACAACCATATATTTAAGATAGTCTAATGCTGCATGTTTTGAGGCAGCAATGCTGCTTCATTAATAAGAATACCAGAGGGAGCTATTACCTTTTCTACATTTATCCATCAGTCTTGCTCCATTAAAAAGCTCATTTTCTGCCTGTCTGTAATAATCTGTGTAAAGATTTAGCTGTCTGTCATTATAACTGTCTTTTTTTATTGTTAATCTGTCAATTTTCCGACAACCACTGCGGAGCATTGAATAGTTAATAACTCTACTTTTTTATTAGAATACAAGCTTGATAGTTTAATTTTGGTGGATTGTAATTTGTTTTCGTCCTTTCCATATATAATTAAAGCAGTACCGACTCCTTGTATTTTACTACCATCAGTGAATAGAGAATATTTGTAGTCCGCCTTCTTTTCTTCGCTGTTAAAGTTCAGATTTCGTGCAGGGTCGGGCCCCCTCGGGGTTGAGGATATTTTACAACCATAAACGGAAAATGCATGGTTGCTATATGTATTTTTGATGAGGTGTAGAAGTTTACCAGCCCTTTGATCTTAATATCTATACGTTCTATCCCAGTCAGGGCAAATGCTTCGTATGGTACAGTCCTAAAGCCTTTTATTATACTTAGTTCCATTCTTCTTTGAACACTGGTGAGTTTTCTTAAGCACCAGAATAAATTTCGTCCACACCTATATTATTTTGTAACGTTATGACCGCTAATTTACAAGTGATTTGGAAAAGACTATCACACATTTTCACGAATTGCGTTAGGTATTCAAGTTTTAATTTATTTTAGTGTTCTAGGAAATGCGTAACTTGTGATTAAACATCTGATTAGGTTTTATGGAGATTTAAGAGATATTTTTATTTCGTAGGTGCTTCCTTGGCGTTTGTACCTCGCTCCTTCAAACGTCCATATCTTTCGTCAATGACACTTTATTATTTCAAACTTTTTAAATTCGATTAAAGCATTAAAATTATTTGAAAAAGGGATAAGACACCACACTAATAGACAATAGCGTGTCTATCGACATTTTAAAACTACTAACTTACAAGCATATATATTTGTAGTTTTGAAAATCACACCATCTTTGTAAACTCACAGTTGTTAAACTTATTTGGCACTTTTGGAGAAATTTGAACAAACCTCTACTGATTATTTATATATTTCTCTGGTTTACGTAACTTATTTACAACGTATTATAAGAGATTGTAAAGGGTGTATAAAGATGTCCGAAAAGGGCAGAAAACAGGTGCTCATCGAAATAATAACCCGTGGCCAAGAACTAAAGAGATATATAAGAAACTATATTTTACTCTGACTGATGTCCCGCAATAATTCCTTTACTTTGAAGATCATGGAAACCAGTTTTTTTAATCTCATACGCACTCTTTATACTGCCGTCTTGATTCCCAGCATAATTTAACATCGGAAGAAAAATATTTACAGCAGTGAACGATTGGTAACTAATCATCCAAAAGGTTTTATGACGGCTTTAATACATAATTTAATTTTAAACTTGATCTCGTTAGGAAAAAGAAAAAAAAAGTTATTTTTTCCTCTCTGCTATGTAGTTGTAAGTAATAATAGTTTCACATGCTTATCTTGTTCTCCATGTTTTTTCAATTTTTTTTTCTTTATATAAATAATAATGCCTGTAAACAAACAGCCCTACAAACGTCTAGCTAAAAAATCTTAAAAGATATTGACAATTGAGTTACAGTATAAAATAAATACAAATGTGGACAAATGGTTTTTGTTATTTTTTATTTAGAAGCCTTTCCATTCACTCCGCTCATGAGATTCATAATGTCTGTATTTCAATGTGAAACAATAAGAAATGGTTGAAAAATGCATTTTTTTAAATTAGTTGTTGTACTGCCAAGCTTTCGACCTATTGTAACGTCATCATCAGGGCAAAAGGTGGCTTCAAATTTCCTCGAAGGCCGACTCAGTTCCAATATCGTCTGTAATTGGCGATAGTGTTACAGTCTTGCAATGTTTGGATTGTTAACAAATGAATTTCTTTCTTCATCCAGTCCATACCAAGATCCATTGTTCAGAATGCGTCTGACAGGCAAACATTGTAGACCAAATTGATTGGAAACAAAGAAACTACAATGTACCAAGCAGACCCATGAAAATATCTCAAAATACTAAAATACTTGTCATTCTTATGGCAGTCATAAAATTAAGTTATCCATATATTTAAAATATTAAAAGTGTTAGTATTAAATCAAATTATCAAAAACATAAACATTTTTGAAACTAATAATATGAATTTTAAAAATTGGTACAGTAAGAACTAAATTTATTTAATTGATATATCAATTCTCGTACTTTACCTATTTTCACTGTGTCAATGGCAGAGAATGTCAGAAAAATACAAAAATTTAGTCTATTTACTCTTTGTTTTTAAATTTTTACGAAAATTAAATTTTTATACGAGGGTTCGCAACAACAGAGATCATATATATATATATACCTTCAGGGTACCGGCGCTTTTGAAAAACGCCCATTTGTAGGTATGTCGGGTTCGAATGCAGGGCCTTACACCTTACAGTGATGAGCGCCGTGTCAACGACTAAACCTTGCGGCCACCAACGCCCCTAAATTAAAATTTGATAAGGTGAAAGCAGTAGGTACATCATAAGTAACCATCAGAATTCTGTTTGTTTGTTTCAAGTGGAAATATCAAATCAAAATAAAAGTCTGTTTGTTTTTGTTTAGGAACATGGATTATACTCAATTCAACGAGTTTATTAGGTTTATTCTTTTTAAATCGTATTAAGAAATAAACGTTTCGTTTCGAATTGTTATAATAAAAACAGACGTTTATAAATGGTTGTTTTACAACTTTTGTTTTAATAAGGGCCCCTGATTTCGACGATTTAATTACAACGAGTTTTTTTTATTACTTTAAACTGCTGATGTCTCACGTTGGAATCGAGCATGGAATGCCAGGGCGAACTTCGCTGCTAGAAATAATGTGTAAATTCTAGCCGTAGGGCCGAAATCTTGAAATCTAATCCATGATCTTTTTATTGAGCGATTTATTGAGAATAGTTTGTGCTGTTGACGCTAAATAAACATCTGTAAACCACCTCCAGACGGACAAAGGTCACTACATATTGTGTGTACGGATATTTCCAGCTTTAAATTTTCTTAAAAAATGAGATTAAATTTAAAGTCTTTTAGACTCTTATAAACAATTTTTAGTTAGTTGTCTGGAAAATCCCCGACATGATCGAATCCCTCCATAAGACTTCGAGACCTCCCACAAAAGGTTTTAAAACACACTTACAGGCAAAAAGTTACGCCCACTTATGTGTGTGTATTTTTATATATTAATAAAAGTTTCTCGTTTTTTAACGTTTAGTCTTTGTTTAAAAAAATGTAAATTGCTGAGGAAAATGAAAATTTTAATTTAAAAAAAAAGACAGATAAAAGTTGTTTTAATTTTGTTTTAGATTTTTAATTAACTATTCAATATCGTGTATTTCTTCCTCTTGCCTTACTTACATCTCGAAGACGCCTCTGCACACTTTCTACCAGTCTGGAATTGTCTCTTTGCTGAAGGTTATCCTATTCTTCACGAAGAGTCCTTTCAAGATCGTGGAGTATATCACGAAGTGATGGACATGTCCATTATTCGTCTTTTGAGGTTATGCCTATAAATAAATGTTCGATGGGGTTCAAGTCTGGAGATCGGGCTTGCGAGACTAACACCCTTTGTTATGCTGTCCAAGGTACGTTGGTAATATGCGAGCGGCATGTGGACGGACATTAACGTGAATTAGAACAGGATTGTCCCTGATTTATATATGTTCCAAAATTTCATCCACATAGCGAGTGCCCGTCGAAGAGCCTCCACGAACCACAACCAACTCTGTGCAACTCTCCTATGAAATTCCCACCCACACCATCACTGAGCTACGTTGAAAAGGTCGGCTCTGGGAAAAATTACAGGCTTGGTAACTTTCATTACGCCTTCTCCACACTCTTTCACGTCCATCCTAGACCAAATTTACACCCATCTGTAAAAATTATAGCAGAACAATAGCGGAGTTCTCGAGCAAATACGAGCCGTGCAAATCTTTCTGTTCTTCTGGAGAAAAGCCCTAAATCCCTACTGATTTAATCTTTTTGGAATAGACTGTTCAGAAATTTGGACAACTCGAACTTCCTGGAGCTGATGAATCGCTTGAACAACAGAAAGGTGCCGGTTTCACAAAATTCTCAAAGTGAAAAACCTTGTTCTGTTACGCTAAGGCGTCCAGAACCGGGCCTTCGTTGGTAGGACCCAGTTTCTCGAAAACGTCTAAGCGTCTCGCAGTTTCGTAGGGAACTCCGATGGCAACAGCCGCATATCTGATGGAACGTCCATCATCAGTAAGTGCCACACCACGCGCAACTTCCTCAGAACTAAGTGGCATTTTAAAGTTTAAAAATTTAAATTAAGAAAAAGATGAAAAGTAAACGGTTTATTATTTAAGAATTCAGATGAGCCTGAATAAACATTTTAAATTCCGTAAAAAATAAGGATTGAAAAATCCTTTATCCCCGATTTGGATTAAGGATTAAGTGTGGTTAACATAACATAAACAATTATGTATTTATAAAAACAATGAGACAAATTACGGGCAGAATTTTCTGTTATTGAGAACATGATCAAAAAATCTGTTGGGTGGAATTATGTTCCTGTCAGTGTATAAAGCCACACTATGAACTCCTCACCATCTTCTCTTACCAGGGGGATATTCCATCGTTATTCTCATTTCTAAATCTCACCAACCTCCCAACCAGATATACTCCTGCAAACACATCCGCCTTTTCCCGCAATTCCCCAAATTTTCGAAAGATCCTTTTTGAAGCGTTAATGGGTATTCTAGATTCTCGTAAAATCATTCCCTCTCGCCAACTCGGCTTCAGTTCACATCGTACTACGACCCAACAAGGTTTCAGAGATGTCACCAGCACCTCTGCACTAGAGGACAAAAATTATTGCTTAGGTGCGCTCCTAGATGTAGCACAGGCTTTTGATAGGGCCTGGCATGTTTTATAAACTTCCTGCCCCCTCCTTATTATCTTATCCTGAAATCCTATCTAACCGACCGTTGTTTCAGAGGGAGGTGCGGCAACAAGTTCTAAGAAGTAGATCGATAATGTATTGCACTTTTGAACATTTAATAATATGAGAGTGTGAGTGGGTGAGAGGGAGAACGAGAGAGAGAAAGAAAGATAGTAGTAAGTGAGTAAGAGAGTGAACGGGAGAGAGAAGGAAAACGAGAGAGAGAGAAAAAGAGTGTGAGTGAGAGAGAGGAAGTGCATGAGTGAGAGAGAGAAAGAGAAAGTGAGTTGGAGAGAGAGAGAGAGAGAGAGAGAGAGAGAGAGAGAGAGAGAGAGAGAAAGAGAGAGAGAGAGAGAGTGACGGGGAGAGCGTGAGTGAGAGAAAGAGAGAGTGATTGGGAGAGAGTGTGAGTGAGACAGCGAGTGAGTTGGAGACAGAGAGAGAGGGAGAGAGATAAAGAGATGGAGTGAGAGAAATAGAAAATGGATTGATTTGTTCAGAATTCAGTAAGTCGAGTAAACCGTGCATGCTAAACGTATGTTGAGATTATATCGAGGATATCGGGGAGAGATTTAGATCCCGGCAAACTTTGACATTCGGGACTTATCAAAAATAATAGAAGTACGCATACCGACACGGTTAAAATATGTGTCCCACCTCGGTTTCGAGTTATAAATGCGACTGAGCCCGGTAATTAGGAAAGCCTCATGGTAGTTATAAATGCCTCCCATCCATATCCCAGACTCAAACCGATTTGTCCAAGCTTCACGGGCCCACAATAAAACTATTTATTTTCTCGATAACAAACAAATTACGGATAACGTCTCTAGAGAGTGGAGATCAATTCATTACTTTAATGTGGTCAATTAAATTGATGTGTGATAATTCTCGAGGAAAGAACAGCCTTGAAAGAAATAAGCTGTTCATAATTCTATGAACTGTTAATTATACTTCCATTCTATAAAAATGTACACATCTGCTCAGTTTTAGAGTTTATTTAGGATGTTACATTTTCCCACTGTTGTAGGTATTACAATTAATTATATGGACACACGCACACACACACACACACACACACACACTCACACAGCATACATTTTATTTAGTAATCACAATTAGTCCCCATCTTCTGGAAAAAAAATTATAACGGAGGTAGATTATTGAATTCGTTTGACATGTCATGAATATTCATAATTTTTGTTAAGTACCTTGTATGGTTATTTATTATATATTATATCTGCTTGAATGTCAGGGCGTTAATAATTAAATGCAAACTATAAGTATTACCACAGTGGCTTCTGGTATCTACATTTCATAACAAGTAGTTTTAAAGCCAAAAGAGTTTTTTTATTAATACGAAGAATTCTGTTTCATAAACAGTCATAAATAATGATATGTGTAAAATACTTTATTTGTACTATTAATACAAGCCTCAGATTGCCTCAATTATCAAAATATTAGTTACAACATCCAATGGTCAGATTTCGTTTGCTCCTGTTGAAAGGTTTACTTTTCAGTAGAGATGATGAACAGATTGTACTGTTCGACAAAATGATACTAGGCGTAGAAAAATCTACGGAAAATGGATCTATTTCGACTTTGTATGTGTTTTTGATGAAGGGAAGACTTGAGTGAGTCACAAACTGATGTAGATACTTCTAATAGAAAACCCTACGATAAAAGGGGCAGCACAATCGGCAAAACCAACTCTCTGCCATGCATTGCACTGGCCGAAATTATGTAGCATGTTCTACACAGCAAACGACTTACAGCCAATGCTCGTTTATTTAACACAATTCTTGCACGGCCAGAAAACTTCATTAAAATTATACATACGGTTTTTTCCAATACGGCCCATTTTCTTCACTTGTGTGGAATGGATCACTGATCCCGTTTGAAGCGCCAGTTGAAAATATTGGGTTGTCCGGAAAATAATGCAGGATTTTAAGTTTTCATTAAAAAAAATCTATATAAAATATTCTGTTTACGTTTACAGGATTACTCATTTGTATGAATGTCAACACTTATTAATCCTCTTCCAAATGATATTGTTTGTTTACCTCTGTAGCATTCCGCTACTTGGAAATAATTCAGTCATCCTTATAATGTCAAAGCGAGAATTTCGTACGATTTTCTTTTACGAGTTTAAACTCGGCCGAAGCGGAGCCCAAACGGCTAGAAACATTAACCAAGTCTGGGGCGAGGGTTGTGTTAATGAGTGCAAAGGTGGTTTAAAAAATTTCGGGAGGGAGATTTCAGCCTTGAAGATGAAGAAGGTCGTGGAAGGCCTTCCTCTCTTAATGATGATGTTCTGCGATCAGTGGTGGAAGAAAACCCCAAAACAACTGTTCGAGAACTTGCAGAGCAACTCAAAGTCAGTAAAACGACCGTCGCTGACCGGCGATTGGAAAAGTGAAAAAACTCGAAAATTGGGTTCCACACTCATTAAACGATCGCCAAAAAAATCAGCGCTTTGATGTTTGTGCATCACTTCTTTGTCGAAACAAAAATGACCCATTTCTGGCCAGAATTGTTACATGTGACGAAAAGTGGATTCTCTACGATAACACTAGACGTTCTGGACAGTGGCTCGACAAAGGAGAAGCTCCAATACATTTTCCAAAGCATCAATGCTGAATCATACTGTAACCAAATTAATACCATGCATCAGAAATTGGCAGTAATGAAGCCCTCTTTGGTCAATCGGAAAGGGCCCATTTTGTTGCATGACAACGCTCGACCACATGTGTCACGTGTAACGTCACAAAAATTATTGGAGCTTGGCTATGAAACTTTGCCTCACCCACCCTACTCTCCGGACCTCTCGCCTACTGACTACCATTTTTTTAGACACCTGGACCACTACTTACAACACATAATATTCAAAAATCAAACGGAACTGGAAAATGCATTTATTGACTTTATCAATTCTAAAAATTCTGAATTCTACTCAGACGGAATTAATAAGTTACCAACACGTTGGGAGAAATGTATTGAGAGTATGGGAAATTATTTTGATTAAAGAACATTGCTTTAAAGTAACTAGTTTCTTTTTTTTTTGTTTAATACCAAAATCCTGCATTATTTTCCGGACAACCCAATAACTATGTTATATTAGGGCAACTTTGGTTTGTAGCTTAAATTGTTTCTTATTAGTGCTAGGATAGCTTTAAAGGTATTGGATTTTAGGCAATTACTATTAATTGTGTACTTTACACTTCCCCTATATTTTTTTCGAGAATGATATTTTTGCTTTAAATGGTACGAAGTTTTATTTTGTTTCTCTCTCTCTCACTCGTTTCTTCTCTCTCTCTCTCTCCTTCTCCCTTCTCTCTTCTCTCTCTCACATTCTCTCTCATTCATTCACTCACTCACTCACTCGTTTCTTCTCTCTCTCTCTCACTCTCTCTCATTCATTCACTCACTCATTTCTTCTCTCTTTCTCATTCTCTCTCTCTCTCTCTCTCTCTCTCTCTCTCTCACACACACACACACACACACACTCTCTCTCTCTCTCTCTCTCTCATTCATTCACTCACTCATTCGTTTCTTCTCTCTTTCTCATTCGTTTCTTCTCTCTTTCTCACTCTCTCTCTCTCACACACACACTCTCTCTCATTCACTCACTCACTCGTTTCTTCTCACTTTCTCACTCTCTCTCTCTCATTCACTCACTCACTCACTCGTTTCTTCTCTCTTTCTCCTGCCATGCTTTACAAGTACTTATACTTATTTAAAGCAGGTTGTAATGAACAATATTAAATTACTTTTATAATTATCAGCCAATTCCATTTTTCAAATGTATAATCTATCTATCTATGTATAATAGATTACACGATTTTCGAAAAATGGCGAAAAGGAGGGAATATTCGAAAGGTGTGGTTGAGATGGGAAGTTAGGGTCCGAGTGGATCACGATAGCTCAAGTGGTAGAGTAGCGGCGTATATATCTGAAAGTCTTGGGTTCGAATCCCGCTCATGACACTGACATTTTTATCTCAACTAAAAACCTTAATTAATTGACAATTGGTTGGCCTATGAGTGGATCTTTTTTCCGATTTTTCTAGGTAAACAGTGAAAATAGTCCGACCCAGTAAATCATCAGAGCTGATTCAGCATTATGTTTCGCAAAATTTGCGATTTTTGCGATTACTATTGTTATTGCCCAATATCACAATTTAAATAAGAAAAATAGCTCCTTCAAAAAAAAAAAAAAAAAAAAAAAAATGATATTTTGGTTTGTTTCTTATTATTGTTATGTAGAATTAGTTATCATACTTGAATGAAAGAATAAAAGGATAAAAATGAGCCTATAATCACGCTGAGACTGTTGTCTGACTCCATTATTATTATTATTATTATTAATATTAGCCATACAAGCCTATGGGGAAATTTTATTATATGGAAAAAACTCACAATTTTAATTTAAAAAAAGAAACAGAAATAAATTTTATAATTTTATTAAATTTAATGTAACTTGGCCTTCCGAATTAAGAATTTGAAAAAGAAAATCGAAACTTGGATGGCAATAGGATAAATTAGGTTACGAGTGAATGGTTGGAGTCAGAGTTTTATAGCACTCAGAAGAGATATAGCATGTTAGGGCGTGAAATGACCTTAGACGTTAAAACGCCCTTAAAAATTAATAATAATAATAATAATAATAATAACTATGGTTATTTCATCTATCATCGCCGTTTTGGTATTTAGACGGGTTTGTGACATTTGGCCCTCTTCAGGCCTGGGTTATTATCGCATGGATGCGCATTTCACAATGTATGCACTTTACATGGGATAGAATTGCATTTAATACAACTAACACCTAGTAACAAAGCGCAACATTACAAAATAGCACACTAGCACACATGTTAACAGACCACTGGTCACAACTGCACACAGCGTCTCGAAACTGCTCGACACTAACACACTTAAAATTATTAATACGATTGCATTTTGGAAAATTCGTGGGTGCAATCTAGACTTTGCCCTCATAAGTTTTAGTGAAGAAAAGAAGAGGAAATCTTTGGTTATGTGACATGTCACTACGAATATTCATAGCTATAAGACAAAACATAGTACCCTAGAGACTATGTTGCAGTATGTTTATATTTAAAACAAAGGTTTTTGGTTTTTTTCTTGCATTGAGCGATATTGACATGTTTTCAATTTTGTTTTTATAATTTGTGTCTTCCAATGATGATTTATGGAGACAAAGCATAAACCTGGAATATTTAAAGTACTAACGTGTTTGAACAAGTTGTCCTGTCCTTGTAATTATGCAGATGAATGACCCGCTTCTTTTGGCCAATAAAATAAACTGGAGCACTTGTTTTCACGGTAACTTTACATTCTCAGAGACACAGAAGTGTCGGCCATACCAGGACCGAGAAATGAGTCGACTATCGAAACCAGTCGCCAAGCTTCCAACGCCTAAATAAAAAATAAAAAAATGAATCTGTAGAAGGGCTGTCCTCGGTGAGACGGTGCACTCCTTTGAAGGCGGCCTTCCTAAAAGGGACATTAACCAGGAAACCTTTTACAAAACATCAAATTTAAATAAAGGGCAATGAAACTGATTTTACGGGGGAAGCGGGTGTGAGGTGGTATAACTACCTAATTTAGAACACATGTTTCCAAGGCGAAGTGCCCAGGCTACCGTGGCCACTCAACCGGTTTCTACACCGAGCCCAACAATAAAGTGACATATTTACCGCGGGGCCCTCGCTCGTGTCGGGGAGAAAATCTCTCGGAAAGGGCCATTTGCTTGCGTGCATATGCGCGCATGTGCGTGTGCGATTCTCCGTGTCCCGTCGCATATTTATGTGTCTATTAGTTGAGACGGATCCTGATTGCCGAGGGCGACTTGCGAACCCGGTCAAACATTGCCCATTTTGACATTAGCTATGCTAATTTTATACACACGGGCTGTGTTTCGTTTTTTTTTCTCCGGTACTATCTTGATTGGACGAGAAGAGAAAAAAACAAAGCGGGAGTAAGTCGATGAGTACATTTACGTTAAAAATGAATAGTCGTAGGAGTGGAATTTTTTGGCTTTCGTGAGGCACTCCTTGGAAAAGACGGGTTGCTGAACTGTTCGATCAAGCTAGGTATTTTGCGCTTTGCATGTTTCATTTAGCGAAGTAAGCAATCTTAATAGCGCTGATATTGTTAGTAAGGCCGTTTTTCGATTTGATTATTTTATTTATTTGAATTAGTATTTCTTTTCTTTGTTCTTGCAACCAGTCGACCAACTTTACGTTCGCTATTGAGTTACACTATATTTTTAGTGGCAAAAATATCGGCTAATAAATATTTATTGTTAAAAATTATTCAGAAATTGTGAGATGCGGTCTGGTGTGATGTAGGTTTCAGAAAAACATTTTCTTTATCGTGCCACGTTTCGATCTTTATTGAGATCATCTTCAGAGCGTGGGATTTCCAACCATTGTTTACATTTAACAAAAACATGTAGGGTGTAGAAAAAAGTGATTTTATACAATGCAAATATATTTTTTTTAATATTCAACCAAAGTATTTCTACTAACTCAAAGTATTTGTTTTCTGTGTAATTCTGCCATTCTTGCGTGTTGTGTTGAGAGTGCCAGTGAGATATGGCTGTTTTGTAAACATTGTAAATCCCAGGCCCTGATGATGATCTCAATAAAGCTGGAACCCACGATTTTCGGTTTGATACGCCGCTGCTTTACCACTTGAGCTATCGTGACCTAGTGTGACATAGTGAAAAAATCTATTCGAGTATATTTTCCGATGCTACAAAAAGTATTCCATATAGTACTTCGTATGACAATGTTCGATACCAAAAGAACTCGGTATCGAAAGAAAATATTCGATACTTTACTCATATCGATTGGTAACTGCATCCATATTAGCAGGAATTGACAGTTGGTTTGACTTGAAGAAATGAAAAGGAGCATAAAGAAATTATGAATAAAACTGTAATGTTCGGAAAATAAAGTTTTTCCTTCAATTGGTAAATGTAAATAAATGAACTGTAAAAGTTTTTTAATATTCTTATTACTCTCACAGTTCTAAGCTTGAACAGGAAATCCATTAATTTATTTCTAAGTTGACGTACAATTATTTTCTAGTAGAGTATTGTTGCCTTGGGTTATGATAGTTCTGGTTGTCTGACACAAACGAGCTTGCCTTGGAGGTTAGTTTAGCCTCCTTCTGCTGTCGTCTGAAATCTACAATTGGAGAATCATGGTTGATCACATTGTGCAACAATGTTGACGAAGTCCAGTTAGCTTCAGGCTCATAACCTACCGTGGAAATCGCTTACGCCTACACTCCTTTTAACCTTTGGCTGTAGAATAATGAATAACTCCCTCACGGAATTTATGTGGATTTTGTTAAGTAGCGGGTAGAATGTTCAATCGGTTAATCCGTGACTGATGGCTAAGTAAAATACGAGTAAACCTAGCGAGTCGAATTTGGCGGAAAAATATCCTTTGGCGTTCCCCAAGTATTTGGAAGCTCATCGTGGTCGTGGGTGCGTGAATATTCGTGGGTCTGTGTGTTTGTTGAAATCGAATCGTTGTAATATTGTATTTATTGATTATTCAGAGATCGTGAGATGCGGTCTGGTGTGATGTAGGTTTAAGAAAAACATTTTCTTTATCGTGCCTCCGTTTCGATAATTATTGAGATCATCTTCAGGGCGTAGTACGTGTACACAGAAAACAAACACTTTGAGCCCTGAAGATGATCTTAATAAAGATCGAAACGTAGACCCGATAAAAAAATATATTTTCCTGATATTTACATCACACCAGACCGCATCTCAAGATCTCTGACTAATCATCGATTAACGGGCACTAATCAGATTGTATTTGATTCATCTGAAACGATGGACGATATTTTTGTTACTGTACATAATACTTTGTAATAAATGTGAGGTGTTTAGTGGCCATTGCAATGGAAAGAAACAATGCAAAATATATTTTTTATATTCGATCAAAGTATTTCTACGCAAGAAGTGCACAATTACACAGAATACAAACACTTTGAGTCTGGATTGCAAAATATATTTTGCATTGTATAAATTCATTTTGCTCCACATCCTAAGTGTATTTGGAAAATTTAAACAATGTTTGTAAATCCCAGGCCCAGATGATGATTTCAATAAAGATCGAAATGTAGGCACGATAAAGAAAATATTTTTCTAAAACCTTTGTCACACCAGACAGCATCTCCGGATCTCCTAATAATCCTTGTAATAAATTTTATTCATTCTATTCAATTATAATGGTTAAACGCATATAAATTTATAGACATGAACGATTTTGACAAATTTAAGGTTAGTTAATCATAAATAAAATGGTCTTATTCTTGTAATTTTCTTTCCTATTTCCCATTACGGTTCAATTTTGTTAATTTATTTCTTAAGATTTATTAATGATTAAATATTATTGTGAAACATTATTCTGAGCGCTTATACATGATGAGCTTGTTTTGTTGTTTACGAACAACTTGGTATATCTATTCTCACTGGTTTTGTCTGTAAATTGGTTTCCTCAGTTGTTAGCTGTTATTTTATCCGTAGCTTCCATTTGAAAGTTATAAATTTGACCGAATATTAGTTTTCGTTAGTGGCCTGGATTACTAAGATCACTTTTATCAGAAGTAACGTAATTTAAGAAGAAGAAAAACTAGTATATTTGACATACGTACAGATTGCAACCTGACACTTTTGGCATTTGCGTTAGAAGTGCGAAAAGCACTGGGATTTATTTACTTTACTACAACTTTAACAATGTAATAATTTTATATTGTTTAGCCTGTTACTGCGTTTAGCGGGGAAAACTGATTATAAAAAAAAAACGCCGCTGTCACTTTTGATCCAGGGTACTGATTTTAAATTATGTGAACAATTTAAAACTGCTTTGGGTGTGAATCGCCTTTTTGACAGGCAACACAATTTAAATAACTTATATGTACATAGTTATAAGTCAATTATAAACATTATATGTATAATTTAAAAAGTGAAATAAATAGTATAAATGAATCAAATAATTAAATTCACAGATAAATAGGTGATTGCATACATATGTACATGAACTCACGTGTATCCATACTCTAAGAATAAATAAATAAATAATTAAATAGCTAAGTAAATGTTACGTGAGGACATGTACATGTTCAAATTATTTAGTGTAGGATTGTTTTCAATCGTATATGCTTCCAAGGAATCAGGGTGTCGTAATTTACAATCGATCTGCAGAGGGCGTTCTTGTTTGAGTTTGCACTGAAGATTTTTAAATTTGGGCTGTAACCGTGCCCGTAAATCTGAGATCCGTAAGATATGATATTTTCTCTGTGGAGTTGATCTAATCTGGTCCGTCTGCTAGATGATGTAACTAGTCTTAGGAATTTGGTCTGCATCCTTTGTACTTTTTGCAGATTCGACTTGCACGTAAAACTCCAAGTAGTTTAAGTCCCATTACATGGCTTTACCACTTGGCAATATTTTTAAAGTCACTGCTCACTGTACACCTATTCTTTGCACAAGCAAAGTATCAAAGAAAGTTTCTAGAGAAACTCCGGGAACCCAGAACGAACTAAAGGCCCTCTATAGCTAGATCCAGTTTCCGAAATATAATTTGGTCCTTCTAGCTTCCTGATAGATGCATTTAGTATATCCAATCAGAGAAATAGTTTTCGTTAGTTTTTATTCTTTGTCTTATTACGTCTTACGCAAGAGTCTAAAACGTCTCGGATCAACCAAGCTTGACTGTACTTCATTGACAACAGCATATGGCCAGTTATCTATATCCAGTGGTTGGTCTATGTTATTATTTTGTCCTAATAAGTCAAACAAAAGAAGGTAGATCAAGATCATAGACTATCAAGCTGTATGCATAATGTTGTATAATCCCCGCTAACCGTATCTAGTTTTTCAGCACAAACTGGTTTGTGGATTACGTATCTCGAACCTTTATAACCTGCTACAGTCAGAAAAGATTATGGTCATCGTTATTTAATGGTAATGGCTAATTTGTTCCGTTTTACAATAAGGCTTTATAAACTTGAGCTCAGCGTTAAGAATTCAAGAATTTTCGATTTGCTTAAACGCGTTACCGTTTCCAGGTCCAAACATTAGCAAAAAGCATTTTGGGTTATTTTTGGATTCGAATAAAATTCTATTAAATCTGTCGTATCTACTATACAATCTGTACTTTAAACTTGTTTTAATTACCGGATCGTCAGAGGCAAAATAAAGTTTCTGGAACGGCTTCTTTATATCGCTTTGTAACGAGAAGTTCTGCCCTCGAAGCTTTTATGACTTTCCTTTTCTTCGGTCTTGAATATTAAAAAAGTTAAAAGCAGACAGATTACCGTAGGAGGGGTGGGTGAGTGCCCGTGTGGACGACCTCACGGCTGTCACTGGTAGTTAATAACCCTGAATTTGTCGCTTTAAATCATTCACGTTACGGTCCGCGTTTATGCATAAGATTGCCGTATTTTCAAAATATAGGAAAGCCGTGACTAAAAAAAAGGAAAGTGGTAAAACAGAAAATCACTTTCCTGGTTTAGAATTCAAAACCTCGGATGATCGGCGTTTTTCTAATTTTTATTTACCGTGAGCGTGTAATGATGAAATATACTTTAAAAACTAATTTCTTACTAAAGATTTTTGCCGTAATTGGTATTTCGTCATATCATATATCTACGTCTGTACTTTATTCAATCAAACGACCAAATTAGTATTGAAGTAAAGTGATCCGGGATGAAGCCACGTAGGTGAAAAAAAAACTTGTTTTCCTGCTGTCGAGCTTTCAGCTTTATTTGACACCTTCCTTAGGATTCTATTTAATTAGTGTTACGTTACAGATTACATGTGTAAAATTATTATTCAGAAATCGTGAGAAGCGGTCTGAAGAACATCGCCAACAATGAGAAAAAACTCTTATCGTCTGTCAATCGGAGAACCGTTTTGTTGAAATGCAGACAACGCACGGTATTTCCTAGTCACATCAAACAACAAAAAACTTCAAGAAATGCCACACTAACACGAACCAACACCAGAAGTAACGACATACATAAAGCCACAATACATTGAGAGCTGATGAAAAGTTTTTATTTATTTGGTATAGTTATTAAATGAGTATCAAGTTGTATTGAAAAAAAGTGTTTTGACTGGAATTGAAACGGAAATGGTACACTTTATTGGATCATATTGGGGGATGTAATCGTAAAGCTTCGTTTTGTCAGGTGATGTGGGTCAGAGAACATACCTCAAGTAGAGTCTCGCATGTATATTTCCACCTCAGCCAACCGCCGGTAACATCGGCTTCTGTAAATCGTGCTAATTCGACGACAATAGTGAGGCATCGCTTGTCCAGCCGGGATTAAGGAAATCTCTTTTTTGTTATCCCCCGGGAGAAACGAGAAGGGATAAAAAAAGCAAAAGAGATAGGAAGATGATGTCGAAAGGAAATTAGTGTAGAATCCGCTATCCGCTCAAGTAGGATAATCCGATAGTAATACGTATATCGTCAAAAGCTCGTTGGCCTGAGCAATCCCCGGGGGGAAACTTCACCTGCTGACCGGCCAATTAGACAATTCGAGTCCTTCCTGATTTTTTTGCATTCTAATCGGTTTAAAGTTTCATTCAGTTCTATAGGCGGAACCCAAGATGATCCATAATGATCCACTTGCTCACAAGTGTTCATTATCTCTTAAACTGCCTGTCCAAACTTAGCGCTTACTTTACTATGTACTTTATTTTATTCGGCGTTTGTTGGGTTCTTCATTTCAATCGCTCTTAAAGATAGCTAGTGTAAAATTTAATTGAATGAACGAATGAATAAAGGCTTTATTTACACAAAGTATTTACATTAACTTTACATTTCCAAAGAAAACATTAAATTGACAATGACCTTAGCCGTCTGTCGAGTTACTGTACAAATTTTTGAATCTTGAATGAATCCCTCTTTTTGTATCTTTAGAATGACCTTTGATTTTAAAAATTCAATTGGTCAACCAGGTATTTTCGGTACCGCAGTGCGTGAATGAGGTACACCACAAGCTTCCTCCAGTTATCCGTTGAGGATTGCAATGTCATCCAGCTTCAGTTTCCCAAAGAACGGGGCACACTCTCATGAAGTGGAAAGTGTCCTCCGGGACCTTGAGATTACATAATGAGCAAATGATGGCGCGGTCCTGTCTCCACGGTTCGCATTTCAGCTAATTCACCAAAAGTTAATTGTTGCAGTTTGTGTAAAAGCAATCAAATAATCTTGCCGATCCCTAAATAATACCTCGACTTACCTTTCAACATCATACAAATATTTACAAACTTTAATTACTTTTTTAAGCTTTAAATTCAATAGCAATATTACCAACTGTTTTACATTATATATATATAAAATTCTAACCAGGAATCTCACGAAATACATTCATATAAATAAGACTTTAAGCATGTTTCCTGTTCGTGTCCAAGTTTTATTATATCTTGCAGACAATTTGCATTCACTCAACGATTCCGATTTCAATATTACGAGAAACGCAGAACTATCACACGTCCCACATTAAATTTGAAAACTTATTCCTATTCCGAATCAATTCGAAGTTCGTGTTCTTCACTTCTCGCAAGGCCATGAACGTGTTTGCCATGTTTTGTTTAAAAAGAATTAGAAAATGCATTCTTCTGCGTTGATTTCTGATAGATTGTTAAAAACCAACTGGTTCCGAGTTAGAATCAAAGATAATTTGCGTAAAACTATGAAAACACATACTAAAAATATGTCACGAAAAGTAAGCAATTTTTTGTTAAATCATACATGTTGGAACCATTACCATCGACAAAATCGATCAGATAATTCCCATTTGATTTTGATCTGATTTGATCGATCAGTCTATTCCCGCTGTAATAGAACACGTTTTGGAACAGTTAAAGAAAGGCGTATCAAAGAATAATAATAAATTTTGATTATGATATATGCCTGACTCCCACTCAATGGGAAAACCAGAACCTCCCATATCCAGGGTCCTGGTACAAACTGAAAAAATAATATCCTTTTACTGTTATTCGAAAAACAAAAAACAAAGTTGATATTTAGATTTAGGTTCATTCGATTTCATGATTTGATTAAATGACATCTTCTAATTACTTTATCTTTTTATGTAAGATAATGGTTGAGATAAAAAATCTATGTCACGAGCGGGACTCGAACCAAGGACCTTCGGCTCAACCACCTGAGCTATCGTGATTCCGAAGGTCGTAGGTTCGAGTCCCGCTCATGACACTGACTTTTTTATCTCAAGTAATACCTTACATAAAGATTAATTAATTTAGATTTAAGGTACATCATGGAATACGAGGAAACTAACAGATATTTCTATTCGCCTGCTCCAAGCTACCTTGTATTCAATTCTAGATATTATGAAAATAATTAAAAACCTTTTTAAAATAAAACGGTTTTATTCCTAATGTTAGTAAAGGGCATCTAGTTCAATGAGAAATAGTTGTAATATGAAGTTATTTTATTATATCATCCGTTAAAGTTTTCGGTTTTAAATTTTTTCTTTTTTCAGAAGTATTTTAATTGTAAACCTACTCCTTCTGTAATAATCAAAGCTTGCGTTAAATCGAATATTTGACACGAGTTTGATGTATGTTTGGTCAGGATATGTCAAATCAAATTTGTCGTAGAATGTTGCTGCTTGCGGAAACGTATACATCTTGCACTTTGTCTAATTATTGCCGTTTTGGTCTGTCGGATGTCTTCAATGGTGGTTCAGAGATAAACAGGATGAGGCAAAGCTTCTGTCAGTCTGAAAGGCTCAGGTTCGTAAACTATTCACTTGATATTCGATTCACAACCACCCAGAACTCAAGAAGCAATCCCATAGTAACTTCCTTGGGTGTTCTGTTCACTACCAAGTTATAGAAAATCATTTGTTTATGTCAATCTTAGCAACTCTAATGTTAAAATGCTTGTTTTGAGTTTTTAAAAAATTGTACACAATTTTTAGCAAAGCTGTTGATTATTTCAAACAAAGTTTGTAGGAGAAATGTTGCTGTTTTCGGAAGGATAGACATCTAGTAGTTTGATCAATTTCTGCCATTTTGGTCTACACGTCCTCGCTGTTTTGGTCTGTCAGACATCTTCTGTTCGTCTTCCTTGGTCGTCCAGAGATATAAATAGGAAGATAAGGCTTCTGACAGTACAAAAGGTTATTCATTAGTACGCAGAACTCATGAAGAAATCTCTTAGTTGTGATCTTTATTGACTACCAAGTTAATATCATTCGGTTTTTCACTCTTAGTTAAAAATTTACGTATTCTTCACAATTTTCAGCTGTCCTGTTCCTTTTTTCAAACCGAGTTGGTTATGTGGTTGCTGTCGGTTTCTGGCGGTTTTTGAACTAAATGACCATTAGTAATTTTTTTATAAGTTGGCTATTATAAAATTTAATGTTTTGAACTGTTTTAAAAATGCGACAATTAAAATTCAACATAGTCTGAAAATGTTTGTGGAATTAATAACCAGCACTTTGGGCATAGTCCAGTCCGGCTACGACGATTGTCTCCTATCTTCTTACGTTAGGTTTTCTTAGGTTTCAAGTCAATTTTTCAACAAAGTCATTAACATTTTCACTAAGATATTAACCAAAATGCGTTTCCGAACATTGCAAGAACACTTGATCAATGTTACTGCGTGTGCACGGTTCACCTTCTTGTATGGCATAAACGAAATCGATTGACTCACGGCAGAGCACGATCTCATTTCGTAGTCGTCATCGTCGTCACTGTCACTGTCCGAGTATCGTCAAAGGTGGTGGGAAGCGGGTCGAGAGTGAACCCTCAAGTTCATTGATAAAGAATTTCCTCAGCGGGGGTCCATCTCGGGTAGCACTTTCCTCTTTTTATAATTCCCACTCTGATTGACGTCCCCCTCGCCGTCCCACATTTAATTTTTTTTATAACCCATCGCCGGGCCCACGGAGAACCCTTTTTAAGAATTCATCCGGGACCTTTTACCTCCGAACGTTCTGCTAGGGAATCCACGGGGGTGACAGCGTTCCTGGACCAGATCCACTTAATAGGGCTGACGCATCTCAACAGGTCGGACTGCCTCATGTGAAAAAATATATCCGTTTGCTCCTTATTTTGAAATCCAAGTAATAGTCTTGTTCAATCCATCCCCTTACATAAGAATTATAAAACTAATTGAAACACAAACTATTATCTTTTTTCTAATGTTACATTATATTTCGTGGTCCAATTTACCAAGTAACTTCTTTTAATTCATTATTATTTTCATTATTATTATTATATTACATAATTATTGGTTGAAATGAAAAAGTCTGTGCCACGAGCGGGACTCGAACCCACGACTATATGTAGTACGTTCTATTTTTTTTTTTTTTTTTTTTGTATTGCTATTTGTTTGTACATTTCAGTAATTATTTTTAAATGATTATTCTCATCAATACGAACCAGATAAATGAACTAGTAATTCTAGGAATCGAACACAGGAGCACGCAAGGCGAGAAACAACGAGAAGAAATGGGGAGTTGTGACATTTCCTTTTGTGGCCTGCGGGCGATAAAACCTGCGTTTAATGGCCCCTGTTCACTTTGGCCCAAACTATTGCCCTACATGTGTAGAGGGTGGATATCCTGCAGCTCGAATCGGCTGTGGTTGGATATGGTGAGGGGAACATTGGCTAAACAATAAACAGTTTACTTAAGGAGCACAACATGCGCGAACAAAGTGCGCAGTACATAGGTGTCGTGTCCTACGCCATCATTGGTTGCCCAACTTGGTTTCTGCCAACGTGTACATAGGAATTTTACACCTTAGCCAAAAACAAAGCTGGAGCAGCGATTTCCTTGTTTTCCATTACGGAACAGGAAAAGTAAGCAACTATACCAATATTAGGCCAAGGGTTGGACATTTATTGGCCAAGTGTGTGGAGCCAAGCCCATGTCCAGCGTGGCTTGGTGTCCTTCTTGGTGACAACTGTATTGGCCTGTCATTGTCCATAGTGCAGAGGGACCATGATAGTTACCTATCATCTTGGTTGTCCAACTAAAATCAGCGAGGATAGGCAGTCCAATTTTATAACTAACTATCAAATACTAGAATCATGAGATTTAGTCCTGGGAGGCGCACTGATTTCTAGTTTGCCAAGATTGATTTTTTCATTGTTACAAAAAATACACAATAATTGAAATATCAAAAATACCACCACCTACGTCATACACTGCATACGGTTACCTATACCATAAGCAAGCGCAGCAGCTGTTGGTTCATTAATGTTTTACTACTAAACCATGTTTCGTGTTATGAACATAAATTTATCTAATGCCAAACAATTTAGCATATATCTGCTGCTATATTTAACAAAAAAAATTTCTATTGATAGATAGATTTTTTAATGATTCTTCTAACAGTGTTAATCTTCGCTATATATATATTGAAGTAGGCCATGCTCGAAAGAGGCAAATAAATGAAACTCGCTTTCTATCAATAGAAACACCGTTTCACCGCTTATAACACCTCATAAATGAGTTGTTCTTCCAAATAAAAGCCAGAATCGACCTTGTTCTCCTTTTTCTTGTTGATGACTTTTTTTTTTAAACTCTAGCTCTATACTCAGAAAACTGCCCTTGATTTAATGGGCAAAATTTATATTCAGGTTAATTATCTTTATTGCGAAATCGTTCATCTTTTGATCGTGAAGGCGCGACGATCATGTTCCGAGCTCTGGGCCTACACGACGAGAATTTATTGCAGAAAGGCATGATGGAAGATCCGAAGTAATGGAAACCGGAGCGGTAAAAAAATTGGAATAAAAGAACTAGTTCTTTAAACATTTAAGGGAAGGCGGGCGGTATGTAAAAAGAAGATTGTGAGTGGGGACAAAGGCGTTGGAATCCTGTTATAGGTCGGGGTAAGCCTACCTGTGCAGCCAAGCAGTCTACCTCTACCTGCCTCTATTTGTCAGTACCACACTCCATCGATCTCTTTAATTATAAATTCCTGAGGGGCCGGGATTAGCCGTTTTATTATTTTTTTAGCCGTGTAGGGAAAAAGAGGTTAAAAAACGCGCCGATCCGAAATTTTTCGGGGTTGGGTTCTGTGTTTCGGAAGATCCAGGACAAAAGTCGTATCTGGATCCGACCCTTCGGATATAATGTGAAATTTAGTCTTCAGATCTGTGGCGTGATGAACCTGTCATTGTGTTGTTTCAAACATGAAAGAAATTTTTGTGTACAAATCCTTGTGTATGAATTTCAAATTAAGAACAATGTGTGGTGTTTTGTGACCGTTAGCCAATGATTATTTGGAGGTCGTCGGATGCGGTCTGGTGTGATGTAGATTTCAGAACATTTTCTTCATCGTGCCAACATTTCTATCATATTCAGAGACTGGGATTTACCAAATTGTTTAAATATCACATACACATGTAGGATGTGTATAAAAGTGAAAATATACAACGAAAAATATATTTTTTATATTCAATCAAATTATTTCTCCGCAAGAATGGTACAATTATATAGAAGACAAACACTTTGAGAGAGTAGAAATACTTTGATTGCAAAATATGTTTTGCATTGTATAAATTCACTTTTTCCACGTCCTACATGTATTTGTTCAATTTAAACAATGTTTGTAAATCACAGGCTCTGAAGGTGATCTCAATAAAGATCGAAACGTTTTAACAGTATTTTATAAATACATGTAGGATGTTTAAAAAAATATGAATTTAAATAACGCTAGAAAATTTTAGATTAAAAAACAAAAGAAGGAATTTATACAATGCTAAAAAATTTGAGATCAAAAAGTTTTTTAATAGCACCATTTTTCTAGCATTGTAAAAATTCATTTTTTTAATCCAAAATTTTCTAGCGTCGTATATTTTTTTTAATCTATAATTTTCTTGCATTGTAGAAATTCATTTTGTTTATCTAAAATTTTCTAGAGTTGTATTTTTTTATCTAAAATTTTCTAGCAACGTATAAATCCATTTTTTTAAATCTAAAATTTCCTAACCTTGTATAAATTCATTTTTTTAAATCTAAAATTTACTAGCATTGTATAAATTCATTCTTTTATTTAATCTAAAATTTTCTAGCTTTAAAAATTTATTCTTTTTTTTAACTAAAATTGTCTATTATAGTTATATAATCTGTTTAATCTAAAATTTGCCAGAATTGTATAAATTCACATTTTTTCCCTCATCTTACATGTATTTGTAAAATGCAAATAATGTGTGTTAATTTTCAGGCTCTGAAGATGATCTCAATAAAGTTCGAACGTTGGCACGATAAAGAAAATGTTTTCTAAAAACCTACGTTACACCAGACCGCATCTCGCGATCTTCAAATAACTATGGTTTCCAAACTTTTCAGAAATAATTGAATTCGTTTTATTTTTCTTCTCGAAATTATTTTTCTATTTAGCTTTAATTTTTTTTAAAGAAAATGTTTTAATAATAATTTATAGTTATTTGAAGTTTTTCCACCACTTGAATATACGCTGTTTTATATAGTATTACCTATTAATGAATAAAAGAGTAGTGTTAATTTTGAAATAAATTTTCAATTATTTACAACTGGCTTGACTAAATTCACTGAGAAACGCTGATACGAATATCCCTGGTAAATTTTCCGGTTTTAATGATAAAATTGAACATAATATAATACTAATAATGATAATATATATAGTTTGTTTGACTGTAAGATGTAGGAAGGTGGTCTCAATAATGGGAAGGCGAGAGGCGGGGGCGGCGATAAGGGGGCGAGGGAGGCATGCACCCTCCCGATAAGGGCATTAGCACTATATCGCTAATTGTTCAGGCCCCACCCTTCTCTTGATATCTTCATCTGGCAACAAGCTCGATGCCCTCTTCTACGTTGAGGCCGCAAATTGAAACCAATTTCAAGGACCGCCCCAATTATTATAAAACGGTGGGGGTGTACGTCGGGGTAGTTTTCTGATACGGTGACGTAAAGTTCTTTCACGCATACATTTCAATTTATTGGAGATGAAGACAATCAAATATCCAAATTTCTGTGCCATCGCAAATTGATTATTGAAAACTTGAAGGCGCTATCATTTTGGTCTGTCATTCTTAGTGGGGGACTCACTTATATAACGCGAAGCAACGCCACGCTATGCCGATAAGATGCCAATTTTCCATTAGAATCTATGGAAAATGTGCATATCTGCTTGGCCAGGACACAACGCTATTCCTCTCTGCACAACCTGCTGCAACCAAGGTTCACAATTCCCAGATTTCGTTGAGTACTGTCGAGTGATTCAAGACAATATCCATAAAATCAACAAATATTGAGACTCATATTCATGAAATTGTATGAAAAATGTATGTACATGCAAAAATTTCTACTCCAACCAAATTGTTGTTTCGTCACCCGAAATACTTGTGGAATTGATCATAGTTCTCTTCCTTTTTTAATATAGAAATAAACTCCATATACATCTCTAGTGAACTTCATGAATTGAAGTTATTCTGCTCGCCGTTGTGCTATTGATAACATTTCTTGCATATCTTCCTCTTCTCTTTCGCGCATACTTTTAAAACTGGGTGCAATTAAAAATTGATACAGCTGAAAATTTTCTTGAATAATGTACAAGATGACCGACGCTATATGCTCCACCCACGTTTTGTTAATGAAAACAAGTTAAAAAATACATATTTCTTAGTGACCTGTTGTTTCATTCACGTCGTGAGGAGCGATCAAGAATAAGGTAGCATAGAAAAAACCTTTTTCATTTTTTTTCCGACGTTTCGACCTTTATTCGGATCATCTTCAAGGCATAAAGTGAGGTTCCATTCTCGTGGTTCCAAGAATAGCACTACACATTATGCCCTAAAGATGACTCGCCTAAAGTCGCATAACGTATTAAAAAAAAAACTTCCTCATTCCGCTTGAACAGATTACAATAAATACGCTTTGGATCGTTTGTGATATATTTTGTTTTGGTTGATATATTTTGATTATTTCAATTGATTAGTTTTTTATTTAACGTTTTGTCAGGACGGGGATTTCAACCCACGACTTCCGGCTCAATACGCCGCTGCTCTTCTAACCACTTAAGATATTGTTAACTTGAATCCGCTCGGCCACCAACTCCCAAACCAAAACCTTACATAAAAATTTCATTGAGTGTAACATCGGCCTTCATGATAAACATTGAAATCAAGAGATCTGGGATGAAATCCCAATTATCCGGCCCCTTCTATTTGGACCATATGTCCGAATTGATTTTCACGTTTTTTAAATAATTTTTTTTAATGTTATGAGGAAGGCGCTAAATATAGTCGAAAGCTCGACGGCAGAACCAGGCTTCATTCCCTATCTCTTTATTTCAATATTAGATAAAAACCTTAATTAATTGGAATAATTGATAGGGTCAATTGTGACTAGCACTAAGCAAATATGGATTAAATATTTTTTTTCTAAATATTGCAGAATACACCAACCGAGTTTCCTGAAGACATAAAAAAAATTTAAACTTTTCAATTGTGTATGGAACACAAAAAATTGAATTTTTTTTTGTAAGTTACTTAACTTTTAAAGAAATTGTTCAAAATGGGCCTCTAGTCATCAAAGCTCTTGCAGTAGCTCTTCTGGAGCTGGTTGTAGATTTAGGCATGCTACGATTTTTCTTTCAGATCGTCCAGTAAAGTTATGTAATCATAAGTTCTATAGACCTTAATTTTTAGCGAAAAATTTAAAAGTTTCCAAAAAAGAAATAGGGTCTCATTCGAAAAGAAAAGTTGGCTAGTATATTCTGTATTATGTAGAAAAACAGCCAATTTATATTTGCCAAAATAAAGTAAATCAGAAGCCAAAAAATACGTGTATTTTTTTAATTATTCATTTATTTTGTTTTTAAATTTGCCTTCATTAAAACAGTGGGGTAAACGTCCAAATCCAAGATGGACCTATATTGACAGAACACCATAAACCGCATACAGTCAGATATTGAAAACCACGTCGTCCCAGATAATTGAGCGTTTTCCAGCCCCTTGACCCGAGAGCCCAGATGCGGTTCGGTGTGCAGTTTTTCGGAAAAACGCCGGCAAAAGTACTTGAATTGTGCCAGTTCAATAGTGCGGCCGGGTCTCGGACGGTTGTTTGCCCCGGTGTGTGGGCAAACAGAAGGCTCGTCGAGTGTGAAAAGTGACAACAAAGGCCCGGGGAACGGACATCTTCATGGCAAGGGCAAACACGGGTGTGAGGAGCCGCAGACGTCATTGTTGTGTTGGCCTTTGTGACCGACCGCCAATTAGAAGACACGAAATTTTCAACTGAAATTTGACTCCCTTTTCAAATTCACGTGGGTAAAAGGCAGAGAAAACGTGTTCCCGCTAGAAGTTTCGACCAACAGACAATTAAACAAAGACAAAAGTAATGGGCAGAAGAAGACATCATTTGTACCAAAAAGTTACTCGTTAACCCTTAGTTTCTATCTTATTGATTCCTATTATTCATAAAATCCTAAGTAAACTTCATTTTTAAAAAAATTCCATAAGCGTCAATTTCGGCTCCACGTTCAACGTAAAACTGTAATTAATTAATCGTTTTAATGTAAGGTTTTGGTTGAAATGAAAAAAATTAGTGTCACGACCGGGTTTCGAACCCATGACTTTCGGCTTGACACGGCGCTGCTCAAACCACGATTATCATGATAGCTCAAGTGGTACGAGCAGCGGCAAATGGGTTCGAATCCCGCTCATGACACTGACTCTTTTATCTCTGACTAAAAACCTAAATTAATTTTTCTGTTTTAAATTTCGGTTTCATTTCATTTCAACTAATAACTTACATTAAAAAGATTAGTTAATTGAAAGAAGTTATTTGGCGAATCGGACAACGAAATATAATGGATAGAATTGTACATTTTTTTCGTGGTGCGAGGTGATGAACAGCAGTTTTATCATTTGGTCTTAGTACATTAAGGCAAGACGCCAAATCTATGTCCTTATTTTAATCTTTACATAGACCGGTACTGAAGTTAGCGAAGCCCTTGCGAGAAAAAAAACTAGGCTAGAAAGTCCTAAATAATTTACCATAAAATCAATAAACGTCATAAAGCACGTTAATAAATTTATAAATAAAATGTTTGACATGCTACAACCTTAAGACTAAAGCAATGGAATATAATATATTTTTGAGTCAAGTTGGTATAGAGCAATTTTTATGAAGGTAAAACCTACTTCCTACGATTAGTTCAACAAAACATGTGGATGTTTGCCTTGACTCAATACTGACCTTTACCCATCACTCTGATGCGCAGGGTAATATATAACATAACATATTTTCACATCTGTTCCTCTTATTTAATTAATTAAAATAACAGATTTTTATGCTTAACCGTTAATAATTTTAAAATGCCAGTATTAACAAAAATTAGTATTCAAAGATTATACGTATTTTAAAAACTTTTTTTAATAAATACAAATAAAGTTATTGAAAACTGTACTTTTTCTAGTGATGCTAAAATGTTAGATTGAAAGAAGGACAGGACAAGCAGATTGTAAAACTCAACCGAACAATTACTAACGGTGGCGAAACGCTTTAAACCGTCTGGCAGATAGAACAAACGAGGACAAGCGGACAAAGATGATCAAACTGAAGGATAGAAATCAACAAAAGAATTTGACAACTTTTGGTAATTTGTGTGTACGATTTTCCCCTTATTCACCAAACGCACTGGGAGTGGAAAAAATTGGCGCGTAGTAGTTGTAGTAACCTTTATGCACAGTGAAATGGGGAATGCAGTGCGATAAATTTAATAATATAAACAAATACAAAAAAATTCCCACTTACCCCCCTTTCTCACCCACTCTCTCTCTCTCTCTCTCTCTCTCTCTCTCTCTCTCTCTCTCTCTCCTGTCTCTTATACACATC
>CM077099.1:24201246-24215642 GCA_039619505.1 Cimex hemipterus
CTCAATAAAAGATCGAAACGTTGGCACGATAAAGAAAATGTTTTTCTGATACCTACATCACACCAGACCGCATCTCACGATATTTGAATAATTATCCGTTAACGGTCACTAATCTCTACACATATGTATTTGTATTGTATTGTATTGTAGTAGTAATAATTAACTGTATTAATTATGTTAATTAATTAATCTTTCAATCTATGGTCTTGGTTGAGACGAAAAAGCAGTTGTCACGAGCGGGATGGAACCCACGACCTTCGGCTCTATACGCCGCTACTCTAACCGCTCGAGATCACCTGAGGAAGTTACTATGGCCCCAAGTGGTTAAAGCAGCGAGATATTATGCTTCTAAACGAAGACCTTAGATAAAAAGAACAATTAATACTACTGATATTAAAACATTTCTAAAATGGTTAACAAATCCTATCAACTAGTTTTTTCTTCTTTTGTTTGGGATTGTAGTTCAGTATTCCACTGTTTGTGTGTGGTTGTGACCAATTTATCTAAGCGCATGATAATTTTCATTGTCAGTTGTTTAGTAACTTGGGCACTCTCAACATAACACATAAGAATAACACAATTACGCAGAAAACAAACAATTTGAGCCCTGATGAAGATCTTAATAAAGATCGAAACGTTGGCACGATAAAGAAAATTTTCTTCCGAAATCTAATCACACCAGAGCGCATCTCACGATTTCTAAATATAATTTGTAATATTTATGTGTACTGAAATATTTGAATATATATTTTTGCATTCCCCGACATAACGATGCTCACTAAAGGTTGTGACTCCGGCGTATCATTATCTCTTTCTTTCCTATATTAAGGATGGACGTTTGTGATAATGTCGGCAAAAACCTCTTCGGCACAAAAAGTAGGAGAACTTATCATTGTTTATATAGCGGTCGGGTCATTCCTCGATGAATCTTATCTCACGACTCTTTTCATTTTGTTTGTGAACCCTTTAAGGTTGTCAAGCATCTGATGTTGCAGCAAGTACGCCGACCCTCCGGTAAAACTGGATACTCGAGATCCCTCATTGCTTCAGCCGGCCTTACATCGTGCCAATGAAGAAATTATTCTGAACTTGTGCAAAGATTTTTACTTATAACCCATTCTGTACAAATTTTTTAACCGTTTTTATAATGTTCATAGCAAAACAATTACTTCAAAAGGCATTTACTTCAATACAATAATTAAGTTTCAATTAATTAAGGTTTTTTAGTTGAGATTAAAAAAATCAGTGTCACAAGGGGGATTCGAACCCACGACCTTCGGCTAAATCCCGGCCGCTGTTCTACCACTTGAGCTATGGTATTGCTCGAGTAGATGGAAGTCACGATAGCTCTAGTGGAAGATCAGCGGCGTATCTAGCGCGTGGGTTCGAATCCCGCTTGTGACACTGACTTTTTAATCTCATCTAAACACTTAATTAATTGGTCAAGCGGACCTCGAAAACTGGTGAACCGAATACAATAAATAAGGTAGTTTTAATTGGTTTACAATACAATATTGAACTTTAATGCTACAACCGACCATCATGAAACTCAATTAACAAATTTTTAAAATACTTTTTTAAATTATTTCATCATTATTTAGGAATCGTGAGATGGGGTCTGGTGTGTGAAAAACATTTTCTCTATTATGCCAACGTTTCGATCTTTATTGAGATCTTCTTCAGGGCTCAAAGTGTTTGTCTTCTGTGTAATTGTGCCATTCTTGCGTGTCGTGATGAGAGTGTGAAGAAAACAAAAACTATGAGCCCTGAAGGTGATCTCAACATTACAAAAATGAATTTATACAATGCTAGAAAATTTTAGATTGAAAAAAAATTTAAATTGGTAGCAAATGTTTACATTAAAAAATTATTTTTTTTCCAATTAATTAAGCTTTTCGTTGAGATAAAAAAAGTCAGTGTCACAAGCGGGATTCGAAAAATTTGTAAAAACGTGGGGTTGAAATGGATAGTTGGTGTCCGAGTGGATCGAAGTCACGATAGGTCAAGTGGTAGAGCAGCCTCGTACCCCGAAGGTCGTGGGTTCGAATCCTACTTGTGACCCTGACTTTTTTTATATCAACCCAAATCTTAATTAAAGATTAATTAAGTGAAAAGAATTTAATTGGTCAAGCGGAACTAAAAAAGTGATAATGAATTCCGATCAATGATAATGAATCTAAATATGTTCTAGCATTGTGTAAATCCATTCATTTTTATCTTTCTTTTTTTCTAATCTCTTTTTATCTTTTTTATAAATGCATTTTTTAATCCAAAATTTTTTACCATTGTATAAATACATTTTTTAAATGTAAAATTTCTATCATCGTATAAATTTATTTGTAAAATTTAAACAATGTTTATAAATCTGTAGCTCTGAAGATGATCTCAATAAAGATCGAAACGTCGGCACGACAAAGAAAATGTTTTTTTGAAACCTACATCACACCAGACCGCATCTCACGATCTATAATTATCGATTAACGGTCACAAATCACCACACATTATTTATATAATTAATTAATATAACATAATTAATGTAATAAGTGTTTTAATAATGTCTAATTACTGTTGTTTTATATAGATATTTTATGACTAGTATTCTATTCCTTCAAATATTTCTTGCTATGAAAAATTTTGGTTTGTTTTTAAAATAAGGCAGAGGAGGTTCTTGCAAGGGGTCAATATCCTGGTTCATGTTCCGTTTAACCTTTTCCATTTGTTGTCCGGAATTGGTTTAGTTTTTCAAAAAAGGTGGTTTTTCCTACTTTTAAACGGTACCTGAGGCCCTCCCCTCTTATCCGTTGTTCTTTTCTGACGTCACTTGTAAAGATAATCCAAAAGCCATTCCTAGGAATATTGACCTCTGTTTCTGGAAATCCATACAAAAGGGTTTTTAAAATTAAGTCACGTTTTCAATTTTAGAACGCGATATTTGAATCAATGCAAAAAACCAGACTAATACTAATTATTACCGAGTGTTAGATTATTGTATTATAATGTTATATTATGTTATAAAGATTATTTCAGCTGCGTCAAAAAAAAAAAAAAAAAAAATGATACTATTGCTGCATTGGCGCCGTCCGACCAGGGTAACACACTAATAAAAGTCAATCTGCACCAGTAAAACTCCATATTTATAAAGTAAAAGATTTCAGTAGACGTTTTTAATCCCGTTCAAATAGTTCATTTGGTTAAATATTCGAACAAGAACGAACGTTTCTCAAAAAGCCAGAGTTGAAAAATTATTTTTTGGAACAGAACAGAAGTCAAATGTAATAATTACAGGTTATGCTTAACATCTGTTCCCACCCATACTTTATTAAAGAAGCGTTTTTGGGACAAAGTTCACGACATGTATTTATTCTATTTTTAGTCTAGTTTCTTACTAACAAAAAAAAAAAAACTTTATCTAACATGTCCGGATAATGGATTACGGATAGGGTCCCAACTATTTCAAATGGCATCAATGTACATCTTTTGAAATTTTTGACAGGTTTTTTTTTAAACGCTGTATTCATCCTGTGCGAATACTTTTAATTTGAAGCAACGAATCGTTCGGATGAACGAATTTTTTTTTTTAAACTTCTTCAACCAAGAGTTAAATATTTATTTATTTTTTAATTGACAGTAAACTGTAAACATTATGAAACACATAAAAATGGCAATTAAATTACTCATTTGGACCGTGAAAAAATGGAGTGACGAATACAGTTTTATTATAAGCTTTATTTATTGATTTAAATGGAGTATGATTATTTGACTGGAATTTATTAACTAAAGTCTTTACATTGCAAAATTTGAATTCAGTTCGTTTTGTTATTACCGAGCGATTTGTTATAACTATAAAATTAAAAAAATTGGTCCAGAGTTTATTTAAAAAGTTCATGCTTCGTTTTATGTGTGGTGTAAATCATAAGAAATTAAAAATCAAATAAGTAACACAACATAACGTTTCTTTATGCTTTCTGCGAACATAGATTTGAACAGAGAGAAATAAAAATTAAAAAATAATAAAAATTTAATATAGATGTCTATTTAATTATTATCATAATTATTCAGAAATCGTGAGATGCGATCTGGTGTGATATAGATTTCAGAAAAACATTTTCTTTTTCGTGCCAACGTTTCGATCTTCACTGAGATCATCTTCAGGGCCTTAGAGCATTTTGTAAATCCCAGGCCCTGAAGATGATATCAATATAGATCGAAACGTTGACACGATAAAGAAAATGTTTTTTCTTTATTGCACTAGACAGCATCTCACAATTTCTGAACAATCGTCGACTAACGATCACTAATCACCACACCACACCACCAATTTTGCAACAACCAGATTCAAACAGACCAACAGCTCTCACCTTTAAATTACAGAAAAATTGCAATAAATCATTTGACTTTCCAATCAAGATATATTTTATAATTAGATTTTATATATGTATTTACAAATGTTTCTTAAATGGTTGTATATTGGACAGTCAAAAATTAGATGGTGTAAGGTTTCTTTCATGCATATTACGGACTAAACGTATGTCATTTTATGTTGATAGAGTAATAACTAAACATTGAAAAATTCATAAAATCATAAAATAAAACACATAATGTGTGGTGATTGGTGACTTTTAGTCGATGATTATTCGGAAATCGTGTGATGCGGTCTGGTGTGATGTAGGTTCCAGGAAAACATTTTCTTTAACGTGGTACGTTTCGATCTTTGCTGGGATCATCTTCAGGGCTCAAAGTGATTGTTTTCTGCGTAAGTGTGCCATTCACACTCTCATCACGACACGCAAGAACACAACGCAGATAACAACCACTTTATACTTTATATTATATTAATATAATAGTTTTAGCAGTTTTAATGTATTTCTTCGAGAAAAATGCTATGCCAGTTTAGAATCATTATTTGTAATCATAATATAAATAGACTAGCTAATTAGCTAAGGTAAGAGCGTGATTATATTTCTGCTATTTATTTAATCATTAATACGTAAGATGTGAACATTGTATAATTTATTGAATTTCCATGAACGCTGGGCTCAGCTCAAAATATTTTTTCACATATTTTTCAATATCTCGATTTTCCCTTTGTTCCTGCAGCACAGCTTGAACAAACAAACAATTCTTAAGTAGAGATGAATTTCTCTAACTTCCGAAAGTCTTTTTAAAGTCTGCGGATTTCTGTATAATCCCCAAACCCCGAGCCAAAGCAGGGGGATCGAGCCAGAAGCCTGGATCGGGCCAATGACCATTTTCGCGATTTACAATTATTTCACCGGTCAAATATCCCGTTAGGGACCCCGTGTTGATGATGATGTTGGGGACTGGAAGTCCTCTCCCACCCTTTCTTCCAGCCCTGGAGGGTGGGGTGGGAGTCGTAGTGGAGAGCTATCGCTCCTCCCCTCAGTCAGTGATCAACAGTAGTTGGTAGACGTACCAGTTCTCATGCTCACCAACACTGTAGTGGATTTACCCTATCCTAATCCGTAAGTACTTTGTCGTACATTTTTTCTTTTTTCTTTTACATTGTGTTTATACAAACTGTCTTGACTTGGTTATTCGTTTATGTTGCAAGAAGAAGACTGTCAACTCTTGTAGTGTCTACTTTTTTTATTTACATACATGCAGGTTATCACACAGGTTATAATGATAAATATATTTTGATTGAAGGCTTTATTTCTTCTTGACATTCGAACTGACTATCGGGTTATTATTACCTTGAATATTATATTTGGAATTCTTGTTTTTCCTAACTTTTATTAGAGTAAATTTTATAAACGCCAAATCTTAGATGCAAAGTCAGGATCAACTCTAAACAAAACAAGGTTTCAACAACACTTTTTTTTTCAACCCAACAAGGAAAATTGTTGAAGCCCGATAATCTTAATTTGTTTGTTGTTCCAAACAAACTTTGATTTTTGTTAAAAGACTCGGCTTTGTCTGAAAATAAAAGGGGAACAACTAAATTTTTTTAAAAACTGAAGTAGTTTATTTACTCTTAGAAATATTGACTGCCCATTTTATGGCTAAATTACAAGAAAAGTTATGTTTAAAAAGCACAAGTTAACAGTTTTATTTTGTTATAATGAAAAAAGCTAAACAAAACAACACATACAAGTCTGAAGTATAATTTTGAGAATTCGGAAAATACTTTGCAGTATTAATTCAGTGTTGTCCCTTCTCACAATCCTTTAATTAATACATAAAGCATTCAAATACGGTTATAAATTTTAGGAAAAACTCGGACCAGAATTCCACTATTCAAACATTAATTTTTTTGTCCGAATTGAATCTTATTTAGACAAATTTCTTTTTTTTCTTCACGAATCAACCCTGCTTTAATTAAATATAATTAGCGCGATTTGTCTATATTGCATGTAAAGTTTGGACCTTGACTGTTTTGACAAATGGTTTCCTGAATTTTTCATGAGCCATTTTCATGAAAATTTGCTATGTCGTTAACTCGCGGATAATCGCACAGATCCAAATACATACACACATTTATTTATTTGTTTATAATCATATTCCTAGTAGGCCGGGACCATTACTTAAACATAGCAAGTGTCAATATAGGAAAGAACCTCCCTCTTTTTATATGTATGTTTTGTGAGTATATATATTCCAATCAATTAAGGTTTACAGTTAAGATAAAAAAGTCAGTGTCACGAACGGGATTCGAACCCATGACCTTCGGCTAGATACGCCGCTGCTCTAACACTTGAGCTATCGTGACGTCGATCCCTGCGGCGTATCTAGCGGAAGGTCGTGGGTTCGAATCCCGGTCGTAACACTGACGATTTATCTTATATAAAAACCTTAATTAATTGAAATATATTAATTGTTAAAGCGGACCACTAAAACTAGTGAATATAATATACTTTTCAGAAAGAAAAAACTTACTTGGGAAATTCTTTTTCCCAGCTTAATGTCTCTCTCCATATTTTAATAAGTGCTTAAGACCGGAGGATTCATGAAATTGTTTTCTAGTTTTGACCATTTGTAAACAAAACATGTGGAGGTCGGAGGTCATCTGTTAATATTACTCGAAATACAAATCAATCTTTGACTATATTTCATGAATTTAACGTGTAATTTATTATTTGATGCCACAGAATGTCTGAAAGGAATCATTTTGATTACTTTTAAACAATCAAAACAAATCCAATTCATTTCTAATACATGAAGATTTTCTCTTATAATGTTCTAATTCAAATGGGTTAAAAATGGTTATTTAACATTCCCGACCTTAACGTCCTTTGTACTCGGCTGTAACTTATTTGAAACCCGGTCGTAAAATTGTATCGTTTTTTGGATTTAATTTCGTACGAAACAGTCTCGTTTATAAACCCGTAAGGATCGTCGTGGGATTATAAAATCGGCGTGTTCCACGGGCTCCATCTCCTTGAACCATTCATCCCTTAATTGGGCTTTTGAACAAGGGACTTCGTTTACCGGTGCTCTTGATTGTTTCCCGTCGGTGAAGTGTAGCAGATTAATTATCGCCGAACGCGTACTTAGAGGATTTAAAATGGCGGGTTTGACCGTGAATTTGTATTGTAGATTTCTTTTTAAACCAAATTCTTGAAGAGATCGGTATAAGAATTTAGGCAAAATTTTCCATCTTACTGATTTTCCAACTCTTCCCTCATTGTGATTTAAACACGGTTAAATGAATCTGTCGTTAAAAAAAAACAACTCATTTTGACCAAATAATCAATAAACTTTATAGCACAGAGAATTACGGTCTAAAAAGAATCTGACTCAAACTGTATGCTTTCCTGTAAATTATACGGATTTTGATAGGTCTCTGTGTTGTTTCCAGGATGATCAACCTAAAATCTTGGTCTGCAGAAGCGTTTCCGCATTTCATGTGCGTCTCTGTGAATTTTCTAATATTGTCAATTTTTATATATATGTCAGGATTGATTCCGACTAACTCAACTTAAATTTGTAATTAGTAACTTTAAATTAAAAAAATATTCCTTTAATTTTTTTTCTTTTTATAACAATATTTATTTTTAGACTATATGTAAAATTGTTAATTACAAAATCTGTAATTAAGTGGTACCGGGGTGAGAAGTGAACCCAATGGTGGCACTCCTACTAGGGTCTATTATGTTAAAATTGAAATGCATTAGATATTCCTTCTTTAATTTAAAGAATAAATATTTATTCTTTAATAAAAACCATTCGTTTTTTTATGAAATGTAATTTTTATTATATTTCATAAAAAAAACGAATGGTTTTTATTTAAGAATACGGTTTTATATTTATAATAAAACTAGTGTATTAAAGTAGAATGTCCTGATTTTTAATAGGTGTAACAGATAGAAAATTCTGTTACATTGTTCCGTGTTGGCAATTTTTCAGGCTATAGTTTACATCCTAAGATCAAAGTTTTCTGTTTTCTTCAATTTGCTCCGTAACAAATTGAAATGTAAACAAGCCCATGTGTAAATAGAGGACCTTACAAAGGTCTACGAAACTAGGTTTCGGTATTCAATCTTGCAATCGACAATAAGGTAAGACTTGTCTTTATCTCGTCTTCTGTTAATTGGCTTCGTTTTTGTGTGTACAACAGGAGGAAAATAATTGGCTCGCGAGTTCTTTTTTTTACAGTGGAATACTGGAAAGGCAAGGTCGCCATCTTGTGGAAGTATCCCTTCGAGTTTCCATGGAGATGCACCCTTGCTCGGTTCATCCCTCCGGTCCTGCCCCTGTGAGGGATCTTTCAATTTATCCATCACCATTTTGACTGGAACCCTTTTGTTATTTACTATCATCGCGGGGCTCGTTTTCCGGTCAAAAACGAACCGCCTTTCCTTTCCGCCGGCCTTTCTAAATCTAAGATAATCTTTTAAAAATCCGTTTTTTTATCCAACCCTGCCAAATTATTATAAGAATGTTCCAAAGCGTTGGTTGTAAAAACAAGTATAGATGAAATTTCCCGGTCTTGGGGCTGAAAAACGCTTCCGTTGCTTTCTACACTTTGTCAAAAATATTGCCGTAGGTTTCTAAAAAAACATAGCCAATTATATTTTTGTTTGTTGCATTAATTCCAGTCCATTCGAGAATATTTGGATTTCGCAGACTTTTGATTGGATATTTCCTGTAAAATTGAATGGCTTTTGACCCCTGGCTAGTGTTTATGGTAGTCTATATTTATTAGTTCCACTACGTCTCCCAACAACAAACTGAACTTTCTTATATTTATAAACGTATATTTTTATTATATAGAAATTTAATATTTTTTATCTTAATTTTTATAAGTGATAAAATAATAAATCTTTTTTTATTGTCTTACCTTTAGCCTTTTAGCCAACATACGAAATTTAATTAGGTCTAAAATGAAATTAAAGTTAATCCGTCTCTGAACTCATTTGCTCGCCTAGATTGATGTTTGTGTTCTTGGACTAAAACTTAAAAATTACCACCAAATAAAGAAAAAAAGTTTTCCCACTAGATACATATTATTTATATAAATTATAAATTGATGGCCCAAATGTTTATTCAATTTAACATCATTTTTGCCCTTTACTTCTATGAATTTATTCACTTGCAATGTTCATTCAACTGATGTTTAAAAAAAATACATAGTGCACAAGTTTAAATAAAGTAATTGTAACTTTTCAACAAGTGCTGTAATTGAGGAATTTACATCAATGTTAGATAAATTGACTTATTAGAGGTCAATAAATAGCCTCCATCTATTACATGGTAATCGGATAATGTTATAAAACCAGTTTTTCCATGTAAAAGCCATATACATAATGTATAATAAGAAATTAACGAGAAGCATGTAGTTAGGGACATTATGCAAATTCCCGGACCCGACAGATCTATTATGTTTTGTTTTAAGCATGTTTTTTTCCAATGTGCTACTTCGACCGATTTTATATTGGCCCGACTTAACGAAATAAAGGTAAACAGTTCCTTAAACTGGTGGTGGTGCAGATTTCACGCCTGGTACACGAGGAAAGTGAAAAAAGGCGGTTTTCCACATGACGTGAACCATGGTGGCTCAAAGCTCCGCTGGCGAATTTTACAGTCGGGGCGTTGGAGCTGCGTTCGGCCCCTTTTTTCCTTCTCGGAAACTTGCGGACAATGTCGGGTGTGCGCTTTGTGGCCTGGGAACTAATGGAGTCTTTTTTGTGCTCCATCGGTGCACGAGTAATGGGAAGAGGCGTGCAACCGACGTACAGATACAATCGGGCCACACCACCTCGGAAAACACTCGGCGACCTGGCACGATCCGAAAAACGAAGGAAACTCGCAAACTTGAAGGTGGTTCACGATTAATTAACCTCGGAACATTTACAGTATTCAAAGAGATCAGATACCACTTGGTACGGACGCCTAAGCGTCAAACCCTATGAAAACCATAAACATAATTTTTCATACTTTTGTAACTGTCCAAGAAAATGAAAAAATATTTCAGAGATACTGTCATGATCTATTTTGTAACGTTTCAAATGTGTGTTGAACTAATATTTTGATCATTTCCGTTCATTTTGGTTTGTACTATAGCGGGCCGAATAGTTAAAGATGGGGGAGAAGTGTTAATGTGGCTGACAGACCAAACAATCGAAAAAGACCAAAATTATCTAGAATATGGTGTATTCTAAACATGACAATTTAGACATAGAAAAACGGTCGATTATATGAGACGAATTTATCCTCGAATTCCTAACTGGGCATTACACTAAATATTTGTAAGTGTTTTTCGAACAAATTTCGAAATATTTCATTTATTACTTTTTCAAAAATAAAAGTTTTTATTAATCTATTTATGTTTAGTGGTTTAATTGATTATATGAATTATTTCAATTAATTATGATTTTTCTGTACACTCTTGGTCGTGGTGAAAAAGTTATTATCACAAGCGGGATTCGAACCCAAGACCTTTGGCTCAATACGCCGCCGCTCCTCTAACCACATTAGCTATCGTGCTTAGACCGGCGGCCGAAGGTCTTGGGTTCGAATCCCCCTCCTGAAACCTTTTCATCTCAACCAAGACTGTACATAAAAATAATAATTAATTGAAACATTTACTCATATTAGTTTGTTTGGCCTTTGAAAATAAGTGAATTTGTAAAATTATAAAACTAGAGGAGATATTATATTGTGACGAAAACCAGAATAAGGCATATTTATTTGTATTTTTTCCGAGGTTTTGAGGTTGAAAGCCTTTGGGGAATAACAACGACTTAACTCGCGATATGCCTGATTATTAGTGCTATTTAAATATAATCTGTAAAACCTGTTTACTTTCTTTATGTATTCAAAATCTAGTTTCTTTTAAAACTATTGTTTATTTGTTTTTCAAATTAATAAGAAAATATTGTATTTTGAATTATAATGATAACCGGCGATATTTCCCTGTATATGTAACATGTTGCTACAATACAATTATATGTAACAACTGATGTTCGGGCGTTTCGCCGTCTTAAGGGAAAACGATGGTATTGTACAAAACAAACTTTTTTTATTTGAGGTTTGATTTTTTAAAGGTCTTTTCGTTATATGTATTATATCCAATGGAGAACTTTTATTTTTGGTGGAGGACGAATACGTTATATGATTGTTGAAGATCCGGTCTTTCTTTGAAGTAGGGAGTTTCTTCGGCATTTCATCCGGGTTTTTCACTGACATACGAGGGTTTGCTCTGTAACGTAATGGGAAGGGCAAGGAACGTAATCCTCTTAGACTTCTTACAGATGTCTATAACGAGCTATATTATTGGTCCTTTCGGAAAAACTCGGGCCGGAGGGCACAAGTCGAGTGTATAATTGTTCCAATACGGGGCACACCTTAATCCAATCCCGGGCCTGGCTCTCTTTGTCCCCTTTTTATTTAAATTCCCGGCCCTCCTAATCCTGGCATTGAAGCCGGCCGCCCCCGCTGAGCCGTACCAAAAGCCTTCCGCCTCACGTGTACTCGCGAAAAGGAAAGGACGGCATTGTGAATTTTGTCCGATTCGATACCGCCTGACGACGCGACGTATAACGAACAAATCCGCCTAAGAATACGAAATTCGTCCTCAAGATTTGTTTCGAGATTATTGTGAAGTTTTAACAATGTTTTTTTACAGGTTGGGAGGGGGCATGGCTAGCAGTTATCTCAAAGGTAATCCAATGCAGCCGATGATGGGTTCGCACCACCAGTACCACGGACCCGTCCCAGCGCTGACAACCCCTTTTGGCCTATCGCATCACCTGGATTCTGCAATACCATATCCTCAAGGTACTAAAACATAATTTTTTTCTCAAAATGTTTAAATCATCCTCAGTACCATGTGGCAAACCTAATGCCATAACAATGAAGAATCAGAATTTTAGCCTGTATGGAAATTGGAATGGCATTTCTCACAAGTTGTCTCACACTTTTCATGTTGTGTTTTCTTCTTATTTTTCGAGTATTCTTAAATTTAATTACGCTAAAATCTTTGTCTTTCTTATATGTAATTTCATCATATCGAACCGAAAAAAAAGGGACGGAAGTGTCTGTCATAGAAAAACCCACCTCGTAAAAAAGAAAACACAACAAGAAAAAAAAGCTACTTTTTGCCGTTTGCAGGGCACGGTTATTAGTGTTATTCGAACGTTTTGCCGCATCACTGTTTGGGGATCTTGCCGTGGAAAAGTGTCAACTGTAAAAACGAGACGGTTACTTAACACCTCGTCCTTATCAACTCATCTGAAAAACCTAAAAGCTCCCTCGTTCCCCACTCGGGGTCGGTAATTGGGGGCTGTTTACCACGACAAGAGTTGCCACTTTGCCCCGAGGGTAGGTGCATTCGATAACCAATTGAAACGCCCCCGGTTTCTAATAACTCAGCCAGCCTTGTCACAAATCGGTTGTTGTAACCAATTTAACATTGGGGCGAACTAAATCAGACATGAGTGCGTTGAATAACCGCCAAATATTCAAGGAAGATTTTTTTTTTTTTGGGGGGGGGCGATATTTTCCAAAGCCGCTCTAACCCTTCATTTCAGATCCCAAATTTTGAAATAGATTTCAACCGGTTTTACTAACAGTTTTTGAATATTAGAAATCATCCTATACAAACGAAAACAAAATAATTTCTACGCCATTAATGTTATAACGGTAAAAATTCCATTACTGGACAAATTAGTCGCTTCTCATGTCCCTGGGGTTCGGCATAAATATTAATATCATAAAGACAGCTCACGATTCACATCAACGGCGTTAAACACAATAAATACAAATTTCCATAAAGGGGAGCCTTGCCCGGCGGCTATTGCCGACAGACAGCACTGTGTTTTGTATGAATAATTGGAGATGTGGACCCTTTTTGACTTTCAAATAATAACTTATGAACGGATCTCCTGAAATTGAACGCCCCGAGGTTATATTTAAAAAGACCGTTGATGTTTTTCCTAAGCGATAATCAAATTATCAGGCGTGTTCCTCTGGTTTTGTTTTGATTCGGTTGTTTCGATCGTCAATCTAATTGGACCTCAGACCTTTTGTTATGGTTTTACAATATTTTCCCTTAACCTTAGACTTTTCGAGGAGACTGGTGTGTTATTTTCAGAAGAATCATTGTACGAAAACAATTGGCCCTATTGGGGTTGCTTAGTTAGTTACTTTACCCAACGTTTCTTTTGCCGACAGGGAAGAAGTTGTAGAATATGCTGAAAGGTAGTTCAAAATTCTAAATTCTAGCTTTATAATTTCTCTTTCTCTCGGTTACGTTTTTATTATTATTTTTTAAAACGCAAACTCGAATTTTTGTAATTTTAATAGGTGTTATGTAGGATAAGAACACTACAGTCCTTCGGCTTAACGCTGTTTTAATTTCACAGATGGTTTTTCAGGTTCTAGATAGCAAATAGCTTGATTCTGTCTTTAATTGAAAACATACCGAGGTGTGTCACTTTTGTTTAACCAGCACCTTGCCTATCGCAGAACCTTTGACCCTTTCTCCTTAGAATTGTACTATTGTATGGATAATATTGTTCAATACTTGTGATACATAATTTACAATGTGTTAGCTGTTGAAAGTGTGAATAATTTTGATAGTAGTTTAGTAGAAAAAAATCAGTCTTCTGAAAAAGGAGATAAATTCCTCCCATACATGACAAAGGAATATCTTAGAAATGATGAATGATGGAGTGAGTGTGGTATGCAATTTGATGAGTTCCTACTCACAGTAAGTACCATCTCCCTTTCTCTTTCTCTTTTTTTTTCACCTATTATCTCTGACATTTTATCACTATGTCAGTATTTCTCTAGTTCAATCACCATCTCCCTTTCACTTTTTCTTTTTCTCAGTCATTCACTCATTATCTCTGAGATCTTATCACTTGTCAGTATTTCTATTGTTCATTCATCCTTTCTCTCTCTCTCTCTCTCTCTCTCTCTCTCTCTCTCTC
>CM077099.1:24220642-24257901 GCA_039619505.1 Cimex hemipterus
ATATATATATATATACACACACACACACACACATTTTTTTGTGGGGGGCGGCGCAATTTTTAGGTAAAAATTGTGTTTATGGAAAAAACCGATCTCTCTCTCCCCCCCTCTCTCTCGGATTTCTGATTTTCCCATACATAAATAAATGTTTTCAATACGTTCTTTGAAGCTAAATGACAACACCTGTGAAACGGGAAGGTAAACCAAGCGGTTATCGACAGCATCCAAAAGGTCAAAGTAAAAAAAAGTGAGAATTGTCGCTTCCCTTTTTGAAAAAGCCCTCGGAAAAAAGTTGTGGAGCGTAAATTTTGCGAAAAGGTTGAAGATTTATGAATTCTTGTAAATTGGCACAGTTACCGATCTGTACCTCATGTGTTTGAACAAAAATCGCGAATTACTCCAAAAACGCTTGGGAAATCGAGCTAAGAGAAAGGTGATCAATTGAAAGCTTAAGAGCTTTACTGAAAGCCAACCATACACAGGTCAATTTGAAGTTTTCGGAAAAAGTGCAAAAATTGACACATTCCAGAATTTTTGGATTTACTAATCAATGACTGATTCTTTTTTTCCCCGAGGGTTTTTCAACGACGAAGTTATACGAAGCCTCGAGGTGACGGTGTTTTTGGAAAAAAAAAACACCTTTTGTTGCATTCAAACCCGGAACCTTCCCCATATAGCGACGAGTGCCGTTTCAACGCCTACACCGTTGCGGTCACCGATACCCCTAATCAGAGAAAATGATCCAATGGTGCTCGTTTTACTACAGAAGGAAGCAATTGAAAGGAAATTAATGAAGTTATAAAAAAACCCATCGAAACTGAAACGCTAAATCAATAAGGATAATCGGACGGACTGTCAAGCGGATGACGATTCATAAAACGCGGGTTGACGTTAAAATAAAAGGGCCGTTTGTTTATGTATTTATGTTTTTCCAATGGCATGCGGCGTGTGAGTGTCACGTAACACCAAGATGGAGCAGACAGTGCATTAGTATGAAAATCTCTTGGAAGCCGGATTAAAAGATAGGGCCACCTCGAGAAGCCCCCACCCAGGCTAACGTACAATCAAACATTACTTTATAACTCTTTTTACATATTTATGCCCTCCGCCCATCCTGTATCATTTTATTTTTTTAAACATTTATCAACGGAAGGCAATCAGAAGGGAGACGGGCGTTGGACTCTTTTCTTATGAATGCAATAGACTTTTAATGGATTCCATTTCGGCCTGTTAAATTTTGACGAGCTCTTTTTGGGAGTCAGATGCGCAGAGGTACCTCATACCCGCGAATCTTAATTGCACGAATTTTTCCGATAAATCTTACGGTAATTCATTTAAAAAGGGTTAAATTCAGAGGAGTGGGTAGGACTATTGGTCACTGCCACTTGAGAAAAAATCTTCCCAGATTCAGTGATTACCCAACATTGTAAGTTATGCAAGAGAAGGAAGAAAGATCGACTACGTTCGAATGCTCAGCAACGCCTTAATGAAGACAATCTGGGATACGAAGTTCCACGGACAGTCAATGACCTAGTACTTCTTAGGAGAAGGATCGTATCGATTGCACTGAACTAAGAAGAAAAGTATAGTACACCAGAAGGCTGCAGCGGTTGGGAATAAAAACCTTCCTTCCTAGTATCCATCATCGTTATAATCATACTTGATGGAAAGAAAATAAGAAATACTTATGTTTTGTTTTTTCAGCATTAGCAGTTGGGTGCATAAAATCGTATTTTCCTGTGCTACTATCGAATTATATAAGACACCCATTGCCCCTATGATATTTAATACCGCAATATCAAGCAGAAGATCGTGGGTTCGAATCCCGCTCGTGCCATTGACTTTTTGCCTTAATTAATTAATTGTGATTATTTCATAATATTTAAATGCCATAAAAAATCAAAATTATATAATCAAATGTCCAGTTTGAAACAATCAGTAAGAGTTGCCCGTCAACAGTAATTATTGATGGCTCGATATCCATAAATAAATAAAATATAAAAACTTCACCCAAAATAAACAAATCCGATATAAGAAACAAATTATTTACCAAAATTGGCTCCTTAATACTATCGGTTAAATAAAATTCGAACTTAACGGTCTTTATTTACAAGTTTATGGAGAGTATTTTCGAAATATTGAAGGATAGACGTATATTTCATTACTTTTTCATTTCTTCATTTATACGTTTAGAGCATTTCTTTTATGTTTTGTAAATGTTAATGGTTGATTAGATTAATTCCTTCATGGTTGTTCGTCAAAATCCCCCAATTTGTGGTATTCGCACTAAAAAAAATAAATAATTGTTCTTCTGTTAAGGGTTAATTTAGCACCGAGTAAGAATTTGTGTTGTGGGTGTCTTTGTGGGATGGCCGGGAACAGGCGAATGGCTGCCGCTGAACCGGTCCCAAACTATAAATACCAGGGCCCCCTGAATTCAGTCCCCATCTTGTTAACCTTTGTTTTCTCTCTCTTTCTCACAGGTATGAATCCACGCAAGCAGAGACGAGAACGGACTACGTTCACGAGGGCACAACTCGACGTTTTAGAGGCTTTATTCGCCAAGACGCGTTACCCGGACATCTTCATGAGGGAGGAGGTGGCGCTGAAGATCAACCTGCCGGAGTCCAGAGTTCAGGTAAGAAGACCTATTTGAACCGTAGCCACCTTTCGATCGGTCATATATACCTCCGACTGGCAGGACGGGCCCCCAATCATTAGTGCACACACAGGTCTGCCATTGTGGCCGGTGTTTGCCCCTGATGTGTTCATCCTAACCAAACAGTAGCCTCTTCTATTCTCGTTGTACACCGTTCCATTTGTCAAACTCATGTCGGCAGAGGTTCCGAACACAAATAAATCCCTTTATGCTGCCGGTTGTTTCCTTTTAACGGGATTTTTAGTCCAACATAGGTTTCCGGCTTATTTTTTTACGCCTGTTATAATAGATTCATACAAGACCACAATTACGACAAATGGGGAGTTTATAGAAAAACGTCACCGAGTAATAGTACTTTAGCCCCAATTTAAGTTCTAAAGGTAAGTTCTAGTTCTCCCCAGAGAAGGTTAACTTAAGTTTCAACATACTTTGATTAACCAGAGATCGTGAGATGCGGTCTGGTGTAAAAACATTTTCTTTATTGTGCAACGTTTCGATCTTTATTGAGGTCATCTTCAAGGCCTGGGATTTACAAACATTGTTTAAATTTTACAAATAAATTTATACAACGCTAGAAATTTTAGGTTTAAAAAATGAATTTATACAATTTTAGAAAATTTTATATTAAAACAATGAATTTATAGATTACTAAACAATTTTAGATAAAATAGAATGGATTTATACAATGCTACAACATTTTTAGATTAATTTTCGTTGATCTAAAAAAAATGAATTCTTTTTTACTTTTTTTTAGTTCCGCTTGGCTAAATAAATTCTTTTCAATTAATTAATCTTAAATTAAGGTTTGGGTTGAGATAAAAAAAGGCAGGGTCTCAAGCAGGATTCGAACCCACGACCTTCGGCGTAAGCGGCTGCTCTACCACTTGTGCTATCGTGACTTCGTTTCAGTCGGCACCAACTACCCATTTCAACCCCACCTTTTTACCATTTTTCGAATCCCGCTTGTGACACTGACTTTTTTATCTTATCGAAAACCGTAATTAAAGATTAATTAAGTGGAAAAAATCAATTTTTTAATGTCAAAATTTTGTAGCAATATATAAATTTATTTTTTTAAATTTTCTAGCATTGTATACATTCATTTTTTCACATCCTACATGTAGTTGCAAAATGTAAACAATGTTTATCAATCCCAGGCCCTGAAGATGTTCTCAATAAAGATCGAAACGTTGGCACGATAAAGAAAATGTTTTTCTAAAACCTACTTCACACCTGGCCGCATCTCACGATCTTCAAATAATCATTGCCTAACTGTTACTAAACACCACACATTTAAACAAATTTTTAATTTGTAACTTACAATATTTCATACTGCGCCATCCCAAAACAATAGAAGCAAAGAAAATACTTATTGTTGTTTTTGTCACTTAGCGGACATGGTTTCTCTGAGAACTTGAATAATTATATATCTACGACAAAAACGTATAAATTAATTGGGAAAGAAACAATTTTTTGGCCAAATGCAATAGTTTTTTGCCTTGTTTTGGTGAAGTTGTAGATGGAATGATCCCAGTTTTATTCCCCCTAGTCACTAGTTCATTATCATTTTGAGAGTAAACTGTCAGTTTTTAGGTAGTATTTTAAAAGTTGGTCTGGTAACTTGATCTGAAAGTAGATTTGGCATATTTGAACGAATATTTAGAATATTTTTGGAATAAACCTTCTCTGGGAGTATATTTGATTATAAATAAAAAATTCTCAACTAGTATGTAGAGAAATTAGACGGTGCCTTAAACAACCATTTGTGAAATCGCCGGTTGTAAACACGCCTACTGTTAAATCGCCAGGATCAAACGTTCGGATTGATGTCGCATTTGACGTCATAAACCGTCTGAACAATGAAAGGGAGATTTAAAAGGGAGTTGATCTAATCATGCTGATGAAAGGCGGTCTTTTCCCTGATGGGATGAGGCTTTGATATTAATGGGGCATGATAAGAAGAGTTATTGTGCAGGTAGGGTGGTCACCTGCCCACTCAAAGTACTCTTGCTAATTGGCGAGGGAGTGCGCCGTCGCTTGATAAGAGATGCTAACAACTAACAACCCCGCTAACAACGTACGCACACCCTCCGACGATTAGGACGAGACTCTTAAATGCCTTTAACAAATTGGCTTGTCCCGATTGTTCCCCTTCATCTCTTCAGGCATTCTCCCTCACATTGTGAACTATTCTGCATATTATCTCTTCTGTAGGGTCACACATTTTTTTGGTGCCGGCTCATTAAGATTTATTATTAAGAAATTACACAGACAATATTAACATCATGGTACAATACTAGTGATATATGCATCCATCGTTTAAGTGCGGAGCGTGGGCCGGCCTTTACTTCCCTCCCTTCAGCGAGTGGGTTGGATCCATTAGCGTTAACATCTTGTAAACCTTGCAATTACGAAACGTTGATGATGGCTAATATAAACAACAGTGAAGGATTAATAACTCCTTAATTATAATATGACAACAATTGGTAGTAAAAAACAGAAAACCGCTGTATACTCCCTGAATTTGTGAAACTACAATATAAAATCGGACACTTCATGTGAAACAACCCAATATTTTTGCATTTTGGTGCTAAATTGTCTGTTAGCTTTCTTAATAAAATAAAATTCTATGTATTTATTTCTATTGAAACTCATAAGTGGTTTGTTTTGTTTTAGGTATGGTTCAAAAACCGACGAGCCAAATGTCGCCAGCAGCTCCAACAGCAACAGCAACAGCAGGCGGCTGCGGGCACGAAAAACAGCGCCGGTGGTAACAAGTCATCCAACAAATCCATAAAGTCTTCGCCGTGCTCCCCGATCGGCTTGGACGAAGTCAAAACAGAGCCGCTGGTCAAAACGTGCTCCCCGATCGGCGGAGGAAGTGCAGCGAGTTCGGGCGTCGGGACTCCGAGTCCCCCTCTGACTCCGGCGTATCCGCAGCACAGCACCGACCTGCCGGCATGGTGCTGGAGCCAGGGGCAGAATTACCCCCAGGGCTATTCGTACTACGGGAACGTGCACGATTACTTCCCTCCTCCTGGACCATCCCAGCAGGTGTACGGAGGCGGTGCCGCTTCCGGCTACGATTACCACCATCACGGCCACCACCCGACCAGCTATGCTCCCCCACCGAACAGGCAGACCGACTGTGCTCACGAACCGCCGGCTCACACTTACATGCACGATAAGTACCCTGTCGTCTAGTCCTCAATAAACATATCTTGTAAATAATTCTGCTTTGTTGTCCTTTTTGTGATATGTTATCTGGACAAACAATATTTGTTGTGTAAAAGAGGCACTGAACAAAGTGGAATAGGACGATGAGGAAATCGTAATTTTTTAGTTTGTTTTTCGCGTCGACAAGACAAGTTATTTCATTTTGTTTTTGTCAAGTGACTTTCTTATTTAAAAGTGATGCAGGTGTAAATAATTTTATTACTATATAAATAAAATATGTAAATACGGTTAGATGTTTCGAAAAGTATAAAAGACAAAAAAAAAGACAAAAAAACATAAACAAAAAAAAACGATTTTCTTTATTTTAAATTCATTTCATTTTATGCAGATTCAAGAATAACCATGTGTTACTTTTTAAAGGCCTATCATTTGTCAATAACAAACATATATATAATTTAGAAAATATACTACTACGGCCTAGATTCAACGGTATTAATGACGGTACTGTTGACACTCGAAAATCAAGGCCTCAACTTAATATGTGTTTACTGCAAATATTAGGCCTAATTCTTGATGATATTTTGCAATTTAAATATTTTAAAACGAGAAGTGTAACATTCGAAGTAAATATTGTGTAAATGTAAAAAAAAATATATATATATATATACAAGAATATATTTGATTTATAAATAAAATTTAACTATATATAAATATATAAAATTTTTATATGAAAATGTGAAAAAAAATATCTCAAACGATTCGCCTCAAAAGATGTATTCTATGAGAAGTTGACGCTAATTTATTTAAATCACACAAAGTAAAAAAATCAGTTTAAATTGGTTTATTAAAAAGTAAAAAAAAAAAGATTTGTGATATTTTTTTTACCTTTACCATTCTCCCGATTTGCTATGTTTATGCTGTGTTCTTCTAACATGTAGAAGGTAAGTATTAGTTAAATTAATTATACCATTTACCTACGGTCTTGCTTGATATGAAAAAGCCAGTGTGACGGGCGAGATTCGAATCCACGACTCCCGGTAAATACACCTCTGCTTTAACCACTTGAGCTATCGAAACTTCAATGGTTAGAACCGCAGCGTATTCAACTGAAGATCGTGGGGTCGAATTCCGCTTGTGACCCTAGCTTTTTCAACTCAACCAAGACCTTAGATAAAAAGTATAATTAAAGAATATTAATGCGGACAGTTATGTAGTCAAGTATTCATTTGTATGCAAAGAAGGTAAGTGCAGACTCAATATATTTTATCCAATTTGCTGAAAATATGAAGTGAAAAGTTAATATTTTATAAGAGGTTTTGAAACATAACAAATGTGGCAATATAATTAATGAATTAATCTTTATATAAGGTTATTCATAAATCGTGATATGTGGTCTGGTGTAGGTGTGGTAAAAATGTGGTAGGTTTCAGAAGCACATTTTTTTATCGTGCCGCGTTTCGACCTTTATTGAGATCATCTTCAGAGCCTGGGATTTACGAACTTTGTTTAAATTTAACACGTACATGATAGTATGTGGAAAAAGGTGAATTTATACAATGCAAAAAGAAGTGTTTGTTTTCTGTTTAACTGTACCGTTCTTGCGTGTCCCGTTGAGAGTGCCAGTGAGGCTCAACATAACAGAATGGCACAATTACACAGAAGACAAACACTTTGAGTGAGTAGAAATATTTTGATTGAATATTAAAAAATTATATATATTTCGGATTGTATAAATTCACTTTTTCCACATCCTACATGTATTTGTTAAAATTAAACAATGTTTGTAAATTCCAAGCCCCGAAAATGATCTCGTACATAAAGTGTGTTTTTTTCTTGTCTGTTGAGAGTCACATCTACACACAAGAATGACACAAGTACACGGAAAACAAACTCTTTGAACCCTGAAGATGAAATCAAAAAATATCGAAACGTTGGCACGATAAAGAAAACATTTTTCTGAAACCTACATCACACCAGACCGCATCCCTCGATTTCTGAATAATCTTCGACTAACGGTCACTAATCACCACACATTTATATAAGGTATTGGTTGAAATGAAAAAGTTAATGTCACGATCGGGATTCGAACCCAGGACCTTCGGGTTCACATCCTGCTTGTGACACTAACTTTTTCACATAAGATATAATTAATTAAGATAATATTCGCCGATGATAAACACACTATTTGGAGCGTATGAGACAGAATCGTACATACGCATTGTACTAAGATATCGTTCTATAATAAAATTATGTTCATCATTATTGAATAGTGAAAATTTTTATTATGGTACTGGACACAAAGATAAATATTTTAGATATCTCATAATGTTAACTCTGCTTTAGGTAAGAGAGAATTGGACGGTTGTAATGTACTACAAATACAGTATTTACTCAGTGGAACAATATACGGTACATACATCTATTTTACGACTTACGGGTGTATGTAAGAGTCGTTATATCTCAAAATAGTATGCTTGGAAAGATGGTAGAATCTTTACCATTTCGGGAAACTTTGAAAAGTCCGTCGTATTAACTTCATTTCTAAGAGGAAAATGTACATTTAATAGGTAGAAAAGTGTTAAAATCGCCAACCGAGACAGGATATAAATCAAAGACTGTAGGAGATACAATGTACCATATTCTACCCAATTAACTGTTTGAAATCCACCTGAAAAAAGATTGTGAGATTTCTTCTACATGGTAGAATCAGACCAGTAATCTGGTCTGTCAATCTTTATTGATTTTCGGCATTTCAGGGATCATCTTTTCAGTGATGGATCAGGGAGAGGCAAGGAAATGATTGATAAAGCACGTGAAGATAAGTATATCAGATTTGCACCTACAGAATAAAGTGTTGATTTATGCTTATTGTCTGACCTACCAAACAGCTAGTTTAGACAGACTAAAAGATCCGTAGATTCGGTAAAGATCGAATAACCTAAAACTAATATTTTAGTCCTACGATTAGAAAAAGAATTTACGTTGCCGTTATTAAAGAACGACGCAAGAGTAATTCTGTTTACAGCTGGTCATATTGAGCATAAAACGTTAATCCTATTGGCCCCATACAAATTTTTAATTCCGGGACAAATCTGATTTTAAAACAGTTTTTATAGCCATTAACTAATAACGATATATTTATACGACCGTTTTGTGTTTGGAGAATATCAACGAGAGATTATCCAGCAAGGCAAGTGTCGTTGATTCTTTAATGGTGAGATTCCTGAAGAGCCTGAAAAGTGGACTTTTTTACGTGTACTAATAAATCAATGTTTAACGATATTTGTACGTCATTGCGTTTTCTACACCTGAATCTAAATATTCAGGAAATGTGTATTTCTCCTGATTTTATGGGCTAGATATTAGCCAAAGTATCATTTATTAGTTAGACAGCATCATAATTTTTTTACATACCTGTCTTTATTATTCGAACGTATCGGGAGATGTGGATTAAAATCATTTACATCTCTTAAATTGCTCTGGAAAAGTCCACATTCTCCCCACTATCCGGGCTTCCCAGAGCACCAAGACATTCACCCCGCACAACTGCTCACAAGATGTCTAGAACGAAGTGTGAAATTTGTTGTTAAGGTCTGCGGAATGGTGAACCGGTAGTTTAGCCTTTCTCGATCATCTTCAGTGGCCTGTCCTCCGGTGTTTTACTTATAACAGTACCATTTACTTATGACTTCACCGAAGAAGTCGCAATTCGTCTGACATACAAACTATTCGGGTCAGTATGATATTTAATGCGTTTCAAATTTTAGCCTCCGAGTATCAACGGGCTAGGTAGCATTAATAATTGTCATAAATAATAAGGAATTTAAATATGTGCCCAGAAATATCATAGAGTCGATAAATTTAATCAAACATTATTAATTTTTAGTTGAAGCTGTTTACGATGCAAATAACCATAAAATCGTTACACTAGGCGTACATAAATCTTCTAATAATTAATTTTGACAAAATCCACTTGGCGAATTCATTATTTAAATACGATTATTCATAATTAATAATAAATAAAATAATACTGTATAACACTAACTATAATTAATGTATATTTGCTTAGTGGTCATAATTGATCATATTTATTATTCCATTTAATTATTCTTTTTATCTAAAGTTTTTGGTTGAGACGGAAAATTGAAGTCACGATATCTCAAGTAGTTCAAGCGGGGACGTATTGAGCCGAAAGTTGTGGGTTCAAATCCCACTCATGGCCCTAATTTTTCGCCAGCCAAAAACCTTAGAAAAAATAATTATAACTATAATTTGTCTGACCAGAGGTTGATCCGGTTATACGCAAGGTGAGGCACCGACATATTATTTAATTTAGGAAAAGCCGACTAGGATGATCAGGATTTACCACCCCAAATAGCTCAAAAGGACAAGCAAATTGATTGATTTTGTTTTTTAATCGCCCAAGAATACGGTAGAAGAGATTGACATACGGGCACTTGCTTTTGGGCCAAAGCCCGCGCACGTGATCCTTATGCAGAGAAAGGAGAGGCCTTGGCTCCATACGGAGAACGTGTAGCCATGCCCCCGTACTTAAGAAGAGTTCTCGAACACGATAGGGAGTTTCAGAGTGCCATGTTCCGCTTTATAGGGGAAATTGGAATTCTTTACTGAATATAATATGTCTTATGTGTTGTGCCTATATGGTTTGTCTGAATACATGTATTTATTAGCGTGAATGGCGAGGGGTGAGGGTGAAATATAACGTCATCATCGACCCTCGAACGTTGAGAGCGTAATAATGTGTGTTCGAGGTCGTTGGCGGAATATTTTAAAAGTACTCCAATTTAGATTAGTTCAAGTATGGGTCAGTGGAGGAATATGAAGCACTCAACCGACCAATCGGAATGAGTGTACTGTATGGATGTAGTTATGTGTATGGATGTAGTGTTTGAAAAGGTAAACCGAATATTGACTTAGTTGGGGGTGAAATGACCTAGATGTCAGAAGCCCCAGTAGAAAAAAAAAAAAAACACGGCAGAAGTCATATACGATAGTTTAATTCTGCAGAAAGCCTTCTTTTTTTAATTCGTGTCCAAAGTTATTCTGGATAAATCAAGCGGGATGGATTTTAATGGGAGACCTGATCTTCAGTTTGCGTGTACACGCTCCCTAAATAGTTTGTAATCCCGGGCTGATTAGACGGGTCACAATGAAAAGAACCTGAAGCCATCCATCCGCAAAGGGCCGTTCGCAATCCTCGAGGAAATCTCAATCAGTGTTTGTGTTCAGAGAAACACGCGCTCGACACGTGTCTATTAATGTATCTAATTACTTAGCGGCCTTTTGTGCCCCCGACATCATTCAGCCGACTACCATCCGGGCTCCCCTTCCAGGTCAATAATGTAATTGAATCCAGAGTTTAGGGAAATTTCCCTGTCGACCAGTTGAAACATTTAATGGATTATATATTTGAATTGAATTATTTGTTCCATTATCATCAGTTGATTACAAATTCGCATGAAATCAGCCAACATACACAATTTAACACTAGTACATAATCTCACTTGAAACATTTTTGTTTATGGGAAATCTCTACAAAAAAGATCATGCTATTATGACAAAAAATACTCCCGTAATAAATAACTCTTCAAGTTTATTCGGTTAAAGTCAAAACAAATCCATCTTTTCAATATCATATCAAGATATATTGTTTTGTATTTACTACGAACTAATTTCCATTATAATAATAATAATAATAATAATTACGCGTCACCAGTTCAATGAGGGAAAATTGGACAAAACCCCCTCACTGATATAATCCTCAAACACGTTTGCAGAGTGCTTTGACTTTAAAACATTACAATTAATTAATCTTTATGAAAGGTTGAGATCAAAGAGTCAGTGTCACGAGCGATTCCCATGACCTTCCGCTATATACTTGAGCAATTGTGAATTCGAACCACTCGGACTCCAATCTCAACCCAACCTTTCGAATTTTCCCTCTTTTTTTTTGCTATTTTTCAAATGTCCTGTAATCAGGTTAAGATTCTCGGCGACAAATGAAATGGCTACGGAGAGGTTTAGTGAAAATATACTTCATTTGACTTATTAAATCCGATAGACTAAATAACACCTTTCAATTAATTAATCTTCATGTAAGGTATTAGTTGAGATTTAAAAAAAAACCGATAAAAAGTCATGATAGCTCAAGTGGTGGAGCAGCGGCGTATTTAGCCGAAGATCATGGGTTCGAATCCCGCTCGTGACACTATTTTATCTTCTTAAACCCTACCGAACACCTTTGTGCGAATTTGTTAAAAAATTAAAACGTCACCAAGTGATGCTAGATTACTTGTAGGAATTACGAATGCCACTGCTGGGGAGTAAGAAAATATTCGACAGCACATAAAATCGATGCCCCGTCGACTGTAAGCGGTAACGCAAGAAGGAATTTTTAGAAATTAATTTCGATTTTTTAAATCAAGGAGGAATACTTTGTGCTGAAAGTAATATTTTCGTCATTCTATCCACAGCAACATTTTTGGTATAATTTTTTTTAGTTGTTTAATTTTTCATTTTATTTTTTATTCAGCTATATCTGACATTTTTTTCAAAAGAGGCCAATAAACAACAGAAAATTATTACGATTGCTGTTTATTATTTATTATTTGCTATTAAAAAAATACGAGGATGGCCATGTGTTTTGTCTGGAAAACATTTTGAGCCGCTCCTGTATTTGTTTGATTTATTTTTTGCTGATTTTTAATATTTTTCCGTTGTATTTAGACCAGAAATGAATATAAAACCAAAATACTTTTTTCTATACTGCTCTTTGTTATTGAGATTGCTATAAAATTTTTCCTTTTCTATTGTTAGGTTATAAGGTTTTTGTAATAATTATTTTTATAAAATAATTTTTTTTTCAATTTATTTCGATTTTTTACAGATTATTATTATATCTTTATTTCAAATTCGCAAGATTGGACATAAAAACCGTGAAGAAATCAGGTTTATTTAACTCCTTTTAAATACACTTTTTTATTTTTTAACAATAAGTTGTACCAAATATTTGGGTCTATCTTCAAACCACAATGTTAATTTGCTTTAATATTTAATTAATCTTTTTATGCAAAGTAAAGGTATTGGGTTGAAATGAAAAGTTAGAGCCAACCAATACCTTACATAAAAAGATTAATTAATTAAAAAAGTTATTTGCACCACGAAAATAAAAATAGAAACGTAAAGCCATATTATATATTACGTCGGTTGAAAAATAATCTTAATAATGTAGTAAGTGTGTGTAATGGGGCAGAAAGGGAGGGAGGGAGAGAGAGAGAGAGAGAGAGAGAGAGAGAGAGAGAAGTAATAACATTACAGCTAATTAATTTCATTAATTAGCCGGAGAGGATAAATAGTAAACAGTAATAAAAATCTCCTAAGTTAATATATTAAATTTATAACAGTATTAAATGTTATTTTTATATTTTTTCTTTTTTTTACAAGTTTGAAAATTTTTGTTGATGTACATAATTTTTAAAATAACATAATCCTTTGCCCCAAAGGACCACGGAAATTTTGAAAAGCTTTTAAGAGCTTCTAGAAATGGGAAAAATATTTATAAAGGAAAACCTATAGAATAAAAAAAAGACATCTTATTTTATTATTTGGACAAGTAGTCTTAGGCAGCGTTTCGTTTAGGGCGAGGGGGGTGGATATTCTGTGAGTGGTGTCAAAAATAATTAATCAGGCCAGAATGAACCCTTGTGCTGAAAATAATCACGAGTCCATTAAAGCTCAGAGAGGGACTACTTGGTAATTTGGGCGAAAACAGGACTTGAGGGGGTTAAGCCCTTCTAGAGTTCACCACCCTCGCGTAATTAATAAAGCTAAGCTCGCCGAAGGGGAAAATAGAATTCATTACCCGTAGTGGAGGCAGAGGATTATATGTTGCGGGGGTCGGGGCCCAACTCTTGGACCCAATAATAGTTTTCCCAGTATGTTTCAACATATATTTTGTATAAACGTCGCCGACGTTTCCTTTCCCTATATATTCCATAAAGCTCTTTTGCACAAGGGCACAATTTATCAAATTATTCATAATGCAATAACAAACAGGCTGATAAATTTAACCAACTGTATAATTGCAAACAATAATAAATACGATAAAACCTATATTAATTGGATCTTACAGGGTTTTTTCTCATGTGCCCGCTCAAAATATATATCTATAATATAGAAAATATCATTTTCTCATACGTTAGCGAGATATACATAAATAATACAACATGAACAGAAAATCCAATAACTTCGTGGTCCGTTTGACCAATTAGTATATTGCAATTAATTAAGGTTTTTAGTTGAGATAAAAAAAGTCAATGGCACGGGCGGGATTCGAACCAACGATCTTCGACTAGATGCGCCGCTCTCAACCACTTGAACTGCCATTGTCTTTTTTATCTCAACTAAAAAGCTTAATTGTAATATATCAATTGGTCGAGCGGATCACGTAATTAGTGAATTTAATGATTTAAAATGAAGTACACTTCTTTAAAGCTCTCCGCGGCCATTTCATTTGTCGTCGAGAATCGAATCCGATTGCACGACATTTAAAAAATGGGGGACAATTCAAAAGGTGCGGTTGAGATGGGAGGTTGGTGACCGAGTGGTTCGAGGTCATGATAGCCGAAGGTCGTGGGTTCGAATACCGCTCGTGACACTAATTTTTTTATATCAACTGAAAACCTTAATTAATTGTAAGATATTAATTGGTCAAGCGGACCACGAAACTAGTGAATTTAATAATTAATATTTCAATTTTATCGTTATCGAGTTTTGAAAAAATTGATCTATGGGTGTCTGGTTTTCAAATGTTTGAAACGATAAGATATAATTCCCACTGTAATTGTAATAAATCAGAAATATTGATTATATTTTTTTCACTCTGATTAACTAGTTAAACAATTAAAAGGGGTTTATTTTGTTACACGGACAAACAAATTTGCACTGTCATTATAATATACACAAATATTTAACTCAAGTTATAAATTAGTCTTTTTATGCAAGGTTTTGGTTGAAACGAAAAAGTTAGTGTCACGTGCGGGATTCGAACCCACGACCTTCCGCTCAATATGCCGCTGCTGCAACGATAGCTCAAGTGGTTAGAACAGCAGCTGCATATTGAGCCAAATTTCGTGGATTCGAATCTTGCTCATGACACTAACTTTTTTTCAACCAAAATCTTACATAAAAAGATTAATTAATTGAAAGAAGTAATTTAGTAAATGGACCACTAAACATAACGGGTCTAGTTATAAATTTAACGCTCGTACGGTTTATATAACAGAATAACGAAAAGACATCAGTTCGTATTTTCATTTTTTTTTTTTTAATAATTAATCATTAAATTTTCGTGATAACATCCTGTTAAATTTGGTTTCGCAAAGCTAAAAATTTTTTAAGTGCATAATATTATTGGCGTAATTTTGATCAAGGCATCACCGTCGGCCAGTTTATTTCTCGCTATTGCAAAATTTTTCACATTTCATACTAAAAGTTTACGCCATGAAATTTTAAACGGTAGTAATAGAATATTTAATACATTCCCTGTATCTAAATACCAAGGATGATGTATTAATCAGTAGATATTGTTCAGATAAGCGTTAAATCTGATTGAAACCCAGGGGTTTCCACAATTTATTATATTTTATACGGGTAGGACGGCCTGCAAATGGGTGAAAGTCGGCTCGTCCACAAGGTGGTCCTTATTGACGACAACCGCATCGACCAATGATGACTTTGTGACCCCAACGCGCCTGTCCAAGGGTAAAACGCGAGAATAGACGGACCGAAATATGTGATCGTATTTACATAAAGATTTTTATTTTGGATTTTGTTTATTCTTCAAATTTCTTTCATCAGCGTCTATCTGATCGGATTTATTCTGTAGTACTGTTTTTTTCTTTATTATTTCTCCCATCAGACATGAGTATAGCAAATTTTACGAAAGAAAGCGTTGAAACGGTTGAAACAATTGTAATTGTAATTGCCATTAAAATATAATGGAAAAAACATATATGCATGAAACAGATAAAAATGCTTTCTTATCTGCACAAAACTTTTCGTTTACAAAGAATATTCTGTTTTATTCGGACATGTAATTATAACAGTTCTGAACTCAGAAAATATTTGCCCCGAAAGCTATTAAAGGAAGGGATTGGTATGTAAAAGTGATTAGTGCCTTTTACGAGGAATATAAATTGTACATCACAGATGAAGGAAGTCGGACAGATTTATTTTTTAATTAACCAAGTTTAAGTTTATGAAAAGCCCCGCTGAAAGTTAAAATGAAATAATAATGTTTACATATTTTATAACATAATCTGTATTAATTTATATTGTATTATACATTATATTATTATTTCTATTATATTAGCAAAATCTCGCTGGCACTCTCAACGCGACACGCAAGAATGGCACAATTACACAGAAGACAAACACTTGGATGAGTAGAAATAGTTTGATTGAATATATAAAAAATATATTTTGCATTGTATAATTTCACTTTTCCACATCTAAAATGTATTTGTTAAATGTAAACAATGTTTGAAAATCCCAGGCCCTGAAGATGATCTCAATAAAGATCGAAACGTTGGCCCGATAAAGAAAATGTTTTTCTGAAACCTACATCACACCAGACCGCATCTCACGATTTCTAAATAATTATATCATACGTTTACACTTTGACAGTCAGAATATTTTAAGGATGGCTTAGAAATCGATATTACATTGAGCAATGTCTTAGGGCCTGGGGGATGATATGCAGTTTGGCATTTTCCGATCGTTTTCATCTGTAGGATGCATTTCGGCTTCTAGCTATCTATCATCAACACAGGATGAAAGTAAAGAAAGGGCATTGCACATGAAGCAGTTTTCACGTGGGAAATAACGTCGAAAGATACAAAACGGCCCGACTGTTTTAAAAATTAAATGAGTTGTCTTCAAAATAAGCCAAATGTGCTTGAGAAGGCAGTGAGTATCTGAGACCTGTGTTCCGATTCTTGGAGGAAACAGGGTTGTTTTATTGAACATAGTAATGTTAGTTTTGGGTAGCTTGCATGTGCTAAAAAGTGAATGTATCTATTAGCGTGTGTTTGTAGTGGAAGAGGGCCCGTGGCAGAATATTGATAGTCGTCGACCCTGAATTAGGTTAGTTATATATGTAAAAGGTGATGTGGGGTAATATGGCTTATTTCATCAACAATGCATGCGTTGGGTGCTCAGTTGACCCCTAATTCCGGTGGCTGGACGGATAAGGACGATCTCTACCCCCGACCTGCTAACACACGAGGTGGATGATTCCCGAAACCTGACGGTCGTACTTTGTAAACAAATAGTTCAAATTGCCGGTGGGCTGTCAGAAGTAATATAAAGTAATAAGTAATAATATTTATTTGTATATATGTACATATGTATACACATGGGCGGATTTGAGCACATATAAATTTTTTTGCCAGATTCAGGTACCAGTGACAAACAACCAAAGTAATTATCTATGTAAAGGAATAACTAGATGAAGGTGATAAGTCCAAATTAAAATATATGGATAATTTTCATGGAAATAAAATCTAATCATCTCAGAAATATTCTTGTGGATGTAAATATTACAAATGGATCATTTTAAAAAATATACTATTTTGGATGGAATGGTAGAAAAGGTACTGGGAGGTGGGGTTTGTGTGCCCCAGGCATATTCTTCTGGCCTTCTGGCATATTGTACCTTCCTAGTTCTTTAGTTTAGTCAATAGACTCGATCCTTTTTCTCAGGAGTATCAAGTCATTGACTGTTATTGCTTCAATGTGGTTCTCCGAGTCATTTTTGTGCGTCAGATTGAATCTCCATTGAGCCGTTGCTCCGCATTCGAAGATGATATGAGTGGCTGTTTCCTCCTCCTCATTACATAATCTGCAAATTGGATCACTATTATATATGCCCATGTTTTGTAGATGTTTTCTCAGGTGCCAGTGGCCGGTTAGTAGCCCTACCACTCCTACTTTCCTTTGCCCTCTCCAGTTGTAGCAGTGTTTTTGCCAGTTTTGATGAGCGTTGTTTTATCATGAGTTTACTGTGTCTAGCACTGCTAGAGTTTATCCATTTTTCTCTTTGTTTTATTTGGATCCATTCTGCGATGGAGGATTCTACGTTTGTTTTGGATATCCTAATACTATAATACTATTTTAGAATCGTGCATTCTACACTATCACACCACGCTGGTTTAAAGGTTTAAAGATAATGATTTCAAAAATTCCCAGGATTTTGATAGAATTGTCTGACATACAAATTAAATGTCCGGGGTTCGAATCCAGCGGCCCTACATCCGGCATACTTACAAAGGGTGATTTTTTTTCTGCACCTCGAGGGTTGATGTAATCTGTACTCTTTGCGAACCCTCGTAAAAAAATAAATAAATTTAATTGGGAATATCAATTAGAGGTAAACACACTTAATCCTAATCTAAAACTAGAGTAAAGGATTTTTTAGTGTTTACTTTTTAGGGAATTTAAAATGTTTATGCAATCTCATTTGAATTCAGAAGCAAAAAACTCGTTAGTTTTCATCTTTGTTTTCAATTTTTAAACTTAAAACTGTTACTTAGTGCTGAGGAGATGTGCGTAGTGTGGCACTTAGTGATGATGGACATTACATCAGGTAGGCGGCTGTTGCTATCGGAGTTTCCTACTGAACACAGCGAGGCGACGTTAGATTTCGTGAAACTGGGTCCTACCATAGAAAGTCCGGTTTTGGATCTTAGGATGACCGTATTTTCACTTGGAAACCGGCATCATACTGTGTTCAAGCGATTCATAGGCTCCAGGAAGTTCGCGGTGTGCACATTTCTGAACGCACTGCGCGAAGAAGATCAAATCAGTATGGACAGATGGCTTTTCCCCGTAAGAGCACTAGGATTGACCAAAATACACCAGACCGCCTCTCACGATTCCTGAATAATAAAACACACAGAGTTGCACGGCTCGTATTTGCTCGAGAACACAGCCTTTGGCCTTCGACGATTTGTCTGCTAGTCTTTTTACAGATAAGTGTAGATTTGCTCCACCATCTCCAGATGGGCATGAAAGAGTGTGGAGATAGCGAAATGAAAGTTATCAAGCCTGTCATGGTGTGGGCGGGCATTTCATTGGAGAGTCGCACAGAGTAGGTTGTCGTTCGTGGAGGGTCTTTGACGAAATCAGCATAATATCAGGATGTTAACCTGACCAGCCCGTTCTTCAGTCTTGAACCCAATTTGAACCCCCTTCAAAAGACGAACACGGACATGTCCATCCTGATACACTGCACGATCTTGAAAGGACTCTTCGCGAAGAATGGGCTAACTTCCAGCAGAGAGACATTTCCAGAATAGAGGACTTTTTTTTAATTTTTAGACGAAGATTCAATTGTTAAATGTTAAAAAGCGTGAAATTTTGATTAATATATAAAATATATACAAATCAAGTTATATGCCATGTGGGCGAATTTTTTGCCTGTCAGTAAGTTCACACATGCTACGACTTAACTGCATCATAGACTTAATGGGAGTAATCTCATCTAAAACCCAGAAAATTAGAGCTGATGATGGCATTTGGTCTCCGGATTCGATGAATTCATGCTGAACCGGCGTAGGATTTATACGCCCCCCCCCCCTTCCGTCGTCGGTTTGTTAAATTACTCAAACGCGATTCTGCATTGGGCCGTCTTCAGTGAAGATCTGGAATTTATACTTATATAATATTCCAATTAGTTTTACGGGCACACATCACCTATCACCTGCATCTCAAACTACTGGGATGTAATCTTACCTAATACCCAACAGATTTATCATTTTAATAATAAAAGCATCAGTTAAACTTGAGTAAATTACAATTGACAAATGTTCGGAAAGGACACATTGGTTGTGCTAAAACGGCGAGAACGAGCGGACAAGAAGTGATAATCTATAATTCGACGCGGGTGAATAAATGTGATTAAGTTTATTTACTGGCGTAGTACGCATGTAATTTCAAAAATTGTTCGATACGTCTTGTTTTGAACGATTCTTGTAAAATAATTATGCACGATGAAGTCTCTCCGGTTTTGAACTATTTGACAGCTCTTTGTAGCCAGTTATTTTTGAACAGGATCAACTGTTTCTCGCTTGTTTTCGCCAACTTTACTCTTCCTTAAATTATGAAAATTCGCGTGGACCAGTCCGCGATGTAGGAGGCGAGTTGTCTTTTCCCCTCCCCCGACAACGTCTTGAGGTAATTAAGATGGCGGCGAGGGCGGTGTCCTTAGGTGTTACTATGACAACGTCCGGAGAGAGATACACTCTACCTCATTATCGATTGTTAATTCTCCAAGAGTGTCTGGAGGGCCAGGAAACAACTTGGGAGAGAGAGGACAAAGTTGGAAAGGGGCCCTCGACTAAGAGGAATAGAGCCGGCCAACTTGGAGGGGATGGAACATCATTAGTGGAGTTACCCAACTCCACGACATAGGGAATAAACGGCCAACTTCGCTTCGGAAAATCGCTCACCAAAATGAACAGGGGCAAGTTTCGATATACGCGAATAGCTCTAATTAAACATACTTTGTTACAGCACACTCCAAAATTGCCGAGGAGCGATGGGAGTTAAAAGGATGGTATTACCAAAGAGAAATTGGCTTAAATACCCTTCCATAAACTTACCATTAACAAATAAATATCCATAAGTGTTAGTTTAATCTCTCTGTTATGGAAAGTTGTTGCAAGGAATTAACGCGATGTGGCTGTCAGTTTTATTCATCATTGATTATAAATGACAATAAATCGTAAGAAATAATTGGTTAAAAACATGAAAAAAATAACAAGCATTTCGTTTTTCTACATCAGATATATTTCAGTTCCCTGTTCAGCAATAACTTAAAATCAACAATCAAAAAACATCAAAAAAATAAATAATTATAAATTACAATATAAATGTTTTTCAATTGTATGTGAATTGCATGTTACTCTTTCTTAAGCCTGGAGGGTGCCCTAAACATGCATCACGGTGTTCTTATCACTACCTCACACGACTTTTTTCATACAACAATTTATACATTATTTTTTCCTTTTCGACTCTCTTTCGAAATAAATGTAAGATATTTTTATATAGTTTTCCTATTTTATCTTTAACCAATTTCAAATTTACGTTATTCTCTCCTAAGTTAAAAAATAGGCACCTACTCATGCAGCTGTTGTTGTATAAACATATGTATAAAAGTATGCTTATATGTATATATACAACACTGGTTAGGGCAACCACCTGTTAAATAAATATTGTTCAAGCCAAATTAGCTTTTTTGCGTTATTCTCCCTTGTAATTATTTTTGCCTCATCGAACGTGAAATTATGGTTTTAGTTTATACACGTTGTGATAACCATATTGCCAATAGTTTATTATTACCACTGACAATATGCTGTTGTAAATGTATGCTCTTATCAATATATGATTTTTGCCCCGAACTCATAATTTTATATACTACATTGTGCTATAAACCCTCTTCTATTTTTTTTTATTCCTAGAATTAAATTTTTAACAATTTGACCCAAGTATCAATAATATTTACGGTTTTTAATTACATCCTGTTTAAGAAAGAACGCAGAACTTCATTCAAACACAAGCAGACAAAATATTCAGAGGTATAAGAATTTGGGGAATAGGCCTGAATCTCATTATAAATTCCAATCAATTTAAAATAAGCTGGAAGGTGATTTTCGAAACAAACACTGAGGACCTTGTAGCTCTTTGAAATCACTCGAAACATTGTGCCTTTGACAGAATGTTTGCAAAGTCAGACAGACGACCAAAATATGTTTTACGTCAGAATGATACGTTCCCCATTTCGAAGCTATCCAGGACCAGTTGGTAGTTTGTTGGATATTAAAAGCCTACTAAGGATTAGTCCGATGAGACCTATTCGCAATCACAAGAGTTCTTTTCTCTCTTGTTCCTTAGTCGGCTATTTATATACAACTGAGTATTATTTCTAAAAAAGATAAACGGTGGAGTTCATACTCACAGCAAGTTGTTTTCAATGATCCGGATCTCGAGCGTACAGCTCGTTATCAGCTTGTAGAGCTCCTTCAATCTGATGATGAGCTGTAGGCTCGAATCCGGTCGTGAAAACAACTTACTGTGAGTAGAAACTTTTTTTTTTAACATTGGCTTAATTTCTTTTATGCTACCTCTACAGACATTCCATCTTGCCGCCCACTTTATGTTTTTAACATAAACGACTATATCATCAGAGAGGAACAGAAATTGACCTGTTCTTTGTGGATAGTTTGTAGCGTTCTGTCCCTGTTGAAGCTGTTGAACGGATCAACTCCTTCATATCCAGAAATGCCGACAGGACTAGGAACCCAAACGAATACCAGATTTTTGTTAAGAGCTTTGATTTTATAGAGAAATTTGTTAATTTCTAAGACGTATGGGTCAACCGAGAATTTATTTTTGACGGCTTCGAGACAAATTCCTTTACAATGCGCTCAGTTGGTTTATACTCGTTCGAAGAGGTTGAGACTGTTGTTCCACCGGTCTGAACCCAATTTGGATTAATTTAAGATCCTAGATGCCGGTAAAAAAAAACCCGGGAGGGAAAAGATTGAATAAAAAGCTGGTGTTTTGAAGCACAAAGAGGGCGGCGGTCCCAATACCGCAACAGACTTAGATTTTTCCGCCTTTTGATAACGGGGGCGGTGTAATTTGATGTTAATAGAAGAGGGTGGTTTGAGGGAGAGCCCTCTAAGGCTTAGGCTCGTGTTACCCCTAGGGACGGGAGGGCGACTGCCCCTCGCTACATCTCTTACTGGGGATAATTACTTTCATATAGACCTCATGTTGTGCCCGGAGATCTGATACCAACAGAGTTAATAGAAAGCTTTACCATCTGTCCCGGTATAATTTAATATTGCACGACCTGGATTGTTTATCTCCGTCCACTTGCAGTATGTGAGTTTCCTTTCAATTCCACCGACATAAACGGCCTTTTATGCCGTCCTAAATGCCGTAACATCAAAACAGGGGTGTTTTTCGTTTATCTCGTCGCTCTATTTTGGCCTTGATTAATAAACAGCCGAGTAAGATGATAGGACAGCGATTCTGGGCTTTGATGAAATTGTTCTATTTCATGGGAAAGATAAAAACATCTAAGCAAAGCTTTCCTAATCCCAATAATAGGATCTCCTTTGTTTCTTCCAACTCCAACCATGTACAACGTGTGAATTTGGGTAAAATATTGGATAGTAAAGTTAGTTCGAAGAAATTGCAATACATATAGTTAATTATTTTGAAACTTCAGACAATGTGGAGGTTTTCAGGCTTATTAATTGTCCTATTTTCTCTCGGGTTATGGATGAAATTAGTTCCTTCCTTCTTCGATAAAATGAACAAACAGAAAATAAATAATAAAATCAAGTATGTAGAAACAATCATCGTGATTTATACTCGGCTAGAAATTGTTTAATGACAATAAAACAAAATAAATTGTAAAACCGTGAAACACTCAGTTCTGGTTGTTATATACTCTAATGACTTTTTTTGTAAAACAGTGCTCAAGGTGTAACGTATAGATTAAATAATTCTAAAACGAACCTAGTATATTGAAACGGAGGAAGACCGGCCGAAGAGGAGTGACGGTGTTATTTCGAGCAAAAAATAGGTCAATACCCATAAATTTGAGGGATGAAGTTGACATCAGGCCTATCTACTAAAAAACACCGAAGTAAGCAGCAGCAAAAACTACGAAATAGGTCTTTTCTACTATATAATTGAATAATACAAAATAGGAGCTTAGTAATTACGATTTACAGCGACCTCTATGATCTATCAAGAATGGTCGTTTAATTTATTTTGTCAAAAATTATTTTACCTTATTCTCCCTATACTTATATAGACATAAGTAATGTGAATTTACCAAAAAAATCGACTAACCTACTGTTTTCCAATGAAGACCAAATGGACGAAAACTTTTAAAAACTTTTTTTTACGAGGGTTCGCAACAGCAGAGGTCATATCAACCCTCGGGATGTCGGTGTTTTTAAAAGAATCCCATTTTACCTTACAGTGATGAGCGCCGTGTCAAAAACTAAACCTTGCGGCCACCGACGCCCCTGCAAAAATAAAATTAAATAGGTTTAAATGTGGGATGACAACACTATCATAGGGGGGGGAGCAATTTTGAAAATGAGTGAATGAATAATTAATTACTATTACATATACTTATGTTATGTTAGATAGAAGAAACACATTTTCTTTATCGTGTCAACGTTTCGAGCTTTATTGATATCATCTTCAGGGCTGGGATTTACAAACATTGTTTAAATTTAACGAACACATGTAGGATGTGAAAAAAAGTGAATTTATACAAGGAAAAAAAATTTTTAATTTTTGAAATGTTTTGGAGGGAGAGAGAGAGAGAGAGAGAGAGAGAGAGAGAGAGAGAGAGAGAGAGAGTCAGAGTACAAAGTGGTTAACTAGCTAAATTCAGGCCAATAGGTGACACAGTTTGATTGGTCATAAAAAAAAATTATTTCGAGGTATTTTTTAAATCTGTTTTCTCTACCTTAAAGGAAAGTTGACAAGTGATATTTTCCCCAAATTTCATGAAGATTGACACAGTTTCGCGTACACAATGGGTCAGAGTACAAAGTGGGTACTTTCAGCCAAAAAGGTGAAAAGTTTGGTTGGTCATAAAAACTTTATTTCAAGTTATTTTTTCAATCTGTTTTCTGGACCTTATAGCAATAGTGACAGCCGATATTTTCACCAAATTTCATGAAGATTGACGGAGTTTCGCGTATACAGTGTGTCAGAGTACAAAGTGGTTAACTAGCTGCATTCAGGCCAATAGGTGAAAAAGTTTGATTGGTCATGAAAACTTTATTTTAGAGAGAGAGAGAGAGAGAGAGAGAGAGAGAGAGAGAGAGATGCAGATAAAAACCCTGACTTCGGTCAAAAGAAAATGGATATAACTTTTTTTTAAATTCTGTGTGATTGTGCCATTCTTGCGTGTCATGTTGAGAGTGCCAAGTAACACTTTGAGCCCTGAAGATGATCTCAACAAAAGATCGAAACGTTGGCACTATAAAGAGAATGTTTTTCTGAAACCTACATCACACCTGACCGCATCTCACGATTTCTGGATTATTATCGACTAACGGTCACTATTATATTACATAGGGTACAAACAAAGTCAAAACATTTTATAAAAGTCCGTCAGCCGGAGGCAATTTTTAAAATAACATTTTTATGTCAACTATACGCCGACTCATTTATCATTTATGTGAAAAATCATTAAATATAGAAGCTTCTATGGAGAGGATATACCAGCTTTATTCAATGTTAAAAAAGGGTCAGGATTATGGTCTTGAAACTTGAATTTATTGAATATTGAAAAATGAATTTATACAATGCTAGAAATTTTAGACTCACTTGAAATGTTTGTTTTCTGGGTAGATGTGTACTTTGTATAATTATATCCTAAAGGCAAAATAAAATTTAATACATTTTATGTGAATATTTATATCTACTTACAGGTTATCCATTATTATTATTGCAATTCACACTAAATTAGGGATTTATGATATACAAATAGATAAGCTAAAGAATTTAGAAGGTATGTATATTCTCATTTGAGGAACATAAAAATATATTAAATTGCGCAATTATTGTGCTAGTTTAATTTTTTTTAATAAAATCGATTAAAACACCGAGCAGTTTGATTATTTTTTCAACATATCCTCGGATAGACATCAGAATTCAAGATTATTATTCAAAATTTCCCGTACTCTGGATGGTAAGAGAAAAGAAAGATCGAGGTACGTCGTTTTATAATGGTTATGAGGATATAAATTACTAGCCGGTATAAAACGGAAGGGGATTTGAACTCGAGCCGTGTGATTAGGCTCTCGTGTGTTTGTAAGCTGTTGCCCATTGTCTGATGATCGGATTCGGTGGGAAAAGAAGTTGGAAGAGGATTTGAGGTGGATTTCCGCCGATGAAGGCTTTGCCGTTGTTTACACTTCAAGTATCCATATAAGCGAGCGCGCTCAACACCCTGTTTACTTCGGTTGACAATTCCTGGCGGAGAGTTTTAAACGATACCGACGTCCCAGTTCCATCAGAGGAAAAAGAGGATTTACTCGCCGTTTTGTTTTACATACAACAATGTTATCCTTGGCACGGAGATGTTTTATCTAAATCATACCCCTTCACTTCCCACAACAACTGGTTTAATGAACGGTTAATAAAAGCCAGTGCCATTTTTTTTTCAGATGATTTACAAAACAATCGTTTCGATTAATATGATGTGCTAACAGCCCGGCAATACTTCAGCACCAAGGAATTAGGGAACAATTACATGAAAATCTGAGTTTCCATTCCGCATGAAAATTTGCTGATGCTGAGTCAGATCCGATCTGGAAAACGTTTCAAATAAATTGAATGAATGAATGAAAAATTACTTTATTAGTAAGTAAGAGAGTTAAAAAAAATTGTACATAACCAAAAAGCACATAACGGCAATGGTTAACAACCGTCTGCCGGAGTCGGACTATAGATTTTTAATAAACCAGGAACACATTTCTTCTTAAGGATTAAACAAAATAGAGAGAAAAACTATATAAGTAAACTAAAATAACAACATATCTATTTATACACATATAAATAGCCAGGATGACAGATAAATACAGTTAACATGTAATAATTGAAATAAACTAGATAAAAAAAAAACAACAAGCGTTTTCATGTAATTCCAGGCTTCCATCGAAAACGTTACTAGATTTAAAGCATCGTGGTTTCAAATAAATTGTTTAAAGTTCAAAACTCCGACTTCAATCCTGAAACAAATCAGTTAAGAAAATTACATGCGGAGTTGTGAGAACCTAAGTACAATTGTACTTAAGTACTTCAAGTACTTCAAGCATTTCAGTAAATGTGTGAATGTTTTATTTCAGGAACATCAGTGAATGAAAGGGCGGGAAAACGAAGTTATTTAAAACTCTCAAGTTCTTCAAAAGTAATTGCAAGTACAAGTACTTTTACACGTACTTGCAATTTGACTCCCAGCGTGAACAAGCGCAAATAAAAGTACTTGACACTGGTAGTACAAGCACAAGTAGTTGTGTTTGTGCTTGTGAACATTCAATATAATTACACTTATATTGAAGTACAATTACTTGTACTCAAAAATTGAACTTGTACTTCCGTTTACAAGTAGTTGTTGTTGAAACTGTTGTCATTGTAAAATATTATTATCGCAATATTATTACCACAATTTGAATTACACTTATAATAATTTTTCCCGACCAATATTTTAAAACAATTTTACCGTATAGCTTTATTAATTCAATTCTATTCTTTTCTCATTCACAATCAATCCTTTCCTATTCAAACGCCTTTACCGATGTCGCTATAATAAAGTAATCTCATACCAAATATTTTTACAGGCTTTGTATAAATTTTTACAATTACTACCTATTCCCTTAGCAAACATAAAAGATCAATCAATACATGAGTCTTATACATTTAAAGTCTTGAGAGTCCTCATTGAGGTGGCTTTCTAGTTTAGAACTAAAATTATATCATAGATTAAAAACAGTTTAAATTTTATATCGAATCGTAAATTTTAGATTAAATACAGTTTAAACGTTCTTTAAATACACCAGGAATAAATAATCAAATCCTATATATTAAATGAGACAAACGAAATAAAACGCGAACTCTTACGTGAACACAAACAAACACACACACACACACACAAATATCATTAGTAAAATGTTCAAAGATAAAAATTTCAGACGATTCCCTCGTCTCCAATATTAACTTTCTCGTGGGCTTTTTTTCTCCCTTTGTACATTGCAGAACCGAATCACTACTTTATAAATATTAAGACCAAGTGGAGTTGATAAGGTTTTATGTTTCTAAAATGTTGTAATATATGGAATCAAATCAATATAATATTTCTTTATTGATACTGTATTTCCACAGGGTCGGTTCAAAATGTGAATGCGAATTCAAATTCAAGCTATTAAATTCACATATTCCTAAGTAGGGGTTTAACGGCTGGCAGTTTATGTCATTCAAAATAATCCAAACAAAATATGACTAATATAGGCAAAAAACCGTAAAAACAGTTTTTGCGCAGTATCTACAAATCCATTACAATGGTAAAGTTCCAAAAAAAAAGAACGTCTCGTTGTACTCAAAGTACCGTTGCTGACCGCAAGTACACGTCCTTAAGTGCATATAATTGCACCCTGCGTAAACGAGTACAAGTACTTAGACTTGTACTTGTACTTGAACTTATTCACTCTATTTCAATTGTATCTACATTATTTGTAATTGTATTGGGTTGTCCGGAAAATAATGCAGGATTTTGGTATTAAACAAAAAAAAAAGAAACTAGTTACTTTAAAGCAATGTTCTTTAATCAAAATAATTTCCCATACTCTCAATACATTTCTCCCAACGTGTTGGTAACTTATTAATTCCGTCTGAGTAGAATTCAGAATTTTTAGAAGTGATAAAGTCAATAAATGCATTTTCCAGTTCCGTTTGATTTTTGAATATTATGTGTTGTAAGTAGTGGTCCAGGTGTCTAAAAAAATGGTAGTCAGTAGGCGAGAGGTCCGGAGAGTAGGGTGGGTGAGGCAAAGTTTCATAGCCAAGCTCCAATAATTTTTGTGACGTTACACGTGACACATGTGGTCGAGCGTTGTCATGCAACAAAATGGGCCCTTTCCGATTGACCAAAGAGGGCTTCATTACTGCCAATTTCTGATGCATGGTATTAATTTGGTTACAGTATGATTCAGCATTGATGGTTTCGCCAGGATTTAAGAAGGTGTAGTGTATTAAACCAAATGAAGCCCACCATACCGTAACCATTACCTTTTTTTGATGAGTTGGGGGCTTTGGAAAATGTATTGGAGCTTCTCCTTTGTCGAGCCACTGTCCAGAACGTCTAGTGTTATCGTAGAGAATCCACTTTTCGTCACATGTAACAATTCTGACCAGAAATGGGTCATTTTTGTTTCGACAAAGAAGTGATGCACAAACATCAAAGCGCTGATTTTTTTGGCGATCGTTTAATGAGTGTGGAACCCAATTTTCGAGTTTTTTCACTTTTCCAATCGCCTTGAGGTGGTCAGCGACGGTCGTTTTACTGACTTTGAGTTGCTCTTGAGAGAGGAAGGCCTTCCACGACCTTCTTCATCTTCAAGGCTGAAATCTCCCTCCCGAAATTTTTTAAACCACCTTTGCACAGTGCACTCATTAACACAACCCTCGCCCCAGACTTGGTTAATGTTTCTAGCCGCTTGGGCTCCGCTTCGGCCGAGTTTAAACTCGTAAAAGAAAATCGTACGAAATTCTCGCTTTGACATTATAAGGATGACTGAATTATTTCCAAGTAGCGGAATGCTACAGAGGTAAACAAACAATATCATTTGGAAGAGGATTAATAAGTGTTGACATTCATACAAATGAGTAATCCTGTAAACGTAAACAGAATATTTTATATAGATTTTTTTTAATGAAAACTTAAAATCCTGCATTATTTTCCGGACAACCCAATACTTGCTACTATTTTTCGTATTTTGTACTTTGTACTTGTAAGTACTGATTTTCCAACACTGATTACATGAAATTTCTATGAGCAACATATTATTTGTGCAAGGTTTAATTAATCATTTATGCGAATAATGAAAATCCTCTTACGCCGTTGTCATGAAGGGGGTTCATAACTGAAATTTTCGTCCTGGTCGCCAATATAATTGTGAAAGAGCGAAAGGCGAGTATTTAGGTCCCCTGTTCCGATTTTTAGAGGTAATAATATGACAATAAATAAATGTTTAAGGTTAATTACATCCTCTAAAAGAATTGTTCTTATAAACTGTATGCACGAAATTTTAAACATCCCATACATTAAGGATGATATCAAATTCGAAAGGTGGGGCTTAAATGGGAAGTTGGTGTCCAAATGGAACGAACTCCAAGTCACGACAGCTCAAGTGGTACAGCAGAGGGGTAACTAGCCGAAGGTCGTTGGTTCGAATCCCGCTTGTAACACTGACTTTTTATCTCAACCAACTCCTTAATTAATAAAAAAGAATTTGTTTGTGGTCAAGCGGACCACGAAACATAATAAAATCTAGATTGATATTATTTTTCCTTGATTTTCATGTTTCTGTAGTGGTCTTAAGAATGTATTTTTCTCGTGTTAAATCAAATTTCCTTTCAGTTTCAACAGATTCTTTTTTTTTACTTATGGGAAAGTTTATTGGATGTTCAGCCTAATGTTAAAATGTTTTAAAGACCAGAAAATCCTTTTGACGACGGGTGGTGGCATAACTTAAAGTAAATCAAATCAGCTGGTGAAAGGGTTGCTTTTCTAAAATATGCGGATGAAAACTCCTCCCCAGATTACAAAAAATAAAAACTACGATAAGAAGCCGCTACGTTGAGGGTGAATGGAAGTCTTTATGAATGGGGCGGAAGCAATAACGTACTAAGTGGCCACTAAACCTAGGAGGACAGGACATCATATCGACCCGTGGGGATGTGGAAGGGGGTTGAAAAAATGAGTACAAAAACTCCCCGGCCCGACATTATAAATACCTGGCAATCCAAATCCCACGCGTTGGACAAAAAGTATCAAAGAACGGTAGTTTGATATGAAGTCACCTGTAAAGGAAGTTGTAAATCAGGCCGGACAAAGGGCTGTCTCGTGATTAAGGGTAGCCACCGTCCTGGGGAGTAGCGTAAGAAAGAAGTGAGAACCCATAAACATACATCCTAAACATTCCCCCCATTCCTATTTTACAATTAGTCGATTCGTTACGTAGTTCTGTACTTTTTTTTAACGCACATTGGACAACAACAGGCCCAAATATATTAATACATATTGCGTTTTGTATTGGACGGATTTCATCAAATTGTAATCGAATGAAAGTAGATGATATTTTTTGGATATTTCTTCCTTCTGATGTCTATGTCCGGGCCGCATGTTGTTGGTTTAACGGGAAGTTTTAGCGTGAATGAGTACCAGATTTTATTTTAATGCCATTATGTTTAGTGGCCTATTTTGCCAAATTACTTCTTTCAATTAATTATTCTTTTTATGTAAGGTCTGGGTTGATAAGAAAATCGAATCCTGATTACACAACATTTGATTATGTAATCAAATGTTGTGTCAATCACATTGTCTGATTGCACAAACAGGGAGAATTCGATAGGTTGTAGGTTGATATCGAACTCACGAAAGTTCATGTGGTTAAAACAGAAAGTCGTGGTTTCGAATCCCACTCGAGACGCTAGCATTTTCATCTAAGCTAAGACCTTATATAAAAAGAATAATTTTATTTTAACATTGAACAGTCACTGAAAGGCATATGATATTTTCTTCGGCAAATACTTTTTACAAATAAAGGAACAGTTTGACTTCTTCGGCTGACGCTTTGTGTTGTATATTGTATAGCAACGAGTATAAACAGCGTATGTTCTCCGGCATTGTTTGCCCAAGAAGGAGCTTTCGCCCAGACCGATGGCCCGACGAGAATTCCTGGGCAGGTCGTGAAGCTTTGTAAGATTCTGTAGATTGCAGACATAAACTCGGTTCAGTAGAGGTACGGAGAGAGAAGACGGACGATCTCTACGATATTTGTGAAGATCGACCAAAGGTGATCGTACTCGTTTAAGCCAGTTATGGCTTACCCGTAAGGTTTTCTCTCAAAATTAGTTTGGGAACGGATGGAAGGTTGATTAATCGTTTACGAATAAAATTAAAACAAAGTTTATTAAAGACATATACAGGAATTTAAAAAGAACTCTTATGCCACGCTGGGATGAACGAAAATAAAGTAAAAATGAAAGAGAATCTTGTAAACAATTAACTATAACAATAATTGACACTCTTCGATCAGGCCTCTACTTATCTGAGTGCCTTTGGGCTTTAATACTCCAAGTAATAAGTTGTACACTTCTTGATCCTTACACTTGCGGGAACACACTGGCCTTATGTTTCCTACAATCCTCCATTACCTTTTCCGGATTGCGCCTAGACGGTCTGACGTGTGAGGTTGTAGCATCACCCTGCAGCGTCACATATTCATGCGCGGGGTTATCGTTTGTTTCTATATAGTTCCGAGTCATTGAGCTGTACAGTGTTCGTCCAATCGATACAAGTTACGCTCACTGCAATGGAATTGGAACGTTTGAGTGTGCTGTCGTTTTCAGCAACCCCTGCCTGAGCCACCAAACTTCAAGCAAGGACGATCAAAACCCAAAATAGTCCAAACAGATCGGTTCCAAATTTGATTTTGAATTGTTCGTCAATTGTGGACTAATGGTGTTAACCATCAACTCGGATAGGTCTTCGACAGTAATACATACAAGCGACGTGCTACTGGGCATTGGGTTACCTGTGTATGAACCTTCTTTTTCCAACGTCTGGCTTTTGCGCGGGGCGAGGTTGTCTTAATTTTTTATATGGAAATATTGCCCAAAATACTCTTGTTTTTACTTAAATCTATCGAAGGTTACAAACACTTCACAAAACACATGAATCTCCCCATCTGACAAAATGAGTCGTAGGTTTGAAGGAATGGAAAAAAGTTAGTACGCCAGCCGCCAAACCTCGAGCCACCACTTAAAAATATTTTTATGTTTTTTTGTTGTTTTGATTGCGTTACGGGTTCAAGAGAAATTCAGCGGGAACAACTAAAAAGGACATACTTTCGTTGCCTAAGTATTAGTACATAGTCGGCAGTGGAACATTTGTCCATAGTTTGACGATAAACATCATCAATGACAAAGTTGATCAGGATTCCTTCTGTGACCTTTAGAACGGCGAAATGTCGAAGTATGTAGATAGAATAAGTGGGCCAAAATTATCAGGAATGTTCTATCATTTATTGTACTTAGTGATTCAACTGGTCCGCCTACCTCGCTGGGTATTTATTTCTCAGACGCTTGTCAGCGTTCGCCACCGTCAGTAGTTGGTCTGTGAGTTTTAAATTTCTGTTTCCTTTAGAATAAGAAGATCAGAATGATCTGTCGTAGTGAAACAACGTGCTTCATCTTCTTTGAATGCCGTCTTTGTATTTTTTTTTTTTTTTTTTTTTTTTTTTAATAAAAGTTAATTTATTATGTAAGGTATATATTACAAACATGTTCTATCACTAATACTACTATTATTTCATTTTTAATGAGATAAGTTCAAATTACATGTTCAAATAATGTTTTTACAACGAACGTCAACCTGTTTAACTTTGCATCTCAAACACTTTGAAGATTATGGTGTTCAGGTCTGGGGGAATACTTTATTTAAATGAGTAGAAAAGGTTTTTAATTAGCCTTTTTTTTTAACTAGAGCTTTAGAACCTTTCTTAAGAGGAATTTTAGGCCCAACAATTTTATTACTGTGATTTGAAATGGGCCACCCGATTTCCACACATTGATACTGCTTTTATTTAAAAATTTGAAGAATGTTTCGTTATCGTTACCTTCGCAAAACTTAAAATTGAGCCATAAACGTAAAAAAAAATTTAAACCATTTTTAATACAAGGATGCTTAATTAAAAAATTAACTTTTCGGAGGGCTCTCCTAAAAAAGTAACTGAAATATTATTGAGGAATTGAACAATTAGGTTCAATTTGGTGTAAGTATAACAAAAAAAATTCATTGGCCAGAATTAGGTAGCAAGAATGGAGTAAATAGTACATATTAAAGGGAAACGTAACGGATTTAACAATATTTTAAACACATTAATTTTAAGCTCATTTAGCTGCATTTTAAGATAGTGTAAAAGAATGAATGAATGAAACTTATTAGCATGAATGGAAGAGCTATGCCATTACCCCGAGGAATATCTAGTAATAAAGGGAAAATTCTGTAATTCTGGTGTGTGAATGTAATTTATTAGCGTGAATGGAGAGGCTATGCCCATTTATCCTGAGGAATATCGAGTAATCTATAGTAGAGTGATATAATTCGTATGTTTGAATGTAACTTATTAGCGTGAATGGAGGAGCTATGCCCATTTGCCCTGAGGAATATCAGGAAAATGATGTAAGTCGGGTGTGTGAATGTAATTTATTAGCCTGACTGGAAGGGCTATGGCATTTACCGCGAGGAATATGGAGTGATATCGGGAAAATGATGTAAGTCGGGTTTGTGTATGTAATTTATTAGCGTGAATGGAGGGGCTATGCCAATATCAAGTACTCTAGAGTAGTGTGAATTCTAATGCAAATGTTCTTATCTTTGTTCTGTGTACTAATGTGTGTTACTTGTGTTATTTTAACCACAATTGACGAGGACCTGAGGCACAAAGAGACGAGCAAGAGGATAAAGAAAAGCGAGATTTATCGTGTAACTCAAAACACAGCTCGTAAGATTTTCATTGTTATATCGTAGGCTGTTGCATAACGGAACTTAGATAATATATATTTTTTTAAAGTAAGCCTTTATTCTGAAATATCATAAAAGACAAAAGGATGTTAAGACTGGAGTATGCCAATTTGTGTTTAGTTGACCTTTGATGGTCTAAGCATCTGGTTACTGTTGGGTTTTACGTTGTTCAATTAAAGTAAGTTAGTTTAATAAAATTTCTTATTGAGGAATTATGCACTAAAAGACTCTCTATGAAGTTAGTATTTTATTATTATTATTTTTGTTATATCAGTTTTTACGTGTTTTGTTTTACTTTAAATAATTGATCCTTTGGCCAATGTAAATAGCAATTAGCATAGTTCTAAGGCTGTAAGTCGTTGCATTTTCAGAATTAACGTTGTTTGTTGATTGGCGAGAAGTCAAAGTTAGATCAATAGTCTCTCTAACAAGGGGCCTGGCCTCCAAACTGATTTCGTTACAGTCAATCAGTCTCTCTCGCGGTGGGATTTTTTAAATTGGATCAAAGAGTCAATCAAAGGACTTTGCTCGAGGAAGCGGGGCTGATTGTTTTAAATCTGAACCCTTTTATCAGCCCTTTAGCTCTTTGTTAGCCGGAGGACCAATTAGGCTCTCGGTGCAACTCGACTGAATTCTCCTCGCCGGCCCCTCTCACGATTCGAAACGCAATTTCCTCAAATCCTTTGATTTCATTTTCCACGCGATTGCACGACGCCAAGGTGTCACCATGATGACAGAACACAAAATACTTTAAAAAAAAAAAAGGTTCACATTTTATATTTTTCCCGTTGAATGGTCTCTTTGACTTCAGATAGGTTAAAAAAACTGATTGATTTGGTTTTACACGAATTATTCATACTAGAGATCTAATAATTGTCAATAAATCATAAATAAATACAAAAAGTGAGTGAGGGGGGAAGAGTAAAAAAATAACAAAACCAGTAATATTTCCTAGTTACAAATTCAAAGACTTTTTTAAATTTAAATATGCCAATTAATCAATTCGTTTGGCAAATGATTCAATCGAAAATGTACTGAATCCTGTATATATTGTTTAAATGAGGGTTCACAACAGCAGAGAGTATGCTTATTTACGAATGCAGGGCCGCTGGATTCGAACCCAGGACCTTCGCCTTGCAGTGATGAGTGCCGTGTCAACTCCTAAATCGTTGCGGCCACCGTCGCCCCCGGAAAAAAATATAAACGTACATTTTTGACAATGGATTTACTTCAAATGGATTTAGATTTATTTAGATGTTATAAGATTTTATGATGGAATATTAGTTTTTAAATGTTTGGTCTCTTCCCAGACCACCACTGGAGATGGTCAAACGTCGAAACGCACTCGAGAGAAAGCACTGAATCATGAAGCTTTCGGGAAGACTATTTTGTTTTACTTTAATTATATCAATGCTTTATTTCAGATTGACTTCTTAAAAAATGATCAACGAATCGTTCTTGCATGTGGAAAACGGTTGCTTTCCTTTTAATAAAATGAACCAAGTTGAAAGTAAACAATACGAATTCCCTTTCTTTTAAAACAAATCAAGCTATTTGAAAAAAATAAAATAAAAAACAAAGTTTTAAGACAGATCGCAGTGCAAATCTTGAGAAATTGCCAGATTCTAGAAATGTTTGTGTCTATCTTTCTGTGTGTCCGTGTTTTTTCCCGGGCGAAAGTTAACACCAGGGGGTTTATTGATATATGCTCCATTTAAATAATCAAGGTCAAAAACATATATATTTATACATTTAAAAATTAAAATGTACTGTTTGTTTGGCGGATTATTATTTTAAAATTCTATTTCTGAAATATGTTTTTCTGAACGCTAAATTTTAGTTACAAGTTTTTGCTCTGTGCTTTTAAGGAAAGTTACGAATTTTTCGTACGGGTCTTTTTTCTTCATCAGCGATGATAGGTCGGCTGGTAGCCAGGCTTGCGGAACACACACTCCGACTAGGCACAACCTTTGCGTTTTTAAAATTAGGCAGTGGCGCATCATGTCCCAAGTTTGAGATGAACTTCTGTCAGATGTGCAGTAGGGTTCTGGTAGGTGTTCATTCAATACTGGTACGCCTTATTTTTCCCATGTCCACTTAGCGCATGAATGTTGAAGTCAAGGGCTTCCATACATTTTAGCTGTAAAATTTTTCCGAAGTACAACCGGGGTGCTTTAGGTAGGCCTGTATGTGAGGAAGCTTGATTTGCTAGCAAGTCTGTAGCTGCATTGCTCTTTAATCCAGACGGGAAAAATAAAATAAAATATATACAGCCATCTTGGGGATGTATGATGTTGAGAGGGAAGTAACAGGGTCCACAAGTGAGAGCAATGCAAGGTTGATTTATTTTGAGAAAGGATGAAGTCAGAAAGAAATGGACTTTCTATTTATAATAACGGAAGAAAAGATGATAATTATGTAGACTGAGCTGGCTATAAAGAAGATGAAATAAAGCTCAACTGCTCAATATCGATTAAAACATCGCTGTCCTGACAATAGCCCTGGTTAGAATGGGGTAACGTGCAACGGGTGTGTGACTGCTTCGGGGAATCAAACAAGATTATACGAAAACCGTTACTGACAGTAAAAAAACCTGAGCAAAAATTTAAAAAATGTGTAGAGATTAGTGTCCGTTAATCTATAATTATTCAGATATCGTGAAATGCGGTCTGGTGTGATGTAGGTTTCAGAAAAACATTATAGTGCCAAAGTTTCGATCTTTTATTGAGATCATCTTCAGGGCTCAAAGTATTACCAGGCACTCTCAATATGACACGCAAGCACAATTACACAGAAGACAAACACTTTGAGCCCTGAAGATGATCTCAATAAAAGATCGAAACGTTAGCAATATAAAGAGAATGTTTATCTGAAACCTACATCACACCAGATCATCTCACGATATCTGAATTGGGATTTTATCTGCATTCTGCTAGGTGCTGGCGCATACTCTCTCTCTCTCTCTCTCTCTCTCTCTCTCTCTCTCTCTCT
>CM077099.1:24258301-24281611 GCA_039619505.1 Cimex hemipterus
CTCTCTCTCTCTCTCTCTCTCTCTCTCTCTCTCTCTCTCTCTCTCGACAAAAAATTTCAAAATTTAGCTTTGGACCAATTAGGGGTAAACCATAAATGTTTCCCGGTTCTGGCCGACCTGTTTCAGGTACAAATCCAGCCAACTACCTAAAAGGGGTGCAATTCGTTCATCGTGCGATCCTGCCGTCCAATTTCTCGAAATTCTCACGTATTTTGCAACGTGCAAACTGTTTATGGCATTTCGTACCTCTTGAATATCAGCTGGGTTTCCTTTTGAGTGTCCCTTTCATAATTTACAACAGCCTCTGTTAACTCAAGTGAGCCTCGCTTAAGTATAATTTATTACTAATAAGAATTAAACTGAAAATTGTAATAACAGTAAAACCGAATAGATTTCTGAAGAAATTATCTTGTTGGATAAACGGGCCAAGATGGCTTTCAATCGATTCAAGCGGGACTAATACTGTAGGACAAATCTTATGTACAAATGTAGTGGGGACAAGTCAATGCAATGATTCATTCAAATTCAGTGGGAAAGGATTGGTAGATTCTGGATGGGTACAATATAATGGCTGGAATAAAACTATTATGTGATATCAATGTCCATTTAAAAAACATTACTAATTACTAATTACCTTTTGATTTATATAAGCTCAAATCTACTCGTTCATGTACATACACATACATGCACGTGAGCGGAATTAAATCAATCACAATTCACAGCCCACCAACAATCCAGAGTTTGTAATTTACAATAAATTCAAGAATCACCGAACTTGGGTGTTGGCAGTCCCGGGTCAACTTCATTCTGTCTGACCGAGATTGGGTTCAAGGGTTAGCAACAATCCAAGCCCTTTCACACTCTCACTCACACTTAAATGCATTCTTTACTATTTACAAACCATTCAATCAATTAGGGTGTACTATAACCTCTCAATATTCCTCCATCACACTTTACTTACGTTGACGGTCGGTAGAATATCAACATGCCGCCATTGGCCTTCTCATTCACGCTAATAAATACATTCACTCTCAAAACGCGCTAGGTGCAGAAACCGATCAGTACTATACACAACAAAACAACTATTTCCTCCAAAAATCGAAATAGCGGCTCCAGATTTTCCCTTCCATGTTTAACCCCAATTTTCACATCGGGCGACCTTCCTGCACGCGCTCTGTACGGTTTAAAAGATTGCACGGTCGGAAAGGGTTTTATTTACAGTTACGATTTTAGGAAGGACTTATAAATTCGTACTAAGTAATTTCCATCAAATAATGAATTGTTTGTGATAAAGTTGAAAATTGAAAAAATCTGTCCGCCTTAAAAATGGATATGTAAGTTTGAAAGTGAGGAAAGCCATTCAGGGTTGCAATAGGCTCGTTTATTTGTGAGGCTTGTAGTTTGAACTTCGTAGATATACGCAAAGAACTTCCGAGCAAAGAAAATATTGGCCTGGTTAAAATTTCAAATTACAAAACTTTCATAAAGTTCTATATAAACTACACAATAGATAAACGTATTTTGCCAAGAATGGAATTAAGTTTTGTACAAAGTTGTATTTGTTATTTAAGGATTTTAGAAATTTATTTCAACTTTCCATAATTTACATTCTTGCGATATAGTTCTTCTTTTTTTTACCCACCTAGTTTATCCGAATAAATCTACAAAAGTAATAATATGAAACGTTAAAACTGACTTCGAAAAGTTGAGCTAAAAAGCATTGGTCGTTAATATTTAAAAAACTTCTAAAATATTACTTGTACGTTAATTGTATAGAAACGATCAATATTTACGAATCGAATATAAAATTAAACGAGCTATTTTGTTTGAAAATTAAATTAAAAATTGTTTATTATCGAAAGGAAATTTTATTCGGAAAAGTGATCAAATTTTATTACGGCCTAAATCATTGCAATCCGATTTAGATTCAAATTACAGAAATTTAGTTAACAAAAAATATGACTTATGATCTCTGGAATGATAGATAAATAATTATTCATTATTAGGAGTTTGTTAAACTTATTATTATTCACTGTTTTCGTGGTCCGCTCGACCAATTAATATATCACAATTAATTACGGTTTTTAGTTGAGATGAAAAAAAGGTTAATGGCACGAGAGGGATTCGAACCCACGACCTTCGGCTAGATACGCCGCTGCTCTATCACCTGAGCACCGTGACCTCGATCCTCTCGGACATCAACTCCTCATCTCAACTAAAAACCGTAATTAATTGTGACTTATTATTATTAACAAACTATTTTTACAACTTGGAATATTAATGTTCTGACTTTTCACTAATTCTAAAATAGTTAATCACGAAGAATTTGGACGGAAATTTTATCATTGGAAAAATAAATTTCAATTTCCATGAATTAACGACAATTGTACGGCAAATTAAATATTTTCCCAGTGGTAAAAAAATTTAAAATAACGGTACAACTAGGTTTTATATTAAGACGAGCTATGTTCAACTTGACTAATAATGCTTTGGATCAATTAATAAATTTATGATATTCTAATTAACTACAGGGGGCATTGAACTAACCGTACTAAGCTAATCAAACACCTGGAAATCAGTAATTCATCTAATGAGAAAATTACACCTTTTTGTACGTTGAGAGAGGCACTGAGAAAATAAATCAACATGCCCATCAGTGAAGATGGTGACAAGCTGAAACACATAATAGCAAAGTTGGGCATAACCAAGTCATCAGAAACAATCCAATTGTAATAATTATTTTGATACAGTTCAAACAAATTATTAAAATACATGAAATGCTAAAGAAATAAGTTGATATATTTATTTGTAGTTTGTTTTTAAGTCAGTTTGGCAATGGAAGCAAGAAAACCCAAGTTGCCGTAGTAATATCCATACAATACCCTTTTTTTAATGAACGTGTTGAAAATTCAACCATTTTTTTTTGGCCCTCCTGCAGCTTTGTCAGCTTTGATGATGATCACGGATACAAGGAAGTGGGGTTTTTGTTCCCCAAGCACTGCAGCATTCTGGCTTACATGTTCCAAGTTCCTTAGTTGAGTGCAATTGACTCAATTCCTCTCCCAAGAAGTACTACAAAGAAGTAACTTAGCGGTTGTTTCACTTTGGAAGATGATATAGATGCCTGCTGCTTTTTCACTTCGTTGCTTAACTTACAAATGGTGGTCATCGTTGAATATATCCATTTTGGGTTATCTTCTCAGATGCAACTGCCAATTGCAAAGTCCTATCACTCCGCTGAGTTTAACCCTCTCTAATTGTAGAGTTATGACTCCCTAGGCACTGCAGCCCTCTGGCTTATTGTACCTTCCTAGTTCTTTGCCCAGTGCAATAGACTCAATCCTTATTTTTTAGAAGTATCAGGTATGACTGTTACTGCTGCAATTTGTTTCCCTAAGTTTTTTCTACTTTTTTAAAATCTACATTGAGCTGTTGCTCGCATTCGAAGACGATATGAGTGGCTGTTTCCTCCTCCTCCTTACATGATCTGCAAATAGGATCATCGCTGTATACAGCCAGGTTGTGTAGATGTTTTCTTGGATGCCAGTGACCGGTTAGAAGTCCTACCTAACCTGTGAATTTGGCCCTCTCCAGTTGCAGCAGTGCTTTTACCAGTCTCGGTATGAGTATCATATGTTTACAATGACTAGCACCGCTAGAGTTTATCCACTTCTAGTGTTTTGTATGGTTCCATTCTGCGACGGAAGATTGTACATACATGTTCTTCCTATCCCAAGAATAGATTCGGGTCCTATGTATGGTCTTGCAGATCCTCCTCTGACCAGTCTGTCTGCTTTCTCGTTACCAATAATTTATATAATAATTCCCCTGTGCCCTGGCATACAAGATATCATCAGGTTGTTGTGTTTTCCCAGGCGTTGGAGATTTTGGATGCAATCACTGACTAATTTTCATGTGATTCTTTTACATGCTGGTGATTTAATGGTTGCTTGGCTATATGATCTTATGAGGATTTGTTTGTCAGTGTAACCTCTTTTAAAATTTTCTTGGGCACAAGCATTGATGGCATGTATTCCTGCTGGAAAGACTGAAGTTTTCTTCCCTATTGAGTTTGATTACCCATGTTTCGGGCTTGTACAGAAAATGCCTCATCTGTTTTCTTCGTTTTCTTTGGAGCCTGTATACCATATCATTGTATCCGATGCTCTCCTCTTTTCTTCCTCTCGTTTATAGTCCATTGAGACTTTGTAGGACGTTGTGAAGATTGTTTCCGGGATCATATAATAAGTTCCTATTTAATAGTAGGGATAATTTGCCCGCTCATTGAGTTTTCTTCCTAGTGAGGATAGGCATACCCAATCATCGGAAACGACCAAACTGGAATCACTAGTTTGGTACAATTCATATAAATTATTCTAATACATGAAATGTTAAAGAAATGTGTTGTTGCTTTCATTTATATGTGTTTTTCAGGTATGTTTGGCAATAGGAGGAAGACAACTCAAGTTGCCATAGAAATATCGATACGACTCCCCTTTTTAACGAATCTGTTAAAAATCTAACCATATTCCTCGCCCTCCTGCACTTTTGTTACCCTCTGTTTTGTTTCTTTTGAATGAACATATACCAAGATTTTGTAATGTTTATGAAGTTTGCTTCACCTCGATTCCTGAGCATTACTATGTATAATGGAATTATTATAGTTTATGTGTGAAAATTAGTGACCGTTAATCGATATTTATTTAGAAATCGTGAGGTGCGGTCTGGTGTGATGCAGGTTTCAGAAAAAACATTTTCTTTATCGTGCCAACGTTTCGATCTATATTAAGATCATCTTCAGCGTTGAAAGTGTTTGTTTCCCGTGTAGATGTGACATTCTTGTCTGTCGTGTTGAGAATGCCATTTATTACGTTTTACAGCATTTATTAATAAGCAGTCAGAAAGTAGGGTCCTAAAGGATGAAAAGGACTATTCTTGCGTTTATGAATGGCACAATTACACAGAAGACAAACACTTTGAGCCCTGAAGATGATCTCAATAAAGATCGAAACGATGGCACGATAAAGAAAATGTTTTTCTGAAACCTACATCACACCAGACGGCATCTCACGATTTCTAAATAAATAGTTAGTTTAGTCGATTTGCTACTGTGGAGGCAGGAAGGCCGTTAACATCGGAAACTAGATATTGAATAAAATGGTTGAAAACAATTATCACCACCTGTTTATACAAGCTGTCCACCGAACGTCCCCACGGACTAACATTTTCCAGCATTGAGCGGAGTTGTCGTTTGTATTTTGGAAAGGGTCCTAGGACGGCAAATATTTGCACAACCGTGTCTTTTATCCTGTGGGACCAGGTAAGGACAAATTAAACCTTATAACATCCGTGTTTATTTATGTGCGTTCCCGCTCGTCTTTTGGACGATTCAAAACGCTTTGTTCCGATTTACCTGGTCGGCGATTCTCACACCTACGCTTTTTTCCGTCCAGGAAGGGATTTTTTTTTTGTTGGCCGCCTATCAAGATGTGCTCCACTGACAAATTAGTGTGACATGAGGCCAACTGACTTATCTTTTATGTTAATGTCGCACCTCTCCCGTGTCAAACTGTCACGTCCCATTTTCCCTTTTAGCCCCCGCTCCTTGATTGGGCTACTGTTCTGGCCAGCGGTTCGTCTGTCATTTGATTTTAATCTAAGCCAGACACGCTGATTCTTCCACCGATGCGTTATAACGGACGTTCCTGGTTTGATTTGTTGTTAACTATTAAATTGATTCGTAAACGTTCCATCTGGTGCGTTATAGAAAATGAAATACTGAAGATAACATTTTCTGGTTTTAATGTTTAATAAGTCAGTGTAATTCATATGAGATTATAATGAACACCCCATGAGAAAAGTGACACAAGTCGAAAAATTCTAAAAACCTGATTATTTAGTTTGTATTAGGTATTCGGGTGGGTGGTGCTACAGGATAAATGGGATCACCTTACGTGTCTCCATTCGCGAAAAGTGGTATATCATAGTTATGTGTTCAGCTTTATAGAGGGTAAGTACTTATCAGAAAAATGGCACTTTTCCAGTTAGGTCAGTTTTCTTCTTGTTTACTGAAAGATTTTGTGTTACTCCAAACTAACTTAATTTTGTTATTACAATCAGCGTATCTTTTATAATAATAATACTCTTGCCTGGCAAGGGATCGCAACTTCGAGCATTGATGATGAGCATGAGTTTATTTGCATGTTACATACTATATATATTTATAAAAATGACTACATCACGTGGACAGGCAGATACTGAATTTGTTAACAACAAGCGAGGACGAAACTGCCGGAAATAATGGTAATGAAGTCTGTCATTTTTTAAAGTGTTATGGTATGACCTGTAATGCTGATAGTTCTGGCCCTTCAGATTTCTCGAACAAATCTCGAAACGTGAATGCTCAGCTTCATAGTTGCAGGTCAAAAATGATGCAAGAAATCATTGTAAATAATGAATTACCACAATTATTATTCAGATATCGTGAGATGCGGTCTGGTGTGATGTAAACATTCTCTTTATAGTGCCAAAGTTTTGATCTTTTATTCAGATCATCTTCAGGGCCTGGGATTTACAAACATTGTTTACATTTAAAAAATTACATATAGGATGTGGAAAAGTGAATTTATACAATGCACAATATATTTTATATTCAATCAAAGCATTTCTAAATCCCAGGCCCTGAAGATGATCTCAATAAAAGATCGAAACGTTGGCACGATAAAGAAAATGTTTTTCTAAAACCTACATCACACCAGACCGCATCTCACGATATCTGAATAATTATCGATTAACGGTCGCTAATCTCTACACATTATCAGAATTATATTTTATGGGAAAGAAGATTGAATGCCCTTAATTGAATATAACAGCATTCATATTCTTGCATTACTTTTTCCCAAAGAGAAAGTAGTAATACTATTAGAATTATTGTAGTTTTCAATGTTAGCAGTATCGACCCCTTTTTCACTCGCGAACTCTGGACGACGGTATCGTCTTGAAGAAGAAAAATATCCATTTGTTACTTTCAAGCTTTCCACCTATTTTAAAGGCCGTCATCAGAGCTAAGATTAATTTCACATCATGAAAAACAATTGTTAAATCATCTGTACAAATTTCAATCAGTATTCTTTTCATTATAGGTCTTCGTTGAGATAAAAAAGTCAGTGTCACGGGAAGGATTCGAACCCACGACCTTCGGCTAAATTATGGCTATCGTGACTTCGATCTTCTCGGACACCAACTCTCCATCTCAACTTACAACCGTTCGAACCTTCCTTCTTTTTGCCATTTTCAATTTTACCTCAACCAAAACTTTATGTGGAAAGGATAATTAATTCAATGATGTAACATGGTGTAAAATTGGAAAACTGACCACTAAAACGTAAATGAATCAGTAAAAATGTTGTTGTCCGTAACAGTTACACATTCTTGTTTGTTCGGTTTGTATGTTGTCTGTTACTATCACAAAGAAATGATTACACTTACAGTCAATGACCACCATTGTCGTTAGAGCAAACAACACAGTCACAACTCAAAAATGGGTATTTTTTTGGGGTAATACAGCTGGATTTCAATATCTTGTGTTTTCAGTTAAGACTTGCGGAAACTAAAGATCATTGATGAATCATGACAATTTTTATTTCCAACAACCGTAAGTGCGCGTGTAACCTCCATCTGTAAACTTTTCTTTTGTTGAGTCGTGGCAATTTTCTTCCGAGTGTGCGATATTGTAAAATTAGTCAGATTTTATGAAAACAAAAAAAAATTAAAAAAACTGGGCCTATTCTAGCTGTATTAGGGGCGATAGATACACTGATGCACTACTGATGATGGCGAGCAGCTGAAACGCGTCTGTGAAAGATTAAAAATTTGAGGAAGAAAGGACCTATTCTAACAGGGAAATTTTAAAACATTTATCACAACTTAATATATTCTGTTTGATGAAAATGCCTACAAAGTATTATTCATTAATTACTTTTTAGAAGTTATTCAATCATGTTTTTAAAAATTTTCGTGTTGCTTGTCACGTACATATAAAACGATTATTGACGTAGTTACTAATAAAAAACCATTTTCTTCATCGTGCCAACGTTTCGATCTTTATTGAGATCATCTTCAGGTCTCAAAGTGGATTTGACCCCATCGACCCGAAAACAAACAATGAGCCCTGAAGATGATCTCAATAAAGATCGAAACGTTGGCACGATAAAGAAACTGTTTTTCTAAAACCTATGTCACAGCACACATTAAAAAATTATACTTTTTTATACATCAATTTAAACTTGAAGACGTTCTTTTGCGGCTTGGGGAGGGGGTCATGAACCTGAAGTTTACGATTAACCTCGAGAAGTATCCACCCTCTGACTTCAAGAAGAAATCTTACAAAATAAACCTTGCTGAATAATATTAAACATAATACGCCAAAACTCGTTCAGAATATAATTTAAACGATTCTTGTGAATTCCATTCTAAACACTACTGCCAAAATCTTTTCTTAAAAGAAAATTTAATTTCATTTAAAAAAAACGCCTAATTGGGCCGGTTTCATTCCATAAATGTCATTTTGGAAAAACAGGTAGTCAAAAGGATACTCAGATTTACGACCCCTGAAGAGGTGATCTAGCCGGCCTAAAAGAAAGAACTTACCTAACGGAACCGCAGATGTTTCCCTTTAGACCCACCTGAAGCAAAACTGAATATTTTATTGCACCGTTCTAGACCGTTTGCCGACAAACACAAGTATTTATTACTTACAAAATAGAAAACGCTCTGAACTAGGGAACTCTGTTCATTTCACAGATATGTCCCACAACACAGGTTTTGTGAATTTAGAAACATTCTGTATTTTGAAACAATTTAGTATTTAGTTTCTAATCGTCCATGATGGTACCCGGCATAATTTTATAATTGTTATTAATGCATAACTATTATTAAGCATTAATGATTAACGAAAAAAGACGGGTTCTGCCCTAAAAGGTTGTGTGGGGGAGAAGGCTTCCGGGTTTAATTAGAGGAAGTTAAGATACTTATTGTCGTTTCATCACCTTGTACTTACTTTTCCGCCTGTAATTAAAATTCAATGTGAAGGGTAAAAACCTTAGAAGCTGCGCGAGCCGCTTTAAAATTACTCTATCTATAAGTACCTATCGGTCATGGGGTTTTTACTTAAAACAGGTTGAAAATGTTTAGTGAAATAGATACATAAAAGAATGTGAATATAATCAGAAAACTCTTCCATATTTACCGGTTTAGTATGATGAAAATCGATCCATACTCGAACTGACTTTTCTCATCAAAGAAATTTTTTTTTTTAAACCCAAATCAGATAGAATCTGAAAATGTAAAAGACGTAAAATGGGTGGAGCTTTTTAAGACATCGAGGACACGTCCGGAGGAGTCAAAAGAGCAAAAAAAGTTTGAGTGGAACATGACACCGTCTCGGCCGTTGTATGCTAATGATTTGATGGATGGGCCTGGTGAAGACTAATGGATCAAACGTGAGATGCTCTTTTTAAAACCCTTGTCAACATCCGTGGCTCCTTGGCCCGTCCTGATAACTCGCCGTTTGTTTGCTCCTCTGCTAAAACCAGCCTCGTAATTTCTCTTGACTTTAGCTTAACACAGCCAGGAGTTTAGAATCGAGGTTTTTCCGGTGCCGGGTCTGGTTAGACGGCGCCGTTTTTTCAGCAGTTCAGTCGTACACCTTTCATATTGACGTTGGCAGGTCAGCGACTGAAATTCGAGTTTTCCCACTGTATTTGCCCTTTTGACTAACAAAAAACAAAATACCTGCAAGAAACTCTTCATAGCAATCACGAGTTGAAAGGTTGCATTGATAATATGTAAACTTCTGAAGGTATGATGAGGATGCTTGTTTTTATAATTTCATTATAAGGCGTATCAATAAAATGCCAATATATCATACATTTTACCCTTTACACTTTAACTAATCATACAACTAAATAAAACTAAAGCAAAAATCCCGTAATTATTGGACTTCTTCGCAAAAAGAATGGGAAGTCGTGGAAGTAGTGACAGAAATCACGTCCCTGGGATCCCAGATCACCTCAGACTGTTACAGCAGCCATGAAATTAAAAGATGCCTGATCCTTTGGAGCAAAGTGATGGCGAATCTAAACTGCATGATAAAAAGTAGAGACAACAGACAGTAGTCATGCATGGCTGAGAGAGTTTGACTATAAGGGAGGCCGAGCGCCGAAGAATAGAACTATGTTGCTAGAGAAGATTCTTGAGAGTCCCTTGGACTGCAAGAAGATCAAACCAGTCAATCTTAAAAGAACTCCTGACTGTTCGCTGGAAAGGCCAGATAATGAAACTGAAGCTCAAATACGGCTATGAGGACTAAAATAGAGCACACACTGGAGGAGAACCTGATGATCAAAAAAGACAGGGACGGAAAAGAATGGGATGGTTAGGCAGTGTCATAGATGCAACGAACATAAAGTAGAAGACAGAAGGGCCTGTCGGGACTCGGCCCAGTTTGTGGTTCGACTTTCGATGTATGTTGTGAAAATAACCATAAAAAAGTTTTTGTTATAGAAAAACTTTGTTTAACGACAGTTTGAACGACTTATCTCTGTGTAATTTCTGAAAATAAAAAATATGAGGTAACACTGATGCAGTGACCGTAGGCGAACCAGGATGATCAGGGATGACCAAATGGTTGCAACAAATCGCTGACCTGTCTTTAGCATCGTGGTCTAAAGATACACTATAAATCTATTATATTTTTATAGAATAGAAAATTGAACACAAAACAAATATGAAAATATTTAATTGAAAATTTTCAGCATTCCTCATCTTTATTTATGTTCTTGGTTGTTTTTCAATTAATATTTTAGTAGGCTTTATATTAATACAAATGCAGTGTATTATTCCTATTTAAATGTGAACATGGAAAGGATTGAAACGTTTTTACTATGGATTTAAAAAAAATTAAAAATTTCAACATCCCTCATCTTTTTTTCTGTCGGGTAATGGAAATTTGGCAAAACAACTGTATATTTTCTATTCTTTCTACAACAATTAATTAAGGTTTTTAGTTGAGATAAAAAAAGTCAATGGCACGGGCGGGATTCGAACCCACGATTTTCGGCTAGATACGCCGCTGCTCTACCACTTAGTATACTTCACTAAAGCTCTCTGGAGGCCGTTTCATTTGTCGCCGAGAATCAGATTACACGACATTTGAAAAGTGGCAAAAAGGAGGGAAAATTCAAAAGGTGCGGTTGAGATGGGAAGTTGGCGTCCGAATGGAACGAGGTCACGAGAGCTCAAGTGGTAGAGCAGCGGTGTATCTACCCAAGGTCCTGCGTTCGAATCCCGCTTACGACACTGACTTTTTATGACCGTCTCATATATAATTATTTCTCTGTTCTGAATTTAATAATAAATCGTGAAACTGGCACTGATCTGACTTTTTTTGCAAATTCGGGTACTGTCCAGAATTTAATTTTTGTTTTTTTAAGTATCTTCCCTCGAGTAAAACTTTCTTATTTATCAATCGATATTTGCAGATATTTTAGATGTGTGTAATTGTCGGATTTAGGTAATGTAAAACTGAGCAAATCAAAGTAAATTTAATAAAAATGGGTGGGATTTTAGTATTTTATCACAGCGACCAGCAAATAATTTTTTAAACAATACGAGTGACCTTTTTTTCCTTTCTGTCAACAGGGTCCAGCATAAGAACGTTCTGGAAATAGGGTCTTTTGCCATTTTGGCAGGTAGAGGCAATATTCCCCGGGTGAGATTTCGCATATGAAAAAATACGGTTTGTAAGTCGCCGGCCGGAGGGAGATGAAGAGGGAAACGATGATTTCTCGGATCGGCGTCGTCTCTTCACGTATTGGGCCGAGTTGTAAAGGAAGCTTACAAGTTATGAGTAAGAAGAGGCTGTTTATTCACACCTAACTTCCCCACTTGGTTTGGATCCCTCCTCCAACATAAACCCCCCAAAGATGGCGTCGGTCGATCCTCTAGGCCCTGCGCCTTCCACGACTTGCGCCCGGCGGAACACGGCCCAAGAATTATTTAATAACAGCCGGAGATGAACTTTTTCAATTTTAATGATCTCTTTACCTCCCCGCTGTGCTTTCTAAATTGACAATGCCAGGATAGCCGTTTGTATCTAACCGAGGAGGAAATGGACTCTAAATGGCAAATCAGCTCCGGATAAATATTTTCTCTCGAAAACGTTATCCTCTCCTAATCCCCTTCGAAACGCGGGGCCGGGCCCATTTTAAATCTTTCCGATTTGGTTACAGACTTACGTCGACTTTGCACCCCGTTGGAATATTTAATAAAGCAAATTCGTACTTAATACATTGAGGAAGAAAGATTCTAATTGAATATAGATGATAGACGAGTTTTATGGTATTAAGTTAAAAAATGGGGTTGAGAACATGTTCTAAAAGAAGAAAATTGTTTTATTGCCGAGCTTTCTGCCAGTAGGTCTCTACTAAGTATAATTGAAAAAATAATTTCTAAAAAGGTGCTTTGCTTATCGATATCGAACGCGCTCAAATGGAAAAAAGCTGGAGGCTGCAGGTTGAAAAGTACGCATGAAAGGGCAGATAAAGAAATAAAAACTCGCAGAAGGCCGGCGACGATCTCAGCTGTTCGTCGGCTCCTAAACGATAAAAGACATAAACTGCTCAAAAATGAATAGGTATATTGCCAATTTTGCACTATTTATTTCACCAGATTTTTTATTTTCATTATAAATTGCATTAAAATTTATTAGAAATTACTGGAGGAAAATTTAATTAAGAGATTTTGAAAAATAAACGGTTTTAATTCCATAATTTTGTTTATTGAACGCTATAATTTTTGAAAACAATTAATACCTTGTATAACGTCCTCCGTTAGTTATTCAGATATCGTGAGATGCGGTCTGGTGTGATGAAGGTTTCAGAAAAACTTCTCTTTGTAGTGCCTACGTTTCGATCTTTTTTGAGATCGTCTTCAGGGCCTGGGACTTTGAGAGAGCAGAAATGCTTTGATTGAATATAAAATATATTTTGCACATTATAAATTCACATTCCCACATCCTAAATGTATTTTTTAAATGTAACAATGTTTGTAAATCTCAGGACCTGAAGATGATTTCAATAAAAGATCGAAACGTAGGCACTGCAAAGAAAATGTTTTTCTGATACCTACATCACACCAGACTGCATCTCACGATATCTGAATAATTATCGAATAACGTTCACTAATCACTTCACCGTCCTCCGTTAGCTAAAACCTCTGTGCACCTGTTAAGCATACTGTTAATAAAGTTAATTTCATAAGGAATTTCACTCCATAGACGTTGCAGCGCTGCACTCATTGTTGCAGGACAACTGGCTGCGGATGGTGACTAAAACACCTTCCCCGCAATGCATCAAACATGTGCTCATAGGATTAATGTCTGGAGAGTTTGGTGTAATAGGCAGAAGGGAAATTCCCAGGTTTTCTAAACAATGATAAACAACTCTGCCTCTAGAAAACGAAAATCCCTACCAATGAGATCCCTATTTTGTGGGATGTATTCCTCGATAATTTCTTGGACCTAATGGAGGTTGTCTTCAATAATATAGCAGTCCAATTCGTCTTTCAGTCGATTACACCGCCTCCTCGCACTGCACTGAAAGGATTGTACGCATCCCCTGTTCTCGGTAGACCCTTCGGCGTCTCCTGCTTATCACTGTACAGACAGAAACGCGGCTCATCAGTAAATATAACATTCCAATTGGTATTCTCTTCTCGGCACTCGCTGCTCCATGGGAAAGCTTTCTCCTGAATTGTTGGTGGCGGGCTGTTGCTGGGGGCACACGTGACCAACTTCCCACAAATGATTACGAATCTAAAAGCCTTGCCAAAACCTCTTGTACTTCATTTAAGATCTTGCGTCTTGCAACAATGACAATATTTCTGTTCTCCCTTACTGTCATAGCGCTCAGATCCACTAGCAGGCCTTCTATTCGCAACCTCAGCTGCGATACTTTCCGATGCCCTCGATTCCCACAATAATATCTAAATAAAATAAAATAATATAAATAGAAACTTCTGGTCCATGATGATGCCCTTCTAGTGTTAAAGTAAATAAAGCTGGAGAAAAATGGAGAAAAGGCTATACCAGATGTTTGTCTACAAAATGATCAATCTTCATGTTTACTATTCTTAAGAAAATTCGTTATTAAACATGAGGATTAACTTCACTAATTTTTTGGTTCGCTTGACCACTTAATATATTACAATTAATTAAGGTTTTTAGTTGAGATAAAAAGTGAAAAATGTGCAAAAAAGGAGCGAAAATTCAAATGGTGGGGTTGAGATGGGAAGTCACGATAGCTCAAGTGTTGGAGTAGCGGCGTATCTAGCTGAAGGCTGTGGGTTCGAATCCCGCTCGTGCCATTGACTTGTTGACCTGAACTAAAAACCTTAAATAATTGTAATGAGGATTAACACTTGTCTGTTTATCGTTTGTATTTTCTATTTTGTTTTATCCAACGAACAAAAATTAATAGAATAGGAACAAATTACAAATATCCCTTTTCATCTTTGAGCAGTTTATATACGACAAGACAATAGAATAAAGACATTAAAAAGAGATAATGGTTAGAAGGAAATGTATTTCAAAAAAACGTGAATGTTTATTTGTTGTTTAGTTTTGTATTATACGTAGTGGTGATAAATCGTCCAAGTTATTTGGTGATGATTTCCGTTTATAGGTTGGTTTGCTGCCATCCTTCCTAATTACCATGGATGTATTAGCAGGACAAAACTTGCATTTTTGTTGTTAATCTAAATTTAAATAAATGTAAAAAGTAAACATTATATTTAATATATGTACACATATGAAATAATCTCGCTTTTTTTAAATAAAGGGACTTTATATTAAAGAGGACGTTCGACTTGAATGAGGATAAATGATGGAATGAATGTAATTAGAGATGGATTAACGTCCGATCCTCTATTACTTCCGCTCTCCCGATCCTCATCCTCGTCCCATCCGCGATATCATCCACGGCCGCTTCCACTGCTCTCCTAAATTTCGCAGTGGCTCGTATTTCATTTTTCTATCATTCTCATTTTTCTGCGGCAGGAAGGATTAGCCCGGGCTCCGCCTCTGTCACGGAATATTTTCCCTCGTCCCTCTACCCCTTTTGAAAAATTAAATCGCGGCCTGGGGAAAGGGTTTTCCACTTTTTTTGGGAGCTGTTGTTGCCGTCCAGTTTTATTTTTCTTTTCGTTTAAGGCCTTGGAACATTGTTTCGTTAGCGATTTCGAGACTACTTTCCCCGAACCGTGGACCATTTCCAATATGTGAGAATTTTATCTAATTATTAAAAAAATGTTTATTACCGAGGTGTTTGGATCGATAATTTCAATACAAAAAAAGTTCAAATTAAAAAAAAAATCAATATCTTCATTTGAATTTCTGATCTGAGATTTTTTAAAATTTTTTTAGCTTCTTGGTGTATATCCACAATAAGTGACACCTTTTTTTTCCAGTGGGCTAAATATTTTGGTTGAATAAAAAGAACATTTTATGCAAGATATAACCGATCAAATAATCATTATTTACATGCTAAGATCATTCACATTTTATTTTTCGACCGCTAAACTATTTATATATTTATTATTAGGCATATATTATTGAAAAGCAATAAATAGATTTGACAATTGCAATATTTTTTATTAAGACTGTGCGTTTTCAATTCGTCTTCATGGTGTGGTCAGACAGAACAGCTAGAAGATCGGAAACACCAGTTTTGTTTCAATATTAAATTTAAAAATTGTATTCAAAGCAAAATCAAGTAGATTAATTAAAAAGTATGGAACAAAATTGTCGATCTTGACGTTAAAAGAATGCAAGAACAATATTTTTTTCACATTTTAATATTTTATTATATTGGAAAAGTTGCCAATAATTCCACTTAAAGCAATTTTGGAAAACATTTTTCATTTGATCCCCTATGTAGTTCATAGAAATAGTACCTTCATCAATTCCACCTAGTTCTTTGCTCATTTTAGATTTATTTATTTTTTTATTTTATTTATTTATTTTTTTTAACGAGGGGTTGGCAACACCAGAGGTCATATTAACCCTCAGGGTGCCGGTATTTTTGAACAAAATACCATTTGTAAGTTCGAATACAGAGGGCCGAATTAAATATAATTGTGGTAATTCAGTATTGACAATATTTTGATTTCCTGTATCATTTTTGAGCTGCAACTATGAAGCTGAACATTCACGTTTCGAGATTTTTCGAGAAATCTGAATAGCCAGAACTATCAGCATTAGATTCGAACCCGGAGCCTTTACCTTACAGTGATGAGCGCCTTGTCAAAGGCTAAACCGTTACGGCCACCGACACCCCCTCTTTAGAAATTATTCTTCACTAATAAATGTTCAACCTTTCTTCCTTTCTTTTTGTGCAAAGTGGAAGTAAAGTAACTTCAAACCACTTTCATCCTGGTGAGCTTAACTAGTACAATTAACTTCCCAATGCATATCACGGCCAACGGGTCAATAGTAGTATCAGCCAAATTTAATAAAAACAAAAACTATTTCAATTCAATTTCAACACAGTCGCACAGACATTTAGGAGCTCAAGTGAAAATATGATACGATATAATGACCAAAACCAATGTCATTTTTAATTTTTTTTTTGTCAAGGATTTAGCATATTAAATTCCAACTAAACCATTAGATTTCGCGGTCCGATTGACCAAATAACATCTTTCAATAATTAATCTTTATGTAAAATATAGATAGCGGGATCAATTCAGCAATCGTGACTTCATCCACCCGGACACCAACTTTCCATCGCAACCTTTCGAATTTTCCCTCCTGCCATCCTTCAAATGTCGTTTATTTTATTCTCGGTGAAAAATGAAATGGAAACGGAGAGATTAAGTAAACATTATACTTCGTTTAACTTATTGAATCCATTGGATTTCGTAGTCCGATTGACCAAATAACAACTTTCAATTAACTAATCTTCATGTAAGGTATTGGCTGAGAGAAAAAAAAAAACAGATAAAAAGTCACGATAGCTCAAGTGGTAGAGCAGCGGCGTATTTAGCCGAAGGTCATGGGTTCGAATCCCACGGACTTTTTTATTTCAGCCAATACCTTACATAAAGATTAATTAATTGTAAGATATTAAACTAAAATGTTTTTATCTGATGAATTTTAATCTCATTAATATGTCTGAATCGAAATTTTTTATCCTCTATGTAAAAAAAAAAAGTGCATTGATTAAGGACGTATTTTAAACCTTCTATATATAAATTCTACGACATTATTTCAATTATGTCGAACCAGTTCTTTTCCTGGCCTTAAATGACAAGGCGATTGTACGTTAAGATCAAAAATTGCTAACATTCCTCAGCATATCGAAAAAAAATTCACGTTACGTAGGATGCTTAAGAAAAAACAGGAATTGCTAAAGCGTCAATGGAGGATTCCCACCCCCGTTCAGCTAAAAGTCATCTGGGGGTATCGATCCAACTAGGAAAACATAGAGCGAATGTGATTGTTTTGAGAAGCAACACTATTGTGTACACAAAGAAAGTGTTTGCGCTCCGTGCGGGGTGCACGGGCATAAAACATTGAGGGTGCCACTAAGTGGCAAAGTGTGTAGCTCTTGGTAAACCAATTACCCCGCCCCCCCGGCGTCGGACCCCGGGGCTCTCAGCCTTCGCCTTTAATCTCTCATGCCTTAGCACCTCTTTATCACTTCCTTTTATCGTGTTCTACATCTCGATGAGATGGGATTTTTATTACAATTGAGCGAAATGGTTTGTTCAACTGTTCCGCGGATCCATTTGCTCCCTTCTTACCTCTCTTATCCTCCTATAAACTAATCGACAATACGTAAGAGAAAATACACCCTAAGTTAATTGCTGACATTGGCTTTTTTCGTTGTTAGGATAGCAAAAAAATATTTACGTTATGTAAATTGTTGTCAAAACATGTTTGAAACCGTTTGACCAGTTTGAACCAGATCCCAAACACATTAATCTTCGTGGTCGATTCTTCTTCATCACTATCACCATTGACATCATGTTATGTCTGTTTAATGACCTGTCATGGATCTTACAAAAATTAGGGATTTTAAGGATTCTGTTCTCTAATTTGAATAGAAAATTATAAATTCTGCCAAATAACGTTTAAATAGTCGCTCCGATTAGTTTTGTCATTGGTCTGCTTATCCTCGCTAGTTTTAGTACGAAACATATACCAAGATGATCGGAAAAGTCCAGACGAATTATTTGCAGGGCATTAGATTATTCACACATGTGCTTGTTCATCGCATGTGTTGCTGTTAAAATGCAATATCACACAATTATCAATGTTTAGGACAAACAAAAGAAAACTTTAGGTCGCCCTGCCGCCCCTGGGACACAATCAGTACAATACTTAAAGCCCATTTCCGTTTCCTATCACACCATACCGGCCTAAATTTTCCTCTTGTTACTCAATCAAGTCCGATCCCCCTACAATTCTATTCCAAACAATCCTTTTCACCTGAACACTTTCCTCAAAGATTTCATCAACACATAACCTAATAATCCTGCCAGGAAAATAAAGCGTTGGTGGCTCCACGACTGAGATCATCTCACTCATCTTGCTGAGGCATTGATAGTTGCTGTTCATGTTTCCATGTTTTTGCTTATATGTATATAATATATGTTTTAGTTGTTGCATTGAACGAATACAGTTTAAGAAAAAAAGAAAGCAAAGTCATGCCGAAAACTAACATATATTCAAAAACCATGAACAACTACTTGCAACACATTGAAAATGTTTTTGTCTGATTTTTATAATATTTGATTGGTTTAATAAATAATTAAATAATAAAATTAATTTTTATGTAAGGTATTGGTTGAGATGAAAAAGTCAGTGTCACGAGCGGGATTCGAACCAACGACCTTCGGCTAAATACGCCGCTGCTCTACCACTTGAGAAGATTCTGTTCTTGTCCATGAACCTACATCTCATGTGAAGGTATGTGAGGAATTTTCTATTTCAATATGGGTCGAGTACGACAAAGCGGATAGTCTGGCAGGAGGAGGATCTCCATGCATAGACCCTGAAACTATACTTGCGATAACAAAAACAAATATAGAATCCTCCATCGCAGAACCGAGTCAAACAAAACAAAAGGAGAAGTGGATAAATTCTAGCAGCGCTAGACATAGTAAATTTATGGTGACACAATCCTCACCAAGACTGGCAAAAGCATTGCTGCAATTGGAGAGGGCCAAACTCAGAAGAGTGGTAGGTCAACTGACCGGTCACTGGCATCTGAGAAAACACCTACACGGCATGGGTATATTGTAGATTATGTAATGAGGAGGAAGAAACAGCCACTCATATCATTTTCCAATGCGAAGTAACAGCTTAATGGAGATTAAACCGAGCGTACGTAAAAAACTTACGGAATCAAATTGCATCTGTGACAGTCAATGACCTGATACTTCTAAGGAGAAGGATTGACTCTATTGCACTGAACTAAGGAACTAAGAAGGTACAATAAGGCCGAAGGCTGCAGTCCTGGGGAGCGCAAACCCCTCTTCCTAGTATCCTTTCTACCACACCGTATCATGCGTCGAGTAAGGTTCTATAGTCAGTAGGTAAAGTAAAGTAGGGCTTATTAACCTGCAATCGTTAAGCTCGTTTGGTTTATAAGTTTAACTAGCTTTTACCAGGGGCTTCGTACTTGTGGGACTGCGTTTTAATGCTGGTACGGCTTTCTAATAGTCTCGTTTCTCAACTTCTCTTATTCACTTCACTTCGGTCTGTATATGGTAAATAAATATCATATCATTAGAGATGGAATTTCAAAAATCTTTTCTTAGAGGCTATCCATGTCATCTTAGGAATGCACTGTCCAAATATCACCCTTTTAGATTCAGCGGTTTGGTCTGTGCGTTGTCTGTCAGTCAGTCACCGAACGGTTTTCTAAATAGTAGATAACTCTTAAAAGTACATTTTAAATAATGACTGTTGGATTTATTTAGGTTAACAACTAGGTTTTTTTAATTGATCCTCGATATGGCCATGCTAATATTTTGGTAAGTTTTGGGTGTTCAATTCTGACCACTTAAAATTAAATTTAGATCATGAAGCGAACATGTTCTTGCGGGTCAGGCTTGCAACCTCCAACCGATAAATCTGTTGAAATCTTAATTCTAATCCCGAACTCAAAACTATTTTTCCATTTCTATTACAGTTCACTAATTCCAAATAGGATGTTTTATTGTGCAGAAACAGACAAGAAAGAATATTCCGCAGCGGTTTTTTCCCCCCAAATGCAATGCCACAGTTTGACGTCGAAACGGGCATGCGGCTCTGCTTGTCAGTCAGAAGGGGCCACCCAAGCAGCTCCGCTTACCTGACGGCTGGTCCAAAAAAGAGCTGCGATTTTCTATAGAGATACGAATAAAATCAAAAACCCCTTTATGAGGGCTTCGTTTCTTTTTTAAACCTTCTCCAGCCCCCGCCCATATCCGACCCCTATTTAGGGGGGGTTACAACTCGATTGACGCCTTAATAACCCGTCTGTGTTACAGTCCGGCCCTATTACAGTCAATAGGCCCCTGTAAATTGAATCTAATTGTTATGCATATCGCCCGGACAATGCCGAACTGCATCACAGCCATTCTATCCTTTACTCATGGTCGGAGACAAACAATTCGACCGCCTCTGGTCCTAGGATTGTCGGTTGTATTTAAATCCATCCTTTCAACTGTGAGCGTAAATTTAATTTCAGTTTAATATCAGAGAACACGCGGATTCAACGACTCTAATGTAGAAATATTTAAATTTTTACACAACAACCGTTAAGAAACTCGTTTCTGGAGCTAAGAACGACAAACAATTATGCAGCTCGGATTGTTCATCCCGATTAAGCTTCAGGACGTTAAACAAAAATCGCACAGTATTGTACAAAGTAGAGAGCATCGCGAAGTGGAGGATGCATCTCGAAATATATCAGAGACCAAGAGATCCGTTTAATGATGACCCAGGCGATCACATTTTTTGAGTTGAAATTGTAGATATGAAAGACACAAAAGCCTGCCTGGAGCCATTTAAAAAGTTGAAGAATAAGAATAATATCAAACTACGAACGAAGGGAAAAGATGAACTGAAAGATCTTTAGGCGTAAGGACATTATGCAACTGTTTGTGCTAATGGAATTAATCAGAACAAAAGGCAATAACGGAAATAAACAAAGCATTAGTTACTGTTTATTTTGACTACGATAGCTCTCAATTATCTGTAAGTAATGTAGAAAAGGTGGGTTTAATTTTAAACTAAATAAGTTGAGTGGTGTTTTAAATTTGTCCATCAGCGTATTATCCTGGCCCTGACTCGCAGTTAACATTTCTGAAAGCAAGGCTAAACCCAATCTATAAACTTTCTTTAGGGGCATCGGTTGCCGCAAGGTTCAGTCTTTGACACGGCGTTCATCAATGTAAGGTAAAGGTCCTGGGTTCGAATACAGCGGCCCTGCATTATGCAAACCCGACATACTTACAAATGGGCTTTTTTTTCAAAAGCACCGGTATCCTGAGGGTTTATATGACCTCTGCTGTTGTGAACCCTCGTCGAAAAAAAAACATCTTCACACAATTTATAAGTTTATTAACAAAAGTTTGTTCTTTACTTTAGTTCTAGAGACAAACTGTAGTTGAGTGTGTTTTGGTGGTAAAGATAAAATTCTTTTTATTAACTGGTTATGCACTTTCTCTATCCTTGGAACTTCTAAAACCCGCAAATATGATGCGCGAGTAACCGATTCGAAAAATTTATATTTTAGTGAGGGCAGGATGTCCTCATTTTTAATTAACGTCTTCCAGCTTTAACCAATTCCAAATTTACAAACACTAGGTTTTCTTTAAACTGGTTAGTAAATGATAAACGTAAAGAAATTTTAATTCCTAGGTACACATTTTCCAGTCCTATAACGTTTCCTGAAAATCTCCCGTTTTGCAAAAAATGTTTACAAAAAATTGAAATTATTATTGTTAACAGTTAATTATTAAAATAGCTCAAGTGGTTAGAGCCGAAGGTCGTGGGTTCGAATCCCGCACGTCGCGCTAAATTTTTTTCATTACAAACAAAACCTTATATAAAAAGATTTATTAATCGAAAAAAAGTTATTTGGTCAATAGACCACGAGATATAACGGATTAAAATTAATCAGCACTTACCAGGACACTTCCGCCTAATTTAATTAATCGAATATGTTTTAAATGTTTTCTTTCGACGAAAGCGTCATTGTATTCTGGAACACCGTTAAGATATATTAATTATTTTAATAGATTTCAATAATAATTGAAGTTATACAGATGTGACCAGTTATTTTGGCAGCAATATTAACTATTAAACAAGATTGTTATGCCTGATACAAAATTCAGAATTAATCGTTTTGTTTTAACCATCATTAAAGCTTTGATCGTGTTGTATGTATTTTTTGTCAAATAATTCAAAATTGCTCCTCCTTGAATTATGTGTTGACTGAATGTTTTGGAATACAGTTACTTGTAAGACACGAGACGATGATGCGTAAACGTTTATCACAGGCCGATGACACGTATGTCAATGATGATAATTGCGTTAAACCTGCCGTGCCATGTTATGTAAGAGCCGCAGTAATGTATTGATTGTGAAGAAGCTCAACAAAATCCTACGCTACGCTCCAGTAAGTACACCGGGTCCTTCAACACCTTCGTCCTAGGCACTCTGCACAGATAGATTTAAGAGCCTCCCTATTTTAGGTATAATCCGATTATTCTCTCTCCCTCACCCTCCCTCGCTCTCACTATCTCTCACCCTCTCTCTCTCTCTCTCCCTCTCTCTCTCTCTCTCTCTCTCTCTCTCTCTCTCTCTCTCTCTCTCTCTTACTCGCTCTCTCTTCAACGAATTTGCGATTTGCGAACCATTTGCTGACAAATTGTGATAAACCATTTGAAAGCTGTGATTAAAACCTCACTTTTTCCATTTGTTAAATTATAATTTAAAACGTCTTTATATCCAAAGATGCAGGAATATATCAAATACACAGGTTTTGGTTATAAGTTGCTCATTGGCAAACGTGCGAATGTAATATGTGAAGGAGGAAAGAGAAAGATGAAGGAGAAGAGAGGGAGAGGGAGATACATAAATAGTTATAAAGATAGATAGATAGATAGATAGATAGATAGATAGATAGAGAGAGAGAGAGAGAGAGAGAGAGAGAGAGAGAGAGAGAGCAAGAGAGAGAGAGAGAGAGAGAGAGA